>OX451345.1:21609643-22034363 GCA_949629155.1 Myopa testacea
CGTGGATGGTCATCGCGCAAAAATAAAGGCAATTAATTTCGCTTAAGCGTAAATTTTTCTAGAATTTTTTATTATTATTATTATTAATAATGTCTTCATATGAATTGTGTCTTAATTATGTGTTGCTTGGCTCATCTTTCACATTAAAATTACCAGAACGAAAGTGAGCAAACCATGACCAGGTGCAGACTATTTTGAATAGTGATATCAATGAACCAATAATTAATATAATTAACACAATGGATTTTGAAACATTGAGAACAATAATAGATATTTTGGAAATGCTAAAAATAGTGCCATCATTATACGAAGCATACAATTTTTTTCGTAGTAAATTTGGTTTTTCTTTGTTTGCATGTATTTTATGCTTATTTTTGATGTTTATGTATGCTTATGTATGTTTATGTATGTATGTATGCTAGTTTTATAAGCGATAAACTGTTTTTCCATTTTACACGGATTGTTTCGTGCTTTTGGTAGTTCTTTATATTTTCGACATTACAAAAAAACACAATACCATCAAAATACGAAAAATAACCAAAACGCTAGAAAAGCCAAAATGTGTTTATACATTTTAAGGCTGTCATAAAAAGAATTTGGCGGTTCATATAATGGCACCACTTTCAAATATTTTCGACGAAGTGTAGGCAACACTTTTCCGAAAAATGAGCATAAGCTCGGCGTCAGTGATCAAATGGAATCGATCCGATCGAAGCTTCATGACGCCGAGCTTAAAAAAGCAAAGTTTGTACAATAAATTATTTTTCTACGCTACGCTGTTCAAAGTGGTTCAGCACTTACTGTGGCACCTACATAAGTGAGTCGTGCGTTGTGTTACTGTCAAAATGAAATCGGAACACGCAGACTTATGGAAGTGGCTGAAATAAGCAACGCGGAGACCACTTCGAATTTGAAATTTTGGTATGCGCTACGAAGTGAAGTTGTCGGCAGATGTCAAAAAAATGTTCATGTGCGTGTGAATGTTTAAAAACTTTTTGTCAGAACATATGTTGACGCAACGCTGTTATTTCGGTTTAGCAATGCGTCGTGTTTAAGGCGCAGTGATAAACGCAACGCAAGCCGCACTTATTTAAGTACTACAGTTAGGTTTAAAAATCGTGCCCAGAGAGTGCTAAAGCACATCGAAGAGCGTCAAAAAATAATTTACTGTACAAACCTTATAGTACGTTTACACCGCCTGTTTTACTTCCAATGTGCTTATCACTAAGCAAAACCGTTTATACCGCCAAACATGTTTAATATTCTTCTATTGTGTACGTGTTGTAGTTATTTATGATTTGCTAAGACATAATTTAAGCAATGATTACTGAAAATGCAACTAGAAGCGTAGTAAGAAATTCTATATTAGTTCGGCTAAGGAAACGTAAAGTATTAATGAGGGTGTGTGCCAATTGGTTACTTTTTCCTCGATATGGAAAATTTTGACATAAGAAACTGAAATTTTGACGTGAGTGAGGTGAATTCAAACATCAAAATTTTATGTAGCCCTGAGGGCTAGGTAAATTTTTGACAACCCTTGAATATTATCTTCAACGTCGAATATTTAAAATTATTTAAAAATGGAAAAGAAAATGAGGAAAACTTATATTACATGTAAGTATAAAATATGCTTACATATGCTTAAAATATGCTGCATAAAGTTTCACTGAATGTTAAAATGTTCTTCTTTCGATTATATTAGGGAGCAACTGCGACCGTATGGCATTATTAATAAGAAGAATAGAGTTGGACAAACTCTTTAGTTCAAAAAATGCCAACAGCAACGATGGTTGGAGGTAAGCAAATTTAATATGCTCACGTTTATGCATTTTGATATGCAATTTTTTTCAGAAAAGTGGCGGGCTCCCTCCAAGAAACACTTTTGGATCCCAGCAAAGACCACACCAGCTGCAAAAATCAGTGGAACTCTTTAATAAAAAAATATAAAGAACTTTGCAGGGTACGGCAGATGAGTTGTCTGTGGAGGATGCGGAAGATCTTTTTTGAAATTACAAAGACGTATGGAGCTAGAAAGGACAATTTCAACCCTCCATTCCTCCTAGACTCAAGCCAGGGGGTGTTAAGGCCCCAATCTGAAAGTCGCTCCACAACACCAAGAAGTGAATCGCCCCATCCATCCCCAAGACCCTCATCGTCCCTTCGCTCTCACAGCCGTTTGGATAGGCTAGAGCGTCTTATCACCAAAAGTGAAAAAAAAGGAAGCAAATGTCTTCATTGCTTTCAGTTTTCGGACAAATGGTGCAATCAGACTCTCCGCATATTGACACAACATCACTGTTGATAGAGTTATCCGATTCCGACTAATGAATGTTCCGACCAGTTAAATCAAAATTGTTTTTTTTTATTTAGGCAATTCACAGTTTACCCTCATAAGTTATGAGATACTAAGTTATGACTTCGAACTGTGCACAGTCGCTTTATAAAGTGTTAAAAATTTTCCTAATACATACCTGCGAGTGTTGTAGTCGTACTAACATAGATTTTCATACAAACCAACAAAAAATTTTCTTACGACAGTCATAATTTGTTTTAAGTTATGACAACTTATGACGACTTATGAGGGAAACTGTGAATTGCCTAATTGAAAATAATAATAATAGTTAATAAATTAAATTAATTTCTATAAAAAAATGGTTTTTCTTTAGTAGTTCGCATAGCAGTAAAAAATTGCAAGAAGGGGACATTGTTTTGTTCTTATTCGCATAAATTCTCCCAGTTGCTGGATTCGTGATTTTTAAATTATCGCTCAGAAAGAGTCAAATGTTTAAATAATTTTATAAAATACCATATTATATGTATCCTATATACTAGACTGCAAGAAATCGTTAAACATGGCATTTCTTTGTAATATTCCTTCTTCGGAGTCAGATAGTGTTGATTCGGTTGGGTCTACATGTGAGAGAAGCTCAACTGATACATTGTATGTTTCGAAGTCATCTTGTAATATGCAAACATTAGCCGCATTCAGCGGGTGAGCGCTACCTGATCAGCGATCGCTACGTGTCCTGATCACTGAGCGGAAATATAAAAATAGTAAACAAGACGAGAAAAAAGTTGCCACGTTTGATTTTTATACACGAATTTCAAATATCCCACAAAAAGAAAATTCCCAAACCTAAAATGCCATAGGCATATGGCATAAGCATATGACGTGTCGCAACAATAAAATAATTTACAAGAAAGATTTTATTTTCACAGTACGGATATATTTAATTTATTTTAATTTTAAAAAAATGAATAGAAATATAAGGGCAATAGTTGAAGCGATAGATGATAATGTACTCATTAATAGTATAAATGAAGTTACATCACTTTTGCTTGATGTGCACGATTCAAAAGATCAACGGAATAAAAGGATTAGGAATCCCGATTATTACGAAAAAATAATTCCCAGATACACCGATATCCAATTTAAAAATCATTTTAGAATGTCTCGAAGTAGTTTCCAGGTAAAGATTGTTGTCTTTATCTGCAATGCATGTCCTTATTTTTGGCCATTTAAGGTTTTGGAAAACACCGTCGGAAACAATCTGCATGAAAATGTTTTTTTTCGATCTATACCACTTCGAAAAAAAATACTGTTTTCATTGTGGATTATAGGAAAGCAAGAGTCGTTTCTCGCCGTGGGAGATCGTTTCGATATTCCACAAAGCTCTGGACATGGCGTTTTCAAACAAATTATCCAAACGTTCGAAAGGTTATTCTCAGTATTTATTAAATGGCCAAGCTCTGATCAGCAAGTGACGTCATCCGAGGTATGTGTTTAAAAAAGTGTTTCAAATGAGTTTTTTAGTTTTACAGATGTTTAACTAAATTTAGTTTTACAGATATTTAAGCAGCGTTCTCGCGGTCTTCTAAATGTAGTTGGTGCGATTGATGGTTGCCACATACCCATTAAGCAGCCTGTCGGTAACCCGTCTGATTTTTACCATAGGAAACAATTTCATTCCATAATACTGCAAGGTATACCATTAAATGGAGTTTACAAGTTATGAATGCAAATTTAGTTAATTTCTTGTTTTGCAGGGGTCTGTGATCATTCACTCAAATTTATTGATGTGTTTATCGGAATGCCGGGAAGGATGCATGATGCGCGTGTGTTTCGTTGCAGCCCACTGTACGAATGTTTAAACGATGAAGGAAACCATCTGCTTAATCCTGAGCAACATTTGATTGGTGATTGCGCATATCCGCTAATGGTCAACTTAATTACGCCATTTAGGGATAATGGACATCTCTCTACGGCACAGAGAAGATATAATACTAAGCTGTGTTCAAATGCGCTGGAAGAGCGGCCAGCGTTTATGAATTTATTTGCAGTACCGGGTATGAATTTCTGATGGGGAGTTCCGAATGTTGTAGGTATTTAAGAAAAATATGGGGGGTTTAAGCATCAGAGCTTCGAACGGAGTGCTAAAAAGTGGAAGAGTGTTGTACGACATTATGTTGAAATTTTGATAGAGATACTTAAAGATACATCCCCTAATTGACAATTCAATTAGGGGATGAGGATGAAGGCAGGATCTTGAGAGGGTTATAAGCGAGTTTCTGGCCGAATGAGACGTCTTTGAAATAAGGCTACAAATATAGTTATCCGCAACTAAGCTTAGACGTTCTGGGAGAGGCATGACATTCCGCTCCAAGGACATAAGCGCTCCAAGGTAGATACGCAGAGCTTTCCATTGGATTCTTTGCAGTGTGAGAAGGTGAGTAGCTGAACAGTTTAAGAGAAGAGGGGCGATATATTCGATTTTTGGGCTTACGGCACCAATGTAGAGGCGGATAAGCTGCAGGGGATCACTGCCCCAGTAGACAACGCATAGAGATTTCACAACATTTATGAATTGCGGACATTTGGAAATATGCGCTATGTGAGGACCTAAAAGAAGGCGCACATGGAGATGGAAGGATAGGATAGGGCTAAGCGGAAGAGATTTGCGCCGAAAGAAGAGAATGGATTTGGTTTTTTTGGCGGAGAGGGAGAGGTCGATATCTAGGAGGGAGTGGTTAATTTGGTTAACAGCTGCTTGGACTTTGGCTCTGGCGAGGCAGGAATCGGATTTGGTGCCGTAAACGAGGATATCATCCGCATAGGCTAAGGCCTTTACTTCTGAAGGAAGGTTAGCAAAGATACTGTCAATATAAAGGTTGAAGCAGAAAGGGCTCGATATGCAGCCTTGAGGGACTCCTGTAAAGGAGTGCCTATTAAGTAGAACATCTTCACTTTGCATGTACAGATCTTTAAACTGAGAAAGGCTAAACACTAACTTATTAAAACGATTTGGTAGACCAAGGAAATCTAATTCTGACATGAGGATGCCAATGTTCACATTGTCAAAGGCGCCCCTGATGTCCAAGAAGACCGCATATGTGAATTTTTTCTGTACAAAACCTAAGAAAATGTCAGACCAAAGAGTGATTATGATGTCGGAAGTAGATTTGGCCTTACGAAAACCGGACTGAATATTGCTTAGTTTGTTATCTGACTCAATGCGCCAATCAAGACGGGAAGTGAGTATTCATTCAAAGAGCTTTCTGGTGGAGCATGCGAGAGCAATGGATCTGTAGGAGGGGGGAGAACTTGGTAGGAAGCACTTTTTCTTAAGGGGAATGATGAGATATTTAAACCAGTGAAGAAGAAAAAGTCCAGAGGAGAGAGTGTTATTGAGGCATTCTAGCAATTTTATTTTATTGTGCGCATTGAGAAGTTTAATGTGAGTGTTTCTAAGATAGTCCAGACCTGGAGCAGAGTCTTTTAGCAGGGATATACCATCATCAAATTCTACGGATGTAATGGGGGAAAGGAGAAGGGAATTCTCTTCTTCAGAATCTGAGGGCCTGCGAGGGAGTCACAAAAGGATGTGAAATGATCTGGCGAAATTGAGTTGGAGTCCGAAAAGGAACCATTGAAAAGTTTGATCGTTTTCCATAATGCGGAGATAGTGATGTCTTGATTTATGCTGGAGCAAAATGTCTTCCAGCCTTTTCGTTTTTCCTGTCTGATCACTTTTTTGAATTTTTCCTTACATTTATGAGGTTATCATAGTTTAGCCTAGAGGGAGATAGCTTGAATTTTTTGAGGGCAAGTCTTTTTGCAGCGATGGCTTTTTGGAACGCGGTATTCCACCAGGGGTCTGGCGGGCGTTTATGGCGTCTGAGGATGGAGCTAAAAGACTTGAGGATGGATTCAGCTAGGAAGTCTAATGAGTGAGAGTCAGGAGGACAAGAAGTAGGAAAAGAGTCAAAGATTTGGGAGCATTTTTTGTTAAGAGATTTGGGGATGACAGGAAGACGTTTGGAACAAGGAGAAATATTGAGAGAAATGTCTAGAATGCAATGTAGGCTGCCCAGAGATTCTTTTGTGGTGGACCATGACGAGGAAAGACTAAGAGAGGGAGAGGAGAAGGTAAGGTCAAGTGCAGTGGGTTGCTGGCCGAAGAAAGTGGGGGAGCCATCGTTAAGAAGAACTAGATTCTGATTGTCTCGAAGGTCTAGAACTTGATGGCCTCTGTGATCTGGGTGGTGGCTGCCCCAAGCGGGGTGGTGAGCGTTGAAATCTCCACATATGAGGAGATGGGAAAGTTAACACCATCTATATTTAGGTGTGAGGGAAGGATGGAGCCGGAGAAACAGATTATGACAGAGTTGGAGGGAAGAACTTTTCCATTGTTTTGGTCTTTTAACATGATTCTTCTAACCTCTGCAACCTTGCAGAATTCAGAAATCTGACCGTATTGAGCCATATTTTTGCAAACGGATCGCAAGAAGACTTCTTCTTCGATGTATTCGGATGGAATGGGAACATATTCGGATGGAATGGGAAAACGTTATAGATTTTGCTTAGATCTGTATCTGAAGCTAAAGCGTTGGCAGTAGCCATGTCTTTAGCAAAGATTTTTACTTTGCGTTTCGAGATATAAAAAATCTCAATATTTTTAAACTTAGAGTAAAGTAGTTTTCCGATTTTTACGCAATTAAGCTGATCACCGAATTTATAGAGAGTTAGAAACACAGAGTAGTTTGACAAAAGTGGGTTGGCATACGCACTAGGACGCGTAATGCTGAAGTCACCCCTCTTATCCGTCGCCCCAACGGAGCAACCACTAGGCCACACCATCACTCACGTGTTTTTTTTTTTGCAAGTTAAGCAGCGAAAAAACGAGGCAGAAGTTGTGCTTCTATTAAATAGTTGAGTATAAAAATCACTCACATTGAGTCAGCTACGCCTCAGTCAACTCCAAACGATAGAATAAGCCGTGAATAAATTAGAATTTTGCCAAAATCAGAAAAAAATTATAAAAAATTATAGACAAATTATAAATTTAATTAATGAAGAGAGCTCGCACACGAAAAAAGTCTGTACACAAAGAAGCTATAATCAAGAATCTCGAAAACATGCGGATCGGCACATTACAGTTCGGCAAAACTGTAAAATTGTTATTGCTTTCTGTACGAAGTTGTCAACCTTACGCTTTCAGCTTTCAGAGTTGAGTTCAAGCAAAACAAAACGATTACTGTCGACAAGAACAAACTTTTCTGAAAAGTATGAAACGTCAACGTGTTGTATTTTTATAGCATGCTATTTGGTTTTTCTACAGTGACACATATTCGTATAAACGCTCTCTTCATTTTCACTTTGCCACCTTCTCTCTTTTTTATCAATTCATTACTCAAAACAAATTCCAACTCATATTGTTTACTAAACTAATAGAAATTGGTATTGAGTGCAAAAACCTATTTTCGCTGTTGTTGTTATATATAAATCATTGAAGTTTAAATATTTTATTAAAAACGAGTACATATTCGTTTAAACGCATCAACTTCATTTTCAATAAGAACATATTTATTTAATTTTCAATAATTAATGGTCCACCATTTTTGTTTATGACTTAAAAAATACGATTTGGCATCGACTTCACTAAATTTTGCTGCAACTGGCGATCCAAATCTTCCCAAGCTTCCTTAATGGCGAACTTGAGCTGTAGCACAGTTTTGAAAAGGTGTCCTTGGGCTTTTTGTCCATAGGTTTTGCGTGACATGCACCCCCAAAGGTTCTCCACCGGATTCAAATCGGGACTGCATGCAGGCCATTTCATAAGTGGGGTGTTGTGCTCTTCAAACCAATTTAATGACTCTTTAGAAACGTGAATGGCAGCGTTATCCTGTTGGAAAATGCTGTCTTCATCCATTTTATCATCCAAAAATGAAATGAGAGCATCATCCAGCAATTCCGTGTATATTTTTGAATTCATTTTGGGCGGCACAAAGCAAATATTTGCTTTACCTCTCGATGAAAATGCCGCCCACACCATAACGCTGCCACCACCAAAGTTTCTTTTTGACATACGTACGTCTTTGTTTCGCAGATCATGAAAATAACAACTGTAAGAGTCTGGGCCATCTAAGTTGAACTTTGTTTACTCAATAATTTTCATCGTTTTTTAAAAAAGAGCGCACAACCGCCCAATTTCCCGATTTGAATAACCCTCTTTATGATATAGGTTGATTTGGACTTTTCTGTGTCATTGAGATATTTTCCCTTTGGCATTTTGATAAAATCTTAAAAACATATCGTTAAAAAAAATTTTACATTTAAATTAAACAAAACTTACCAATTGTCAATGAAATGCAAGCAAATACTAATTTTTTTTTAAACCACTAATATATGTATTTATATATTTTATATATATTTATTATTATATTATTGTATATTTATATATAATATATTTATATTTTCGACCTCCCTGTTCAGGGGCGTTTAAACGAATATGTACGTGTTTTTAGTAAAATATTTAAACTGCATTGATTTATATATAACAACAACAACGAAAATAGGTTTTTGCACTCAATACCAATATCTATTAGTTTAGTAAACAATATGAGTTGGAATTTGTTTTGAGTAATGCAGTGATAAAAAGGAGAGAAGGTGGCAAAGTGAAAATTAAGAGTGCGTTTATACGAATATGTGTCACTGTATGTGTAATCACAATACCAAACAAAATTGTTAAGGTGCGCATCCACCATCCGCGTTCTGCACGCGTTCTGAATTCCGACTGTTCGTTTGCTTTCCATTTCTGTACGCGTTCTGAAATTTTGTTGTTTGACCAAATTCAGAAGAATATGGAAAAGAAGAAGACGTGCAAGTTTGCGCTGATTTGTCTACTCCATGATTGAATACCAACAAAATCACACTGATTTGTTCGCCGGTTGTTCGTTTGCTTTCCATTTCAAATGGATAGCAAAAAAGCAGATCGCAAACAGAACGCGAACAGAAATTCAAGAATTTGGTTGTATCCACCGAAAAACGAAACAAAAAGCCACGTGCAGCTTTCATGCGTGCATTCCTATTTTGGATGGATACGTTCGCGTTCAGAGCGCGAGCTGCGCGCGATCAGATCGCGAGCAGCTTTTGTGTTGATTTTTGGTGGATACAAAAGAACGCGGTCAGAACGCGAACAGTTCGCGTGCTGAATTTTTGGTGGATGCCTGCCTTTAGAGAGAGTAGATATGTTTCATTGAGTGCAAACAATGTTCGTAGTGTAATATCTGCAACAGTGTAATATTTTTTAAATTGCATAAATGCAATTTTTAGAGACGATTTTAAAGACGACCGTGGAATAGCTAAGATAAGTGAGAGATGATTTTAGGACGACCGTGACTGTTAGAATAAGGCTGTAAAAGTGACGTTTTCATGTTTTGTATTGTATTGTATGTTCAAAAATGTTATCAATTTACATAATTTAGTTGAACTATTTTCTATAATTAGGAATTGTTGTCAGAATTAAATTCTAATTGATCAATGATCAGCGCTACGTGTTTCTGAAAGATAAAAATAGTGTAGTGTCCAAACGAATCAATGACTGTCCGATAAGCATACTCAAATCGACACGCCAAATACACAGAGCACGTCAACCCTGAAATTTGAAACCTAGCGTTTCCAGTTGGAGCGTTGACCGCGCGCTAGTTTCGGTTGCATTTATTCGGAACAATAAACTGTTCTGCTGCTTACGCATATTGTCAAGTACTTGATTTATAAAGAATAATTTTATATATTCCGCTGGCAATTTAAATATAAGAAGACAAGGTGAATCCTAGTCAAGGTGTATCGTCGTACCACTCGAATTATAATCAAAATCAACATATGTAAATATGAAGAAAGCAAGAATAATAGTATAAATAAAACCGTACTCCTGACGAAGTCGGGAAAAATCCGACGAAACGTTGAGCAGAAAATGCTGAATAAATAAAGTCTTTTATTCGCACCTCTAAAAAAATCGACCATAAGGCTCCTCGCACACTGCATGCGTTTTTCGTTCGTCCGAATTCTGACGAAAACGATTCGTCCGAAGTCTTATTAAGAGTCCGCACACTCTATCAGAACTGGTGCGTAAAATTATGAGTAAAGCAAAAACAACATATGCTTCATATGTGTCCATAACATAATGGACACGATTGATGACTTTTTTTTTTAGAAAATTCTTATCTAAAAGGAAAATTTTTCAAAAGGAAGATTTAAGTTCGTGAAGTTTTCGCGAAAAGAAGTCATTTTGGTGAATATTTCATCATCTGCATTACTAATTTAACAAAAAAAAAAAACACTTCGTCAGAATTCGTGCGAAAGATCCCATTCAAATGGGATCGTTCGCAATTCGCAACTTTTCGCAACTTTTCGCAACAATTCTGACGACGGAACAGTGCTTCAATGTGCGCATTTACAATCAATAACATGCAATGGGATCGTTCGCATGTTTTCGTCAGAATTCTGACGAACGGAAAACGCATGCAGTGTGCGAGGAGCCTAAGCCTACACGAAAGTAATTAATTTCTAGCTCATAACTAGTTATGGTCAAGAAAACATAATAAGAATAAGAAGACTTTGTTTAATAATTTTAAGACCGCCCATTAATTTTTACTATAAAGGGGCAAACTTTCTTAAATAAAGGTCAGAATTCGATCAGAGCCTAAATAACAAATAAGAAAAAAAATCCTTAGATGAGGCTCATGGTGTAATCTGCCGTCCAAGCTAAAGATTTTATCAATAATAAAATTTATACATCGATAAAGGTACAATCCTGAAGACACATTAAGCCGAAACCACGATGGCGCGTTAGGTCGGTCGCGCTTTGACAGATATTATTGAACACACGGAATCTTACGAGGCAATTCACAACAAGACCTCAGGCGTTATATCGTAAATTTTTCCGTATCACGTAAATCTCGTTCAAACGCACTAGTTGGTTCTACTTCAACTAGGTCTGGCGTTTGACATTTCAATTTAAAAAAAATGTAATGAAGAAATAATAAAATATAGAAATGCTAATGAAGATAGATAGTTTTATTTGCTCATTTCATTTCATTTCGTCATTTTCGTCATGAATATCCACGTTTTTTTAGTGCAGTACGCATCGTCATTTAGCTTTATAAAGTTGTGCAATATAAGTGCAACTTTTACAACGCGCTCTACACTAGTTGGAGCCATAACCAAAGTATTTTGAAGAGTTCAACAGTGCTTAGTAGAATTCGAGCACGACCTATCTAACGCGCCATTGTGTTTTAGAAAATGAAACTCGAGCGTCGTGGAAGATTTTATCGTAAAGTTTTTGTGAAGTCTATTAAACGCCGATCAACGCGCGAACGACCTAACGCGCCATTGTGGTTTCGGCTTTATATTGAAATATTAAGCGGCTTTCACACAGTACGATTTGTTGTACAACTTGGTGATGCTTGACGACTTGTAGTATGTGTGAACGCTTCATACTACAAGTTGAAGGTCAAGTCGTATGAAAATCAAACGATTTTAATTTTTGACATCAAATTTGCTTGAAGACTTGCTTGATCGTGTGAACGCAGGCAAAACGACTCGGTGCAAACGCCATTTGAAAAATGTACTCGAAGTGTTCGGACGACATGCATATGGATTTTTGGAATGAGTTTTTAAACCTCTACAAAGATTTCCCAGAAGTATGGAAAATGAAGAGCTAGGAATATAAAAAGAAACATTTGAAAGACAAAGCTTATGAATGTCTTCTTATAAAATATAGAGAAATCGACAAAAATGCCACTTCGGACGTTCTAAAAAAAATTAACCACTTTAGAACATGCTATAGGAGAGAACTTAAAAAAAAAAAAATAATAAAAATAAATAAAAAAATGTTTGAAATCATTTCGGCAAGTTAACTCCAATTTTTTTGCCAAGCGAGTGTGTGTAAAAATGTTTCTTTCTTTTTTCCATTCTTTGATCCATAATCTTTTCCTTCTCTTTTCTTTTCTTTCCTCTTTTCTTTCATCAACCTCAAGAACCTCATCAATTATTATGGCTGCCAGAATTGCGCTGTTCATTTCGTGTAAGTGAATTGTGTAAAGTGAATATATTTGCGTAGTTAAGAATACTTGAAAATCTACAGCGGCATCATATTGCTTACCAATTGCAGCAACAAAACACAATAATCACATACTTTTACCTTTGTGAATCCAATTAAAGTTATGTAGATTAATTTTGATTTAAAATTGGTTTTTATTTTTTCATTTCATCATTATAATTTTATTTATAATAATAATAATAATATTATCTAATTTATATTAGCTTATATTAATTTCAAATATTAAATTTATTTAAAGAAAATCGAAAGAGTAATAGTGTTACATAGTTTCCGTTTCCTTTTGTGGGCATTATCTTCAAGTTCTTTATTCAGTTGTCTGATTTTGAAGAACATTCTGGCCAGGAAAAACAGTGGTTTAACCTTTATGTGGCAATTGACATCGGAAGCTTGCTCAATATGTTTTTTTACAAAGTCATTTGTAATGAGCAAACCATCTCCATTAATTGCTATAAATATTTTTTCTAGCGCGCTTACATAACTCATCATCTCTGCCGTTGGCTTCGACAGGCCGCCTTCACTCAAATGATTAACCAGGTGTATGATGTGTCTTCTTGTTTGTTAACAGCTACATATATGCGGTAAATCATTGCGTAGTTTGTGGCATATATGTATATCCAGCAAAGTTTTCAATACCATCATACTCTAAGTCTTCTATTTCGTGTTCAGATTCATCGTCGCAATCGCGAGCTACAGTTTTTAATATTACACCTAAATATAATAAAATACGATTAGTTTGGGTCACCAAAACATAATAAAGTGCAAATACCTGTGAGAGATGGCAGATACGTCCAAGAATATAATTTCTCAAGCGGAAATTATTATTATTACTATGCAATTCTTATTTTGCAGTATCGCAATGGGAATGCAATTCATGCAAGCAAACACAAATATGAACTATGTTGACGTCACGCGCTGGAATGACGGTTGTCAAAATTTTTGACTGCGAATAACGGACCTGCGCATTGCGCAATCTTGTATTCTATCATTCTTGCATATTACATTGCAAACAGTTGTTCGATCAAACAGTCACATTGTTTTTGTTTTCTGTATAAAGCTGTCAACTCTCAGTTCATCCGTGAGAGAATGAAAACAGATGAACTGTTGGCACAGCAAATACTCTGTTTGCAGCGATGAGTGCAAACTACAAACAGAACAGGGTTGTTGTGTGGTGTAATAAAGAAGTATGCATGTTTTGGAGTGAAAAAGCTGCACTTATATCGCAAAAAGGAGGATTGCATGAAAATAATTGAACAAAGCATCTCCAAATATGTATATATACTACGGGAAGTGTTTGACTGTTGTGTTTGAAATGTAACATAGCAAGCAAACAGATTTGACGGGAGAGTGAAATAGTTCATTTCTTTGGACTGTTTGATCGAACAACTGTTTGAAATGTAATATGGGCCAAAGCCGCTTTACAATAAAAAAGACGAGAAAAAAGTTGCCACGTTGATTTATCCACATAAATTTTAATTATCCCACAAAAAGAAAATTCCCAAACTTAAAATGCACTCTATATTCTGATCTTGATAATAATTTACTTTAACTTAAAAAGTAATGAAATTAATTTTGTTGTTTGGGGGTATTTTATCAACCCCATTTATCAAATACATTTTGACATTTGCGTTGGAAAAAGCGAACTAATTTGTTTTTTTTTTTGTGGTTGTCTGTACTGCAACTGAGAAAAATGTGGCGCTAAAGTATCGTAA
Source organism: Myopa testacea (assembly GCA_949629155.1). Taxonomy (NCBI): domain Eukaryota; kingdom Metazoa; phylum Arthropoda; class Insecta; order Diptera; family Conopidae; genus Myopa; species Myopa testacea. The sequence goes on from OX451345.1 coordinate 21,623,754, forward strand.
AAATTTTCATCTCGTAAAGATGGGGACCGCTCCTTGAAAAATTAAACAATCAGTGAGAGAAAGTGACAGAAAACTAATCATTGATCAGTCAGCGCTTCGTCCCTGAACCAAGCTATTGTCGTTATTGGCGCGGATTACAGCAATAATAACAACGTTTGCTCTCGTATAGTTATTGAGTTATTGCCGATCGGAAATTATACCGCTATATCTCCTAAACTATTGAAGATAACCGAATAGGATAGGAAGATTTAAAATACTTTTATTTATGTCGATAGTTTTAATATCTTTATAACAGTACCTAAACCCAAAAGCGATTTGGGTTTATGTCGGCGACGCTGACGCAGCTCTGAATTTTTGTTTCGTTTTCTTAGTTTTCTCCTAAAATCCTGCACCGATTATGGCGGAAAAATCAGCTAAACAGGCGAAAACATTGACCTCTAGTTTGCTATTTTTAATTATATGTTTTCTCTAATATTGGATTGGAAAGAGTACTAATAATATTAAAATCACGTTTTCTCCAAAGGTATGAATTTTACGGTAAAATCTTAATTAACATAAATGAAAGGTATTTTACTTACCTTTCTAATGATATATATATATATCGGATATCTTCTATAGCTTAGGAGATACAGGGCACCAATTTCAAAGGTGTAAAACTCAGAAACCAAAGGGCATCACACGCAACAATAACAAAAAAATAAGACGAATGGCGAGTAAGGTATATTTATGACAAGTATTGATTAAGTTTTAAAAAAAACTTGGATATAATTCACTTTTTTAACAATTATGACATTAATGCAATTTCAGAAAAAAAATAATGGAAATCTGTAGTTGCCTTAATAATAGTACAATACCGACTGAAATAGCAAAGATATTCTCCCATAGTAGTAAATCAGGCAGCACTAAATCTACTCGTAAAATACATCGTTTTTGCTCACTTTTCGAATGACATGTTCTTTAGTCGCGATTACAGTGAAATTAATCGCGGAAAAGTGTTAATTTTATTTTAAAAGGTAATTGCTGGAAGTGAAAATACCATAATAGTAATTAAAGAATTTCCTTTATGATTGTGTACAAAAGTAAAATAAACTGAAGAAATTCCTCCGAATTGTAATCATTTTTCAAGAAGAAAAAAAATGACAACGAATAGTTGCAACGTTCCTTAGATGCAATGTGAAAAATTGCAATCAAATTAATTTGTATCTGCTAAAAGTATAATGCTCTTCAATCATCGAGTTATTTGTAACTACTTGGTTAATTGAAATATGCATAATTAAAGGTTTTCCAATCAACTGTGTCTCTGAAATCTTTTAATTTTTCTCATACCAGTTGTACAAGGTTATTAGAATATATCATTGTCCTTCTCTACTACGCCTAATAAAAATTGAGAAAGAAGCGCGCATTTACAATACCACTAGAGAAAATGAAATAACTGTTTCATTTCCATTAATTCCAATCAGAATGGGAACGAGTTCCAAGTTCGTTCCAACTGTACTTTTCTGATGCGTCGTTTTTATTATTTTGGTCCTCCGTAAAGTAAAAGTTGCATTCAGATTTGGGCAAAGTTATTAACTAGTCACTTTCGTTAAAGTTAATTTAATTTCGTAACTTTCACAGATGTATTTGATATCGTTTATGTAACGAAGTTACTTTGCAGTCGTTAACGTTGAAGTAACGAAAGTAGCATCTTTATTCTGATTGTTATCGTTAAAGCATAGAGAAAGAATAACAAGAGGGCGAATCTTGAACAAAAATATTTTCCATGGTCGATCCAGTACTGGATCGAGTTTTCACTCATTTCTGAGTGTTTCGCGCTCTTCTCTTTTGCTATTGCCAATGCTCATGTGTTTCCATTGCTGCTCTGAGCATTTGTTTCCTATCCACTACTGGATCGTTCATACATTACTCAATGCTTCGCTCTCTTGGCTTTGTTTACCATCGTTTGTGTTATTCGCTTCTCATTGCCATTGCTTTGTTTTTGTATAAATACAAATCGGGTTCCCTTGTATTCCTTCATAAATGATTATGCGTAAGAAGAGTTGAGCGATGGAGTCTTGTATGTCAAAGGAGATGAGAATGAATCGGTTGATCGATTTCTTCTTGAAAGCAGGGGTTGAGGGAACAAGGGAATTTGACTTCTTTTTGGTTCCTTTACAATAAAAAAACAGGTGCTTACGTCTATCGGTCTATCAAGTTTGGATTTTTTTCCGGCTATTATTTTTCGTTTATTAAAGGAATTTTGTTTTTTTGTAACATAAACTGTTTAGTATTTTAAAATAGGTTTATTATTAAATTAGGTTATTGTTAATTGTTATTTTATATGTATAAAATTATAATATAATTGTTGTACCAATATTTCGTTTTATTGACAGCCCATAGGCAATGCTTCCTTAATAGAACTAAAATCATAAATATTAAAAAGTTTAGTCCTTAATTTAATTTTAATAATAGTTTTGGACACTACAATAACTACAGGAAAATACATAGACAGCAGCACTACAGTTGTTAGTACAAAATAACAAATAAAAGTCGATCTTCCGATTCCTTCATACTCATAAAAAATGTATTCGAACACATTTTTTGCTACATAATATAAATATTTTCTCTGAAATATTTCCATTCTTTCATTTTTTATTTTTGCTTCCATTAACTTTTTATTTTTATTCGAATAAGGTATTAAATGTGAATATATGCCGACTAAGTATTCTTGTTCTTAAATCTTCTGCCTATACGAATTCTTCAAGAGCACGCTATGCTCGGAACGTAGATCGTGCCAGCGCTTTACATAGCTTGGACATCGAATAAGAAGCAGAACAAAGCTACGAAAGCAAAAATTCTTTCAAAAATCATAAAATGCAAAATTTGAAACGATTCCAGACGGACGAACGGCTGCACATGGTTTGTTATTGTAAGAGAAGCAAAAGAAGATGAATCGCACCGTTCTCCTCATCGCCCGCTGTACACCAGAAATTGATCGATTCTTTCTTTCGCACTTTACTTGGCATACGAGTGGTGGATCGATCTCTTCTTACGCATATTCGCTTACATTGTTAGTGCAAAATAACAGAAGCAAAGTCGATCATCCGCTCCGAGAAAAAAATTACACACTGATTCACAAAGTCATCATGCATATGTAGATCCGAATAATGAGAGAAAGACACAAAGCAAAAATTGAGAAACTGAAATTGCTTGCTCTCTGCGTGTTGATTCATTTCGCACTCATTGCGCTTCTTCGTTTCCCTTGCGGACCGACCGCTTCCATGTCGCCGTTGAGTACATTTGGCTGATTCGGCCTCTTGTTATTCTTTCTCTATGGTTAAAGTAACGAAGTTACTTTGTTGTCGTTATGGTTAAAGTAACGAAGTTTCTTTGCTATTATCGTTAAAGTAACGAAGTTACCTTTTTAACGTTAAAGGAATGAAAGACGGATCGTTATTCTGATCGTTATCGTTAAAGCAAGGAAAGTAACTATTGATCGTTACTCTAATCGTTATCGTTAATGTAATAAGTTACTTCAGGTCGTTAACGTTAAAGTAATGAAGTTCTTTAACTAATTAACAGCCTTATCGTGTATCTTTTCGCGTTGCGTTTATTTCGCGTTTTGTTTTGTGCTTTTCGTATTTTTCGAAGAATTGAGAGAGAAAAATTTGTAAATCTCTCAAACGCACTCGAAACGCGAAACCAAACTCAAACGCAGAGTTGTTGGTAATTTACATGCTTAGCAGACTTGACTACGTATTTGTGGCATGATGGATGAGCTATTTCGTGGAAAAAGTCTCTCAAACCAGACGATCGCAAAATGCTCGCGTTTGGTGTGATTCTGAACAGTGGCTCATACAATTTTTTTTTATGCACGGCGCTACCTTCTCCAAAAGATTCAGAAAAACTGCTTTTTTCATGCGTAGTTCGTCATAAACCTGTTCATTATATAAAATAAAATAATGCACATACATAAGTAACAAATATTATTAGAGTTACTGAAGCTCCGTCTCAACCATTTTCTCACAGTTAGTGGTTGTGTTCATTGACTTTCAACCACTGTAGGTTTCATCAACGCACTAAGCCTGGTTTACGACCGGTGGCATCTTGTATACAACTCCTTGACCGGCCACCGTGTATGTGATATATGGCAAACTTCAAACGCGATTTACAAAAATTCGGCTATAACCGTCTCAACCATTTTCTCACAGTTAGTGGCTGTGTTCACTGGCTTTCAACCACTGTAGGTTTCATCAACGCACTAAGCCTGGTTTACGAAAGGTGGCATCTTGTATAGAACACTCGCAGCTAAGAAGTCAATAACAGCGCAGTTAACAGTGCTCTGTTAAAGTACGCGACGTCGCGATCTTAACAGAGAACAGAACTCTGTTAAAGTTCCCGACGTATTTAACTTCACGCACTTATTTAATGCACAATCTACGAAATATGCAACAAAAATCATGATTCCTTAGTTTTTTAACTCTCAAGAAACTCTTTTCACAACTTTTTTGTTGATTTAATATGCGTTGTTTTTACCATTATTTAGGCATAGATTTGAATTTTTTTCTGTTGGTATGTTAATTACTTGTTCATTGTTGCTTTGCGAATACAAAAAGTTGAAAAATCGTGTTTTCTGGTGGTTCTTTCCTTTAACATAAGGTTTTCTTAAAATGCCAGACAAAATGTAATGTTTTGAAGTGATTCAGTTGGTTTATTGCAATGTACAAATGGGTAAAATTGTGCCAGAATTATCCAAGATGTTATCTGTAACAAAAATTATCTTCATAATATTTTATATTGTGAAGAAAACGAGGGAAACCCAGAACTGAAGTATGGAGGCGGCAGTAATTGTGAGTTAACTGAACGTGCAGAGCGCGTTATGATGAGGAAAATATACCAAAACCTCAATCTTTTCCACCAGAACGCTTGCACAAGATCCCAAGGAAGAGTGTGGTGTTGTTTCGCATGAAACTGTCAGTTCTGGTTCTGTACTGTTGTAAGTACAACTTAACATAATTGATAAACAAAAATTCTATAAAGAACCAAAAAGTAGTATTGTTTTGCTAAACAAATTGAAAAATGGAATTTCTTTTCAATGTGTAAACTCATTCTTGACAGGCTGTAATAGATAAATTAATTTTATACACCATATTACAAAAGAAATTAAATGCGAGCCTGCCTAATAAGAGGTGGATGATTTTTAAAAAAATAGTGTCATCGATAGACGGTTGATAGATGATAGTTGTCGCTGAGTAGATGTATAGATGAACTGCTCAGCCAGTAAATGCTGACTGTATGTTATCAATTTCCCCCTCTTTATGCATTCGCAAGCTTGCATTTTTACCTGGCGATTTATTCCCAGGATGTTTTCACAATAAAAGCACGATGCAGATTTCCGAAAAAAATAAAAATTGTAAGCCCGAGAATATTTCTATTTTTTGTCGTTGGGTTACTGGCTGCGGGGTTTTGAGGTTTCCCCTGACTGAGCAATAAAATGCAGAAAATAAAGTGCTACAGCGTTTTTCTCAAAGAGCCACTGAGCCAAGCCACTAGATTAAAGTAAACGCAATTTAGTACAAATTTTTAATTTTTCTTTATTGTTTAATATTTTTGTGGTAAATATTCTATATAAATTTGAAATTTAAGTTATTTATTTATTAATTATGATAAAATTTCAATTGAACTTTATTGAAACTTATTAAAAAATAATTTTATTTAATTTCTTTTCAAAAAAATATTAAAGTTAATTTCTACTGTCGTTAGCTTTTAAAATTACTGGCTCCTCAAAATTTTCATCAGACAGCTTCTTACATTTCGCAGAATTGGTCATGGTCGCATATTAAAACAAACACTCCACAGAACCCGATGATGGAAGTGGTGTGTTATATTCAGTACAAATATTTTTAATATCGGGATAAGTGTCAAGCATAATCCACTCCATGCAGGGGTCTTGAAAAAAGTGTAGTTTCTGAAAAATCAACAGTTTAGTACAGGTTGTAAAAATATTTTTATAATAAAATAGGGCACATACATATATTTGTATGTATTATATATATATTATATATATTTGCTTTCTTGTATTTACCTGAATATCGCATTTTGCAGAGAAATCGTCAGTCACATCTTCTGACTGTCCAAAATTGAAAAATGAGTTGTAGGAACACATTTCCATGTTTATAAAGAATTCCTCGAATCGCCTTTCAATGCCTAAGAGTAGTGTCTCATTTACCGGCTTGCAAAATAGCCATTAGGTAGAAATCAGCCGTTGAAGTTTTGTGCTTACAGCAATTCGGAAGTAGCAACCCGTACGTATATTTGTCTCCTTGAGGTATATCTCAAGGCAACCAACGTCACGATGGACCAACTGACAACAGTAATCTCTGAAATCGCTAAAGACGCGATGAGAATTGAAGGACAAAACCTTATGCAAACAGTACTGAATCCTAACGCAAACACTTTAAATGTAACCGACGTGACCATAGACCCATCAAACCTAAGAAACCTATCAGAGCTAGACAAAATACCAGACGTCGTCCTTTGTCTCAGAGAATTTTCCGGTAACCCAGGAGAATTTAACTCGTGGAAAAAGAGTGTCGACCGTATAATACAAATATACGATAACTCGAAAGGCACTCCCAAATATTATGGGATACTTAATGTGATACGTAACAAAATAGTAGGCAATGCCGACATTGCACTTGAATCATATAACACACCTCTGAACTGGGAAGCAATTTCGAAATGTCTTACACTACATTACACCGACAAACGCGACGTAGGCACCCTCGAATACCAAATGACCTCACTTATCCAAGGACACTTAACAGTTCAAGAATTCTATCAGAAAGTTTATTCCCACTTGTCCCTTATTTTAAACAAAATAGGATGCATGGATGCCGGATCGGAATCCATTCAGTTACTAACAAAAACATACCGCGATAAGTCCCTAGACACATTTGTTAGAGGACTTAAAGGCGACTTGCCAAGATTGCTAGGCATCAAAGAGCCAGTCGATCTTCCACAAGCCCTTCACCTATGCCTTAAGTTAGAAAATCAAAACTTCCACTTCTACTGCGTACATTTAGGTCTTCTATATATGTATGTAAAATCATTACTGCGAAAGAAATTTTTCATTTCGAAATTTCAATTTCAATTATTTTTTCCCTTTTATTTATTTATTACATTATACCTTAAGACTATGAAGTCTTATGAGTTGTATAATACAGTATGCAAAAACTTTATTATTGTACCTAAAATAAATTAAGTTAATTTGAAATTGATTTCATAGTACTAATCGAGAAAGTAGGAAACAGGAAGTCAGAAAAGAACCTAGCAGTAAGAATCATGGAGAGAATAGAAGTTAGACAAAAGGATAGAAAAGAGATCCAGGATGGAGTGATTTATAGGGAGAAGGGGATCATCGCTGACTACTTGTGTGGCTACTAAGTAATGTCTGCAAAATATTGAAGTAATCTCTTCTTAAATTGCAATATACCGATAGTTCTCTGTAGTACGGCTGGTAAAGAGTTCCACTGCCTGATTGCATATACAAAAAACTGACGTTCAGAGACCAAATACCTGTGCCTAAATGGAACTACCGCATTATTGCGGTTAGATTGGGAAAACGTTAACCGTTGAGCTAGATACAAAGGCTCCCTGAGGGTGATTATCTTATGTAAGTAAATTAAAACTCGATAAGTTAGTAAGTGATCAAAAGACATTCCATAAACCAAACTTCGGTACCTTGATATGTGATCGAATCGCTTCAATCCAAAAATGTAGCGTACAATGTTATTGTATGCCGAGGTTAATTTGGTTAAGAAAAACACGAGTGGGAGCCAGCGATCAGTAAATTTTACGAACCACTTTTTTGTTGATTTGAGCGGTCTATATGTTATGTGGTTAGTGTTTGAAGTCAATGATCAACGTTTCGATGCTATCAGTATCGAAATAGCTGATTTCTGCTTCACTCTCTTCCAGTTCTTCATCTTCTTTTTGTTATTCTTCCTCTGTCTTATTGACATTCTCCTTACTATTTTTATCATCATCTTGCATGCATGTGTTTACCGGAAGTTCATTAATGTAAGTATCTTGAAGACCAACAACTTAAAGGCATTTGCAAAATTACTTGTATTGTCTGTACAAGTTGCAACAACTTTCTTTGTATTCAAGCCAAAGTTATTATAAATGTTGTACAGAATTTCCGCTATTCTATCAAAAGAATGCGTACCAACAAAGCGACAACACGCTAAGGCAGTAGTATTTCTTACGTACGCTTGTGATATCCAGTTCGCTGTAATTCCAAAAAAACTCTGCCTTCCACTCCAAATATCTTGTGTTGTACATACGAAGCTTATATGTATTTTTTAATTTGAACTTTATTTTATCGACTTTTTTTCATGTAAGGAGTTTATTATTCCCACTTTACGTCTGATAACCGTACCAACTTTTGCGACAACGTTTGAATCATTAAAAATTTTCCGAAAGAGCACATTTTCTACAGACCGTAAAGGTATCATAGCATTCATTACAAATGTTGTAACGTTTATTTCAAATTGCTCTCGTAAAGTTAATTTTTCGGACACTGGCATCCCACCTTTGGGAGCTTTGTTTAGTCTTCATTGGATTTAATTTACTATTCGTATAGTCTTGATACTCTTTAGAGTGCATTCTTTTCAGATGACCACAAAAATTAGCCACAGATGAAAAATGCCTCTTCACTTCCACATTTCTAGGCAAGCACACTGTGCAGTTATTGACGTATAAAAGCATTACTCTTTTAAAATCTTAAAGTATTTTCGATCTAAATATAAATATACGATGTAACTTATTTTCCGATTCAATAATACAGTTTCCATTTTTAGTACACATGATTTACACCTTATACCACAATTATTAACAAAATTATTAGGGAAAAAATCGTTGTTGTATATCTATCGACGTTCGTCTGCGGAATGACTGGAGGACATTGAAAAAATCGAAAACTGAAATTGGTACTGTTAATATTTGTCGCAATCCATAAAAACAAGAGTTGATAACGTAACCGCTCCAGAAACGTGACCAGATTCTTGGATGGTTGTAACACTTCATTGTCTGCATTTTATTGCTCAATTAGGGAAAACCCAAAACCCCGCAGCCAGTAGCCCAACGACAAAAAATAGAAATATTGTCCGCCTTCAAAGTTTTTTTTTTTTGGGAAATCTGCATAGTGTTTTTAGTGTGAAAACATCCGGGCAATAAATCGCCATGTAAAAAAGCAAGCTTGCGAATGCATAAAGAAAAAGAGATAACAAGATGAAAGAGAACAATCTCGTAAGAATTCAACATAACCGAATAACCTCAATTTCTACACATTTATGCAAATTATGTACTTATATAAATACGTATGTATTAGGTCTGGAAAAAAGTTTGTTGCGTTTTTCCAATAGGTGGGGTCAATTGCAAACAAGTCTGGCAACACTGATCGCAGCGGTACCACTGAACACTTATTGGAAAGGTGACACTTCGAACTGTCAGTGTACAAACAATAAGATTGGTGCAGTGGTTGGAAAGTTATTTACGTTTTAAAATGGAGAAAAATTAATGAAATAGTACGCTATATTTCGCAGTATTATTACAAAGAAGAAAACGCTGTGCAGGCTTGTAAAAAAATTTGTGCTGTCACGTTGTGGTCGTCCAATTACTGGAAAAGCTGATGAAATTCTCAAAAAGGTCCAGCAAAATAAGCATATCAGCAGCGTCGATATTGGTATGGACCTAGGTATTGACCACAAAACTGTTTTAAACCATATGAGTTCCTCAGAATTAACATCTGCAATGCGCTGCTTAAACGCAATGAAATCGAGCCTTTTTTGAAACGTGTTATAACCGCTGATGAGAAATGAATCATGTATGATAATCGTGTCAAAAATCGCGGGCAAGGGATGGAGAGTGGTCACAAACGTTCGCAAAGCCAGGATTGACTTTGAAAAAGGTGATGCTGTGTGTATGGTGGGATTAGAGGGGAATCGTCCACCATGAGGTACTTCCAGTTGGTAGAACAATTGATTCTCAACTTGATTGTGAACAACTAGAGAGATCACTCTAGGCAATTCAAAGGAGACGGCCGGAATTGACTAATAGGAAAGGAAATAGGAAATACCATGACAACGCTCGACCACAGACTTCTTTGATGACCCGTCAAAAATTGCGAGAGCTTAATTAATTAATTGCCTTAGTTGGGAAGTTTTGATGCATCCACCATATAGTCCATATAGTCCAGGCACAGCATCCTTAGACTACCACTTGTTCCGGTCTCTGCAGAATTCTCTGAATGGAATTAAATTGCTTTCAAAAGAAACCTGTGAAAAGCACTTGATTCAGTTTTTCAACCAGAAACCACAGAAGTTCTTCACCGATGGCATCATGGCTCTACCCGAAAAATGGCGAAAGATTGATGATAATAATGTAGCAGATTTGTTTTAAATAAATTAAATTTAAGACTTTAAGAAAACCAGTTGAATTTTACTCCAGCGGTTTAAGAATTAACTAAGTCTAAAGTTACATGTGACTAATTACAATTATATTAAATATTGTAAATAATTAACTACCTGAAAAGATTAAATATTCATTGTTTCTTTAAATTTTTTTATAACCCTTAACTTGACAAATTCAACAAAAACAACACATGAATTAACGCAGATGCTGAAAAATATATTATTGTAATGCGATACCACCACACTTTCGCCGACAAAGGCTACGTAAGAGTAATTGATAACACACAGTCAGCATTGGCTGGCTGAGCAATCCGCAATCTATCACCCGTCTGACAATGACACAAGTTTTTTAAAAATCATCCACCTCTTATTAGGCAGGCTCGCACTTAATTACTTTTGTAATGTGGTATATAAAATTAATGTATAATGTAATTGTTATTATGTAATGTAATGTAATTGTTAATGTATAATGTAATTAAATTATATAATTATTTTTTAATTAAAAAGTAAAATTTTAATATTATATAATATTATGTAATTAAATTATAATTATGTAATTAATGTAATTAAATTAAATAATTATTTTTTAGTTAAAAAGTTAAATTTTAATATTATATAATATTATATAATAATAAAATTATTATTATTATAATATTAATTATTATATAATATTATATAATATTAAAATTTAACTTTTTAATTAAAAAATAATTATTTAATTTAATTACATTATACATTAACAATTACATTACATTACATAATAACAGTTACATTATACATTAATTTTATATACCACATTACAAAAGTAATTAAGTGATGTGTCCACCTCCCGCATATAAAGACCAAAACCTGTTTTGTTAATCCTACTATCGATTAGCAAAATAATCATTTTTCTTTCATAGAACCCCGTTAAAGTTTTTATACCCTACACCTTAAGGTTAAGGGTATATTCACTTTGTCACGAAATGTGTAACGCATAGAAATAGAGACGATAGGTATAAAAAAGTATATATATTCTTGATCAGCGTGACCTCCTGAGTCGATTTAACCATGTCCGTCCGTCTGTCTGTCTGTCTGTTGAAATCACGATCACAGGAGAACCGGTAAAGATATCGTAATGAAATTTTGCAGAAATTTTGTTTCTTGTGGTGTGCAGGTTGGTATTGTGCAAAATCGTAAAATATGCAAAATCGATCCAAAATCGGTAAAATGGGCAAAATCGGTCCACGACCACGCCTATTTTTTAGTAAAAATGTGATATCAGCGTTCGTTTTTGAGTTATGACAACAAAATTCATTCATTCCTGAGTATAGAGTAGCATTATCCGTTAATAACCCAAATATGGGCGTGATCCGCCCACTTTTAGGTTACACAGGCAAAAGAGGGTTATATTGTTAAATATATGAACTTCCTGAATAAAACTTTAGATAACAACTTGTTTACCAAAAAAACATTATTACATCAAAACTGGGTGCGGTCCGCCTACTTTTACACTACTTATGTATACAGAATAGCTCATGAAAACAAGTTTATTACCACGGAAATAAAGTTTAAATTTGAACACAATAATAAAATAACTAAACTAGTTATTTTGTTTTGAAAAAGGTAATGACCACGCCTACTATTTATACAGAGGCGTAGCTAGGTCTCATGGAGCCCGCGACGGTCAATCAACTTGCAGCCCCAAAAATTCCTAGAATTCAATAAGTCACTACTTGAATTCCACAACTGCCACCCCCGACATCGTGCCGCCCAGAGTGGACCGCCACGCCCGCCGCCCTTACTACGCCCCCCTTTTAAATTTTTTTCAAAACTTTTAGGTGTAGGGTATCTAAGATTCGGCCAGGCCGAATATAGCTTTCTTACTGGTTAGTTACTCGTTTTTTTAACTACAATAGTTAAAGGACAACTTCTTTATTTCAACGTTAACGACCCGAAGTAACCTCGTTACATTAACGATAACGATCTGAGTAACGATCTTACTTTCGTTACTTTAACGATAACGATTCTACTTTCGTTACTTTAAAGTTAACGACAACAAAGTAACTTCGTAACTTGACGTTGGGAAGACGTGGCACATCGAACACAAAGTTTTGAAATAGAAAAAAAAATAAATAAACTTGTGTTTTATTACTGGTGCAAAAATATGGAAGAAGATCGCTGTGCGGAAGGAGTTTAGTTCGTAATTTTCACTTTTCACTTAAATTTTTCACTTTCGGAAACTACCAAATAGAGATCTTTTCGGTTTGAAGCATACTCTCTAGAATTGATTAGAGAATTTTATGGTCGGAAAAATATTTAAGCCGAAACCACAATGGCGCGTTAGGTCGGTCGCGCTTTGATCGGCGTTTGATAGACTTTACAAAAACTTTACGATAAAATCTTCCACGACGCTCGAGTTTCATTTTCTAAAACACAATGGCGCGTTAGATAGGTCGTGCTCAAATTCTACTAAGCACTGTTGAACTCTTCAAAATACTTTGGTTATGGCTCCAACTAGTGTAGAGCGCGTTGTAAAAGTTGCAGTTATATTGCACAACTTTATAAAGCTAAATGACGATGCGTACTGCACTAAAAAAACGTGGATATTCATGACGAAAATGACGAAATTAACACTAGAGCAAATAAAACTATCTATCTTAATTAGCATTTCTATATTTTATTATTTCTTCATTACATTTTTTTAAAATTGAAATGTCAAACGCCAGACCTAGTTGAAGTAGAACCAACTAGTGCGTTTGAACGAGATTTACGTGATACGGAAAAATTTACGATATAACGCCTGAGGTCTTGTTGTGAATTGCCTCGTAAGATTCCGTGTGTTCAATAATATCTGTCAAAGCGCGACCGACCTAACGCGCCATTGTGGTTTCGGCTTTATACTTAATACCGTATTTAAAAAAAAAATTGCGACCAAAAATTTTTTTGGAATTTTTATTCCAAATTTTAACTTTGGCTTTAATTTCTCAAAAACTGTTTGACGCAGGAACCTAATTTAAAAAGGATGTTAAGAGGCCGATATTTGGCTTTCAAACTCATTAAGCGAAAGTGATCCAGGTATCGCCGTTATTTTTTAATATATTTTTTTCCGATGTTAAATCGGGTTTTCAGAAAATGGGTCCTCCCGCCTAAACGGGGGAAAATGCACCCCCCTCCCATACGATTTTTTTCTTGTTTCTCAATAAGATGCGTAAAATTTAATATCTATAATTTAAAAAATGCAAGTATTAGTTAATTATTGTGCTGAAAAAACTATACTGTATCACTATTATTATGAATATTCTTGAATATGAAGAACATTTAACCATTATTAAAAATGTTTCCTTCATTCCTTTTCGTTGATAAAAAATTTCACATTTTTTGCAAGTTTCATATGAATGTGCCACGTCCTTCTGTTATCCGATCAACTTCATATTTTACAGAAATTATTTCTTTATCCAATGGAACAATTTTAGGGGACGGCGTAAAAAAATGCTGCAAAAAATGTTCGCCAAGTATAGATAAGGTCCGCCCTAATGTACATAGCTAAAATTTAAGCGAAAAATGAAACTAACGATTTTGACATCACATCCCTTGACATTATGAACACAAAATGTAAGTATAACATATATATATAGCGATTTAAAGATAAAACAATAGGCTTTTAGAATAATTATTTTTGGAGTACCTTCATGATCTCATTTCTCAGAAAAACAACCCACTTTCAAGGGAAAAGTTCACATTAAAGTTAATTATACCACAGAACAAACAGTATACAGAATGCGCATCTCATACAAAAAAAATTTTGTTCCGTGGTCGCAATATTACGACCACTGTTAACTTAACATTACGTCCGCTGTTAATAATATTACGACCAGCATTTAACAGCCTTTGTTTCTGTAAAGTTCAACTCGTTTGGTGTTTCTAACAGAACCGAGTGAGCTGATCAAAATTTCCCGACGCACAGTGGCCGGTTTTTTAACTTAGCGGTCAAAAATCCATATCTTTTGACTCTCTTGGAATTTTTTATTCCGGTTTTTTTTGTTGGATTCTTCTAATCTTAAGCTTTAATGTGAGACTAAAATCATAAAAATCGATCGATAAAAACCAGAGATATGAGAGTTTCAATCAGGGTACCTATTAAAATTTTCTTAAAAGCCTAAAAAAGAGATTATAAAAATAATACGTTTCTTTTTATTTAATGATTAAAGACTTTTTATTATCAATAACGAACATACTAATAACATAGATTAATAAAAATAAGGTAATAAGTAAGGAACTAATGAAAATTAAACAATTTTTTCAAAACATTCATTGATAGAATTCCGCTCATCTAGTAGTAAATTTTGTGCATCACTATCTAACTCGATTGAGCTAGATTTCCATTTTTGGCGGATATTTGAAATATATGGATCCGATGTGCACAGCAAAACTGCAAGCAGATCCTCATTGGTACAATATCTTGAAATTTTCCTTGTGTTGTGCTCACGAAAGAATCTGTAATCCTTGTTTCTTTTTTCTTGTGCGTCTTCAGAAAGATCACCAAGTGGAAGTAGACTATTTTCAATAATTTGCTCTCCATGATAAAGAATTTTATGAATTGTTGATGGCATATTCCTCCAGGGATATTTTTCGTTGTAAATTTCTGCGGTTTTCTTTGCATATTCACCAAATTTTTTGGCATCAATCATCCTGCTACATGCTACATTATTTTGAATCGCGTAATTAATTGGTCTACCCTTTCCTTCGCTGCCATTATCAGTCATGGTTTCTTCTTCAAAAACGAGCTCAGTTTTCATCCATTCTGTGTTGCGTTGGTACAGTTTTTCCTTATTTCGATTCACATCTGTGTAACGTTTTTTTAAATGCGATAAAAAGTTAGATATTTTCTTTTTATATGTCTCTTCTTGATCGCATGAGTCAAAAAAAGGTTCACTTAGAATATGCGAAGTAACATCTTCGTCGTCTTTTCGTAAGAAGTAAATATCTGCCAAATTTTTATATGTGAACTTAGCCATGTTTTTGCCAAGAAAATGGAAACTCGATGAACGCAACTCTTTAAATACTTTTTCCGTCACGGATTTTTTTACGTATGCACATGTAATACTTACCTGTTACCTATTTATGAGAAATTTTTATGTGCCTAAATTTTCCATTTTACAGGTAAAATATATTAGGACAGGTACTTTTACAGTACATATGTAATAAGAGCTAATTACATGATAATTAAAAAAACCTAATTAGTGCCAATATACATATAATTTGAAAGAAAAGTATAACACTAACAAAAAAAAAATAACGGAAAACATGTTAAAAACGTTTGCAGTGTGTGACTTTGACTCATATAATGGGCTCTAGCGCCCGGTGGGGCAAACCGATGCAAAAAGAATTGGTATGGGCTTTTAGAGGAAACTTCCAGCTTTACAATGGTGTAAAATTTGTTTTGGAGCATTCTGGAGCGCAAAAGTCCTGCTCCAAAATACGACGAAATTTAACCAAATTTGGAGCATTTCTGGAATTCTTGTTACGTAATAACTATACCACAGTTTTACTCAATTGTAACAACATTTGACAACGAATATATCCAAGAATTTAATAAAAAAAACCGGAACTTAATATCTGAAATATTGACGGAGATATGGATATCTAAATCTGTGAAAAGTTGAAAAAATGTGTTTATTTTAGTTGAAAATAAAAAGTGCTGTCTTTTATTGCATAGTTACTAATGAAATAATCAAGATAAAGCTGTAATTTTTTGGCTCCCTAGGTTCTCAGGTTTCTACTTTCATATGACCTAACCCATTTTGAAATCGGTGACATTGAAAAAAATGACTTTTGGCCGCTAAGTTGAAAAACCGGCCACTGTGCGACGGCAACTTCGTCATCATTCGGTATCATCGTTGCTCAGTCGACTTTTGCCTACAGCATTTCTATTGTACTATAAATATGTACACACATACCCGTACAATACATATGTTTGTACAAGGAAGATGTAGGAATGTGTTTCGCAGGCATATCAAACTCCTAAAAAATTGTCGACTAGCACTTTTTTCGTTTTCTAAAACAAAACTACTGTGTAAAAAAAGAAGAAATCATGAGAAAAATGCATAGAATATTGATAATCTATAAATTGTTAAAAAAAATGTTTATAAAAGGAAATATATTTTCTTTCTATCTCGTGTTATTTCAAATTCTTAAAGAACATTCGTTTAACCCTATAACAAGGTTCCAGTAACCCTTTTTAATGTTACTCGTATAACGTATTCAATGTGCTGATATGCCGACTAAAGTAGATCATCTGTCTATTCAAATTCTTCAACAGCACACTATGCTCGCAACGTAGATCGTGCCAGCGCTTTACAAAGCTTGGGCATCGTACAAGAAGCAGAACAAAGTTACGAAAAGCAAACATTCTTTCAAAAACCATAAAATGCAAAATTGAAAACACGCAGACGGACGGACGGCACATGGTTTGTTGTTTTAAGAGAAATAAAAGAAGACGAATCGCACCGTTCTTCTCATCGCCCGCTGTACACCATAAATTGATCGATTCTTTCTTTCACACTTTACTTGACATACGAGTGCTGCATCGATTATCTCTTCTTACGCATATTCGCTAGCATTGTTAGTGCAAAATAAAAGAAACAAAGTCGATCTTCCGATCCCTTCATACTCATTCGGAAAGATCTTCGAACGAACGTGAACAAGAGAAACAGCACTCTCATATCATGTGTGTTTGTTGGTAGAGTGTGCACTGAACTCGCTCTTTTGATGAAACTTGCCTAACTAATAACAGCAGAGAACTTCGTCGCCCGACAAATTAACAGCGACAAAGCTCTGTTAACCAAATTTTGTTATCCCCCTATGGCTTTCGGCCCGCACCCATAATTCAGAGTGCTTCGTTGGGCGACATGCGCATTCTGTATACTGTTTATTCTGTGATTATACTTAGAAAAAAATTAATGAATCGAAAAAAATAAGTGCGTGAAGTTAAATACGCCGCGAATTTTAACAGAGTTATGTTCTCTGTTAAGATCGCGATATCGCGAACAGCGGAGTTAACTGTTATTGAGTTCTTACAGAGACGGTAAAATATTGCAAAAAAATTATTCATACACTCTCTTCTTATGATCTTGTTGCTGCAAATATAACGGTAATCGGCATCTGTGTTTTGACTAATTTTGTTGAAGACGAAGTATCATTGGTTTTTCTAAGCATTTTCTGTCGATTCGGTTGGCAATTGGCAGCAAATCACCAACAAGCCGGAAGACCAAAAATATTAACTCCGCGTGAGGAGCGTAAAATAATAACTTCCGTTGTGCAAAACCCTAAAATAACCGCCACGATTCTATTGCGTTGAACACAATCGGAGCAAGAGGATACAAGATACATTTTTAGCTGTCAAATTTACATGGGCTCTTATGGAGATCGAGAAAAAAGTTTGCTTTCCAGTGTTTGTTGCCCTGGTTTGCTGTCCATTTTGTATCTTGGGCTACCGGGCTAATTCTAATTTTGGCAGCAACAAAATCATTCTTGTTCTTCTTCGGTGTGTTTATTTATATTCTGTCATGTAAAATTTGACAATTTGCATTGTGGTGGTGTCACACTAGGCATCTTAACGCCAATTTATTTAAGTTAATATTTAACGAAATTTTTATTATTATTATCACAAGCAATTTATTTCTGAAATATGAAAATATACGGCATCCCTATTTAAAAACAATTACTCAAAATATTTATCAATTGCTAAAAGAAATGGAAAATCCTCTAAAAAAGGATGCTGGAGAAAATGTAAAAAACAATTGACGATTTTCTAAGGCGTCCGCAAGTGGCCTTTTTGTTGAACAAAGTGTTTGTCGAAGTGTATGAGAAGGTGCACTGGGTAACCAAACATTGGCCACTGACGCCACATCCTTGGCTGTGCACGGCTAGACTTTTCAGGAATAGGTAGCTGATATAGTGACCTTTCGAACTGTATACAACGTTTGTCCAAGTTATGTTTTTTGTCGAAATGTATGAGAAGGTGCACTGGGTAACCAAACATTGGCCACTGACGCCACATCCTTGCCTGTGCACGGCTAAACTTTTCAGAGTTAGGTAGCTGATATAGTGACCTTTCGAACTGTATACAACGTTTGTCCAAGTTATGTTTTTTGTTGAACAAAGTGTTTGTCGAAGTGTATGAGAAGGCGCACTGGGTAACCAAACATTGGCCACTGACGCCACATCCTTGCCTGTGCACGGCTAGACTTTTCAGGAATAGGTAGCTGATATAGTGACCTTTCGAACTGTATACAACGTTTGTCCAAGTTATGTTTTTTGTTGAACAAAATGTGTATGAGAAGTGCTTCTGGAGGTACACTGGGTAACATTGGCCACTGACGCCACATCCTTGCCTGTGCACTGATGAATTTTTCAGGATTAGGTAGCTGATATATTGACCTTTCCAACAAGATACAAACCGTTTTCAGTTTATATGTTTTGCTAAACGAATAAGTAAATCTGAATGATACCTTAGCTTGGCACTGCTAATTATGCACGAATTTAAATTCGTATTTTGGTTTGTGTCTTTGCTAAATTCGCGTCGAATTTACGAATTTAACTTCACGCACTTTTATAATTAACGCCATGGAATTTCTTGTTGCCTGGAAATATTGCTGTATCCTGTTGCTCCGATTGTGTTCAACGCTTCTGTCAAGATATGCAAGAGTTTTAAAAAAAAAAATAAGCACACAAACAATTCGTAATTGCCTGCATAATGCTGGTTATCAAAATTCAATGTTTTCGGACCAGACGGACCTCCAAAAGTTTCAGCAGCATATATTTGAAAGCTGAGGGTCTACAAATAAATTGTGTGACCACTGTATAAAGGGTCCGCCATCTAACTTTTTTTTTTCAACTAGTGCTTATTTCGTCAATGGTAACACTTAGCTCATGTCTGATTTGACATATAATTAATTTTATCCTTCCGCTGACCGAATATGGTTGTGTATACGCTTGAACAACGCTGGGAAATATTGCGACATTACTTTGAAAATCATGGTAATGATTTAACAGTCAATGGCGATCGTTATCGGGCCATGTTGAACGAATTTTTGTTCACAAAAATTGAAGAGGAGGATATTGGCAACATTTGGTTTTAACAGGACGGCGCTACGTGCCACACAGCCGAAGCTACACTCGATGTTCTGCGCCCTGTTTTTGAAGATCGCATTATCAGCCGCAGAGCTGATGTCGTTTGGCCACCTCGAAGCTGCGATTTGACACCGTTGGACTATTATTTGTGGGGTGCCGTCAAAGATAAGTGTTACGCCGACAAGCCAGAGACAATTGACGCTTTAAAGGACAATATTCGTGAAGCTATTGGTGAAATACAGCTGCACACAATCGATAATGTGCTTAAAAATTGGACCGATCGTGTAGGCTACTGCATGGCTAGCCGAGACAGCCATTTGAATGAAATTATTTTCCATTATTAACCGGAAGATGTCACCGTTCGTAAACCAGGATTAGAGTGTTGATGAAGCTTTATAGGCTGTATTCATTGGCTTTTAGGCACTGTAGGTTTCATCAACGCACTAAGCCTGGTTTACGAACGGTGGCATCTTTTATACAACTTCTTGACCGGGCACCGTGTATGCAATATATGGCAAACTTCAAACGCGATTTACAGAATTTCGGCTATAACCGTCGCAACCATTTTCTCACAGTTAGTGGCTGTATTCATTGGCTTTCAGCCACTGTAGGTTTCATCAACGCACTAAGCCTGGTTTACGAAAGGTGGCATCTTTTATACAATTCCTTGACTGGCCACCGTGTGTGTAATATATGGCCAACTTCAAACGCGATTTACAGAATTTCGGCTATAACCGTCTCAACCATTTTCTCACAGTTAGTGGCTGTATTCATTGGCTTTCAGCCACTGTAGGTTTCATCAACGCACTAAGCTTGGTTTACGAACGGTGGCATCTTTTATACAGCTCCTTGACCGGTCATTGTGAATGTTATATAACGTCAATATCAAAATTTATTTTTAAAAAAATGGTAATTAGGTTTTGTTTTGAGTTTTGATTCATAAAAATTTCTGACTTTGACTTTTCATACGGCTTAGATCTCATCATCATCTAGGCATACTCATCTGGTACACTCGCAGCTAAGAAGTCATTAACAGCGGAGTTAACAGTGCTCTGTTAAAGTTCGCGACGTCGCGATCTTACCAGAGAACAGAACTCTGTTAGAGTTCGCGACGTATTTAACTTCACGCACTTATTTTTGGTCGCAATTCTTTTTTAAATTACGGTATTAAGTATAAATTTTTTTCCGACCTTAAAATTCTCTAATCAATTCTAGAGAGAATGCTTCAAACCGGAAGGATCCATGTTTTTTAGTTTCCGAGAAAAGTGAAAACTCGGAACGAAACTGTCTTCTTTGGAGCCGATTATCCCCTTTAATCCGTAGTTTTGACTGTTCCGTCATCTAAGGTAGGAAGTGACCATATTTACGAAGAAGCATGTTTCTTTGTGGTCATGAATCTTGATTGAAAGATCGTAGTTTTAATAAATAGGACTACGCGAGTTTTTATAATGCAGGTTTGAATTTGCTAAACATTTTAAATAAACTCTATTATTATTATAATTTTATATTATGTTATATTAAACGCCCTTTTCATCACAGTTCTTTGTCTTATTCCAGGAAACTATTGATTCAATGCATGTGTGGAATAGTTCCGAGGAAAAATCGATTTCATAACGCAGAAATAATCCACAACATGGATTTCTGAATGCAGAACTAATCATTGATATTTCAAATCAATTCCAAAAACGACACACCACCTCATATCCCTGGACTTCGCAAGACAAATTGAATCCCATAGTTATATAATACAAAAACTTTTTAAAATTAAAATGAATTCAATTAAAATTCAAGAAACAGCAAAAGAACAACGTTTTCATTTTTAAACGTGGTAACGATATCTCATGCTGCTTTAAATGTTCTCACCACCTTCATTATTACTATAATTTTCATATTAGAGGCAAGGTGGGCACAAACAAGACATGCAAAGCATTACAAGATTAAAAACATAACGATAATTTTACGATTTAAAGTCTGAGAACAATCGTTAAGAAACACCAAAGTATAAATAGTACATATATTTTGAAGATTGCTGTGCTACTCTTCATTGGCCATTCATTACTCTAAATGTGGCTGCACTTCACAAAATATTCACCGATTAAAACTTTAGCTAAGTCTGTTACTTTGCGCCAAGACCAAAGATACTGATTTAAGAAGCGCTTAAGCGCTTGGAATTTGAAATAAATATCTGTTGAATTTAATGCTATGGACGGAATTGGAATTAAATTTAAAAATGAATTACATCTGAAAGCATTAGCAAAATATAAAAATGAATAAATCAAAATTGGTGAATTTTAGAACCAACAACAAAAAGGAAATTCAACAACAGCTTCACCTTCAATGCAATCCGTGCCAGACCCGTACGGAAATAGCTATTCTCACTCACAAAACTGCGAGATACTTGTCCGTGTCTGAAAAGAAATTCGCCAGCAGAAAAAACAGCAGCAAATTGTCATCCAATTTCAATGAAATTGGGTGTAATTGTTTTGAATGACACAGCTTTCATTCAAGCAATAAGTGAACGGTAGGTTTAACAGAATTTAGTGGAGCGGCGTTTAAGTTTATGTCTGTTTAGTCAGTTGTCATCAACGCCAATGTTCTACAAGCCTACTCTTGTGACAATGTTTTTCAGACGTAGGTTTTGGTTGAAGTATGGATTTTAAGGGTCCATGAAATCAAGCCAATGGCCTATAGACCGCACATCTTTAGATGAGTATATAATACTGATACCATATATAAAGATCGTCCATTGTTCACTTCAAGGTGTTCGAGTTCTTTGAAAGGGTGTATTCGACAACATTCTATTTATTTCACCCGATTGTTTGCAAATGTTTAGGAGATTTACTTCTGTTAATTTTTCAGTATACATTTTATCTTTTTTATCAAAGTTTTAAATGTATTGTAAATTTTTTCAGATATCAAAGACAAATCTTAACGTAAAATTTTCATAAAATAGACATTAAGGCGGATATCTGCGTCCTATATTTCCACATTTGCCTCTGCAATGCCATGATTATTTAAATATTATTTGTATAATATTGAAATTTTTGAATAAAAAGTTCTTTATTCTTGAAATAGTTTATTTAAATGTAAGAAACTTTATAATATGAAATCAGTTAGTAATTGATCAGTTCATTCCATTTTTTTTTACTCTACTCCATTTTTCAATACTTTTGTGAATATTGAGACTTAGCAACACCGGTGTGCTCGGTGTACGCTAGACCGAATTTTCGTGCTCGGTGTGAGAGAGTGGTGTTAGGAACGGAAAAATATCCTATTCTCTCTTTTACACACAAAACAACAAACACCAGAAAGAGTGTTAACTTCGGCCTGGCCGAAGTTCGTATACCCTACACACGTTTACTTAAAAATTAGGCGTGGCAATGGTCTATTTTTTTTCCTTTTCAATCTCAAATAGCCAGTTATGACAGAGAATATTCGTGCCAAATTTGATTAAGATTTCTCTATTCGTTCTTCTGTAATCGAATTTTATTTAATTAGTGGGCGGACCATGCCCATTTGTGGTAGTCTTTTTTTGGTCAGAGACAGTGTACTTCTGGACAAAATTTCGACCGCAAATTCGTTTTACAACCTGGGAAATTGAGCTTTAAGCATGGGTGAATTGACATTCTCCATAAAAAGTAGGCGTGGTAATGGTCCGATTTTGCCCATTTTCAATACCAATGAGTTTCTAAGGTTAAACAATATTCGCGCCAAATTTGATAAAAATATCTTTATTCGTTCTCCTGTAATCGAGTTTTCTTTAATTAGTGGGCGGATCACGCCCATTTTTGGTGATCTGTTTTGGTCAGAGACAGTGGACTTCTGGACAAAATTTCAACCCCAAATTCGTTCTACAAGCTAAGAAATTGAGCTATAAGCATGGATGAATTTATTTCACTATAAAAAGTAGGCGTGGTAATGATCCGATTTTGCCCATTTTCAATAGCGATGAGTTTCTAGCGATAGACAATATTCGTGCCAAGTTTCATAAAGATATCTCTCGTAAAGATTCGTTCTCTTGTAATCGTGATTTCCACAGACAGACGGACATGGCTAAATCGACTCAGGAGGTCACGCTGATCAAGAATATATATACTGTTCTATACCTGTCACATCTCCTTTAATGCGTTAAAAACTGAAGCAGTAAGTGAATATACCCTATTCACATCTTGTGTAGGGTATAAAAACTTGCCAAGCAAAACTCGGTAGCGTAACCACGGCCTTACTGTTATTATTGACAAAAGCTAAAAAATGCGTAACTGAGTTCTGAAGAAATTCTTTGATTATCTAAAGAATAAGTAAAGTTTATGCTAAGTAAATGCTCACTCTCGAGCGCTCTTTTTTGCTCCTGCTCGCTCCGACTCGCTCACTGCTCCGATCAGTTGCGAGCAGTGAGCAAGTGAGCTGCTCACTTGCTCACTGCTCGCAACTGATCGGAGCAGTGAGCAAGCACGGAGTTGCTCACTGAAAATTTTTTCTGTTGCTCCTGCTCGGGAGTGCGAGCGAGCCGCAGCGAGCATTTACGAACCCTGTTCCGCAGTTAATTCTACATCCAAATTAACTTTATGCTTAAATGCTTTTTGACATCTGTAATTCTCTTATATGTTGATACAATTTGTTCTTGAAAGAAATTTGATGTACATTGTGAATTTAAACATAAAATGCCAATTCGAAAGTTGCCAATGCTATTTTATCAAATAAATTTTTAATTTTTCAATAGGTATGAAGTATCCACAACTTGTGCCGACTCGTGCGGTGAACGCCATCTCAGATTGGTTAGTATCACGTTTGGAACAATTGGGCGTAGAAGCACCACAAATATATTCTAGACTTCTTCTATCTCTCTTACAATCGTCAGTTCAAATAAATGATCCCATTGAGCTCAGCAATTTAGAAGTAATTAAACTTGTACTTAATTTTCGTTAGTATTTCACAAAATTTTTAAATAACTAATCATTTTAATATTTTTATTTGTTCATTGATTAATGTAATTTCATTGCAACAATTTTGAAGACATTCTTTGCTAATCGAAAAGGAAGTAATAGACGTTATCATCCATGTGAACCGAGCACACTGAAAAAAATTAATGCAGTTCAATGTTTAAGAGAAATAGTGTCTTCAGAACAAGAGGTGAGTAATAAAAATGCATACCACCAGTTGCCTATATTCAATGAGTCAATGGATACGGTTTTTGATTTAGTGAATATTTTGTTAATGTATTGCCATAAGAATGGGTGGTTAAAACTAAGGTTGTCTTAAGAAGACTCTCTCACAACTTATTTATGATATCCATGATCAGTTTTCTCGGGTGAGGCTTTATGTGAGGATTCTAAGTTATGAACTTAATGCAAACAACCTATGACCGAAAAGCTTGTCTCTACAGGACTTTAAGCTGCCTAGAAAGAACATGGAACCTTTAGACAACTAAGAAATTTTTCCAAATTGTAAAGATTTGAATTTTCCTTTTGTAGTAGAAAGAACAAAGGAAGAATTTCTTAAAATACTTATACTTAATATGTCAGGTACAGCTTTTAATATGCATAGAGTATGTACAATCCTATCCATTTAATTGAAGAATGAAGTATTGTACCTGTAGTAATATTTTTTTGTTGACATACATATATATATATAAAGCGACATATGGGCATTTCCATAGAAAAGTCCACATTGCCCGAAAAATTAAATGTTAATAAAAACAGTTTTATCTAATATCTACATATATACATACGTACATACACCCAAGCCGCACTAGTAGAATTTCATTACTCATGCCAAATTCAATAAAAAAAGGAAAACTACCAGCAAGCTTTTATTTTTTTTTATATTATTTGATCCCTATAGCCTCTACCTGAAAAAAATCTTTAAGAAAAAAGAGAAGGGTTGGCTGGCAGCTCGATTTCCGCTAAAAAGGTGGAAAAACCCAATATCTAATATTAGTTATTGATATTATTTGAATAGAGTGTTGCTTTAAAGCAACGTTGGTAAGTAGATAGTACTGATTTTATTAAAACCTGCAAGCTTTCAGTTTTAAGCGTGCGGTAATATTATAATTGGTGTCAATAATATAATTATCGTTTTATTTTTTTGAATTGTGATAGAGAGCAAAGCAATCCTTTGTCTGAAGAGTGACTGCATTTAGCACATTAGAAACGACAAGTTTTGTGGCAGTGCTTACATCGCAGTTTTATTTTATTTGGAATTATTGGTACGTTATGTATTTTATCTATTAGACTTCGTGGAAAGCAGTCATCCGACCGTAGCCCAGAGTCCAGATTTTCCATTTGTAGCAAATCTCTTGTTATTGCAGAGCGAAACATCAGTTGGGACATAGGTTGTATATTTTCCAATTTTGCCACAAGCGTATGTAGCTTCCACGCGTTTACAACTGTGCTGGCTAGACAATTAACCCACAACGGCCACCACCATTTCTTGCGCTTATATTTATCCGGTAGCTAGTAACCACATTATCGTTGAAGTCTACTCCTCCCATAAACCGGTTGTAAGTGTGTATAATGTTCGGCTGTTCTACCAGATTAATTTTTTGCTCTTCTCGATACATTTGTTACTGGAGTGATCAAGTCCAAATTTGATATCACAGTAACATTTGCATTGTCGTGCCAACGTAAAATTAGCAAGTTATTTGTTTTGTCGAATTTGTAGTCGTATTCCCCTTTCGCTAACTGCTTGCCGGTCTTTAGCATCACATTCGATTGTTGCGAATGATACCAGTTGCAAAAATCTTCTTTCGTTCAGCAAACTCATTAAATAATATTTAGGTAGGTAGGAGGTGGCGCCCGCCACCGCACTCGATGATGGGCAACAATTAAGGCAAATGAGCCTCGTTTTGATCCACCTAAAAAGTTACGCGTGAGACCTGAAAGGGGAAAAATATCCGTGTAAATTGGGATAGTAAAAGTTACACCCAGTCCGCTAAGTTGGGGAACCTGAGCAGTTGTCTGGGGTGGAAACTGGCGACCTCCTTCAGTCCATTGAAGGTTATTTTGCCCCAGGTCGTAAATCTTGCACGCATGAGTGCCGGGCATTCACATAGTAGGTGGGAAACCGTTTCCTTCTGAGAAGTGTCTCCGCAGCTACGGCAGAAGGTGTTGTGGGTCAGGCCCAGGCGTTCCGCGTGATCACCAATCGTGTAGTGGCCAGTGATCACACCGACTAGTCTGGCTATGTCAGTTCGGCTCCTGTTGATGAGCCATTTCGCCTGGGCCTTATCATACGATGGCCATGACGTCCTGGCGATGCGGCAGGATGGTAGATTTCTCCATCTGTCGTTGGCTTTATCGCGGAATACGCGGTATAGTTCTCCTTTCAGAGTATTGAGTGACTTGTAGATGGGGAGGGCATTTCCGGTGACATAGCGGCTCCTCTCCTAGCGAGCTCTTCCGCCCTTTCGTTCCCGTGGATACCTCCGTGTCCTGGGACCTAGAGTAATTTGACCTCCGCGTGACAGCAGAGGTTATTGAGGTCCATGCGGCACTCTTGCACCGCTTTGGAATATGTTGTGGTGGCCAGCAAGGAGAGAATGGCTGCCTGACTGAATGAGAATGGTGGCTATGCTTAGTCTCCCGCCGGTTATCTGCGCTTCTGTCAATCTCCTGCATGCCTCCCTTATGCCTGCTACTTCAGCTTGGAATACACTGGCATGGTCCGGGAGTTTCAGGGATATCTCCGTGGGTGGTTTTTGCGAATATACACCTGCCCCCACTCCAATGTCCATTTTGTAGCCGTCGGTGTATACAATGGCATCGCAGTTTTCAATAAAGTGTTCCACCCGCCTTTTCCATGCGGATCTGGAAGGAATTTCGGCATCGAAGCGCCTGTCGAAGTCGGTAGTTTTCACGAGGTAATCCGTGCTACCATTTTCCGACGAGCAGGTCGGTCCAGACCATTCCCGTGACCGTAGTGTCTGGGCTCCTTTTTTTCCGCTCCTGCTCCTGCTCGCTCGTGCTCCTGAAAACAAACGCTCTTTCGAGCGAGCAGGAGCGCATGAAAATTTTTTTTGTCGCTCCTGCTCGTGAGTGCTCCTAAAAAAAAACGCTCTTTCGAGCGAGCAGGAGCGCATGAAAATTTTTTTTGTCGCTCCTGCTCGCGAGTGCTCCTAAAAAAAAAAACGCTCTTTCGAGCGAGCAGGAGCACATGAAAATTTTTTTTTTTGCCGCTCCTGCTCGCGAGTGCGAGCGAACAAGAGCGAGCATTTCCGAACCCTGGATATAAGTCTATGGGGAGGATGTTCATGATGGCGTTCAGAACTTCTGTTGGACAAGTCCTCAGAGCTCCTGTAGCCCCTACACATGCCGTGCGTTGTACCCTCCCCAGGCGTATGGAGTGAGACTTCTTGCTTGAAGCCGTCCACCAAACCAGCGATCCATATGACAGGATTGGCCTGATGATAGCCGTGTATAGCCATAGTGTAAGTTTGGGCTTCAGTCCCCATTTCTTACCGAAAGTTCTGCAGCAGGAGTAGTAGGCAACGCTCGCCTTCTTGATCCTCTGTTCTATGTTTCTTCCCCAATTTAGCTTGGAGTATTATGCCTAGGTATTTCGCCTGCATCGAAAGTTGAAGCTCCTGTCCGTGGAACTTGGGCGGCTTAAATGGTTGAGGTTTATATCTGTTTGTGAAGAGTACTAGCTCCGTTTTGGAAGGATTTACTCCTATCCCTCGTGGAGTAGCCCATGCGACAATTGTGCGGAGGGCTTTTTCCGTAACGGAGCTTAACGTCAATGTGCAGAAGCCGGAGACCAATATGACCAGATCATCGGCGTACGCCACGGCTTTGATTCCCGCTTTGTCAAGCTGTTCCAAGAGCGGGTTCATCACCAGAATCCATAGCAGCGGTGAGATTACCCCTCCTTGGGGCGTGCCTCTGCTGGCATACCGGACGATACTACTGTTCGCCAGTGTGGCGTGGATCTCTCTTGTATGCAGCATTATAAGAATCCGCCGTACAAGAATGTCTTCGGCTCCTAGGTCTCTAAGTGCCTCCCGTATGGCCGAGGATTTGACGTTGTTGAAGGCTCCTATGTCCAGGAAGGTCCCCAACGTATATTGTTTGTAGTGGAGTGAGTGCTCTATGTAGGTCACCACCTTGATGTACGCATGTTGGGAATCGGATATTTTGTCGCATAGCTTTTCCCTCAGGTTATCATCCAGAATGCGTTCCAGTGTTTTTAGGAGGAAGGAAGTGAGAGAAATCAGCCTAAAGTCCTTCGCTGACTCGTGGCCACGTTTCGCCACTTTTGGTATAAAAACAACCTTGACCTTCCTCCATGTGTCTGGTACATGGCCCAGTTCCACACTGGATCTGAAGAGCCTGGTTAGGAAGGGGATTACTAAGACATCCGTTCTTTGCAGCATCACCGGCCAGATACCGTCTGGTCCAGGAGACTTGAAGGGGTCGAACGAATTTACGGCCCATTTTAT
This sequence comes from Myopa testacea, assembly GCA_949629155.1. NCBI lineage: Eukaryota > Metazoa > Arthropoda > Insecta > Diptera > Conopidae > Myopa > Myopa testacea. The sequence goes on from OX451345.1 coordinate 21,652,758, forward strand.
CCTGTCCGTCGAGATGATGTCTTCTATCATCTTAATGTCAGGTTGGCTGATATTGCGGGGTATATCACTTGTAACGGTTGTCCTGGTGTCAAACTCAGAGCAACCTGGGAAGTGAGTTCTGGCGAGTACTTCCAGGGATTCCGATGCGGAACTGGTCCACGACCCGTTCTCCCTTCTCACCACAGAAGGGCAGGAATGGTCCTTGGACAGTAACTTGCTGAGTCTTGCAGACTCCTTGGTACTTTCGATGTTGCCGGAGTAGGTTTTCCATGCCGTGGATTTAGCCTTCCGGAGGGCTTTTTTGTACATTCTCCGACAATCCTGGTAGGGTTTCCAGTAATTGTGTTTGTAGCAGATGTTGAAGAGAGCTCTGGTCATTTTCCTCATGACCTTTAGCTCTTCAGTCCACCAGGGAGGGAAGGATTTCTTGCCGTGGCTGAGGGGACACGATCTGTGTAACGCTGTCTCCATGGCACATTCGAACTCCGAGGCGAGTTTGTTCAGAAGCTCAGCTGACTCTGCGTGTGCTAAAGGGATGCTTCTTAATCGAGACTCAAGGACTCTTGAGAATTTTACCCAGTCTGTTTTCCTAACATTTCTATGGGGCTAATGGGCAGGGGAATTGAAATCCACGTTGAAGAGTATCCAGCAGTGATCTGAGTATGATATTTTACTGGATACCCTCCAGTTCGTGACCTCACAGGAATGGTTTCTGGTAGATAAAGTTACATCAATAACCTCATCCCACCCCGGAAAAGTAGTGAAACTTGGAAAGATGAAGGTCGGCCTATTGCCTCTGTTATGTATCTCGAGGTTGTTATACATAATAAAATCAAAAAGTAACTCACCTCTCATTTGTTGTATTGTTCACCCAGATGTGGTGCCTCGCATTTGCGTCGGAGCCCAGCAGTACTTTCCAGCCGCGCCTTGTGGCTGTAGAGAACAGGTTTGACACCTCAGTCGGTGGGGCGCTGAGGTCGTGCGCCATGTAAGCTGAGGAGATAATAAGTGGATGATTAGTATTGTTCTCAAGAGCGACAACAGTCAGGTCATTGGAACAAAGTTCAGGGCACAGATATGCTTTTATGCTATACCTAAGCAGAATGCATGCTCGGGGCTTACCTGGAAGTTTGTGGTAGAACAGGGTGAAATCTTTGTGCCGAAGTCCAACTACCTCGGATCCTCTCACCCATGGCTCTTGTATGATGCCTACTCGTGGGAATGTCGGTGTCGATGTTCTCCCTCAGGAGAACTAGCAGGTTATCTGTAGCACATCTCGAGTGCTGCAGATTAATCTGCACGACACTTAACATCTCGAGGAAGGGTCGTCCACGATCCACAGCTCCTCCAGCTGCTTACCGACTTCTTCTGGCTTAGACAGGTCGCCTTCGGGATCAGTGGCGCGGAAGATTTTGACTTTGGCATGCCGGATGCCAAACTTCATCCTTAAGCCCGCTTGCTCAAGGGGAGGTATGCTTTCCTACGTAATTAGGAGGAGAAGTGACTGGGTGTTTATATGTGGTTCCTCCATCTTAATAACAGCCCAGTCGTCAGTTGGAATGGTGGGGTTTTGGATGGCCAGACACTTCAGAAGCTTCTGAGCGTCTAGCTTCATCACTGGCAACCAGATGCGAGCACGGGGTCTTCTTGGGATCTCCCTGGCTGGGATGAGCTTGAGCGAGCTTCAAGCCCTCCCAATGGCCGTTGACCTCAGCAACCATCTTTCCGAGGAGATCTTTAGAGAACCCGTTCTCACATTCGATTACCCTGTAGCCCCGTATGGTTTTGTTGGAGTCGAAAGAGGGAACCTCTACCTTCTAGCACCCATTCCATGACCAACTCGGAGAGCTTCGACTCGATGCTCGCCCAGTGGTTACAGACGGGTGCTGGCTGGTTGGTTAGCTCATCAACAAGCGCAAGGCGAAGGTGTAACCTCGCTGCGTCCAGGAAAGACTTTTTCACAGTTTTGCTGCAGGATGGACCTGAATCAGCCGACTGGTTGCTAGCCTTAGCAACCCTGTTTTTCTTAACCGGCTGACCCGGCAGTACGTCGTCTGATGGCCGTACCCGCTTTGTCGTCTTCACCCTTGCAGTTTTATCTTCCAGGCTCTTGCGGTATTCTTCCACAACAGCCTGGTATTTCGCCTGGTCCTCCTTGTCACGCTCATGAGGCTTACCAGCCTCCTCATTCTTGGCGATCTTGCCGAGGATGAAGAGGGCCTTCTGGTAGTTCTGCTTCATGATTGTGCCCATGGACTTGGCTTTCTTCTGAGTGGCATTCGGTAATTTGTGGTCTGCAGCGATGGATTCAGTGCTATGTCTGGCACTAACCACCACTACCGGAGAGGCAGTTGACTCCTGGCTTCAGGCAAGCAGCTCATCTTCGCTGCACCTCCCCACAAACTGTCCAAGTCTCCCCCTGTCGTCGTTTTCTTTGTGTTTGTTTGTGTTGTGTTGTTTTTGTTCATTGTTGTTCCCACGAGTATGGTCGGAAAGGGTGGACCATCCCGGCAGAACCGCCTTACCGGGACTAGGCACTGAATACTACCGACCTTGCCTGGGCATCGGTAGGGACCGTTAGCTGCTGACCCGTTTAACCACCCGTCAGCCATGCAGGCACTCAGCACGTATACCTTGACACCTTTGCCTTGGGTGGAGGTAGTTAGGATAGGGTGTGGATGAATCCTTGGTAAGGGAAGGGGGACTGGGAGGCGTCGCTTCTGTCAGCCCGTTTCAGCTGAAACGGGTCGTCGTGAGGACCCGTTATCCCCCAATCGCGGACAAACCATACCGCCAAAATATGGCGGTGGCGGGGTACTAGTATGGGGGTGTATGGCTGCTAGTGGCGTTGGTAACGTGGAGAAAATTGAAGAAGCTATGGACCACCGTACATACATCGATATATTGAAGAGAAATTTGAAGCTAAGTGCTAGAAAATGGAGCGTATATCAGTGATATTATTTTCAGCAAGATAATTATCCCAAAAACATGGCTCACAACACCAGGATGTACTTGGCGTACAATATTCCACGTTCCACATATGCTCAAAACACCACCACAGAGTCCTGATCTCAACCCCACTTAGTATATGTGGAATATGCTTGAGAAAAGGATCAGAGCCCATCATATTAGCTCAAAGTCTCCACTAAATGATGTTCTTCAGGACGAATGGGTGAAAATCGAACCTCGCTTTGTACAGAAAGTTGTGGAATCGATGCCGGACCTTCTTAAAGCCCTTATTAAGAATATAGGCTACCCCACCAAATATTTTAAAAAACAATTCACAGTTTTTAAGGATTTTTAGTTACTTTGTTTGTGAGTGTACGAAGACTTTATTGGAGCTAATTCAATGACTTTGTTGCGTTTTTAGTTAATAATTTTTGGATCAATTGATGAAATTGGTTTATTTTTTTGTTAAATTGAAGGAAATGGTTTAATAAACAAAGCTGCGTTAAATTTTTCTTAAATTCTTGCCACGCATTACCTTTTTTTATCAATAAAGTTATGACCAAGTGCTGTACGAAGACTAGTGGAACATATATACATACAGTATATATACTATATATACGATTTCTAATTTTATTCTTAGTTCTTATATATGCATCCTTCATATATCTTTAATAATAACCCGAGTCTGAATTTAAGTAGTTTTTACACCCTACACACAATGTGATGAGGGTATTCCGATTGTGTGTTCCTCTGTGTGTTCTGTTTGTAACAAATTAAAGGAGGCGTGGTAAACAAAAGTATATATAGTCTTGATCAGCTTCACCTCCTGAGTCGATTTAGCCCTGTCCGTTCGATTGTGGAAATCGCGGTTATATGAATACGAATTTTCTCTATCATCAGGAACTAATTGGTATTGGAAATGGGCACAATTGGACCATTGCCACACCTGCTTTTTATGGTGAATATAAATTCATCCATGCTTATAGCTCAATTTCTTAGCTTGTAGAGTGAATTTGAAATTAAAATTTACTCACAAGTCTACTGTCTAACCAAAACATACTACCAAAATGGGCGTGGTCCACCCATTAATTAAATGAAACTCGATTACAGGAGAACGTTTAAAGGTATGGTTATGAAATTCGGCAGGAATATTCTCTGTCATCACAGTCTATTTGGGATTGAAAATGGACCATTGCCACACCTAATTTTTAAGTAACCGTGTTTAGGGTACACGAAATGCGGCTAGGCGGAAGTTAACACTACATCCGGTTTTATTTAGTAACAACTTAAGTTTAAAATTACATGAACAGTTTAAGTCCATTATAAAGGAAAAATATGTTATGAATCATATTATGGCTTATATGAGAAAAACTAAAGAAATTTTTAACGACACAATTACGAAAATAAAGTAACATTATTCCAGATGGAATAATGTGGGTGCCCGGAAGACCACCATTCTCTGTCACGTCACTTACACTTCTTTGTTTGTTAATATATTAAAAACATACTTTCGGAAGATCCCAGATTTTACACTAAATATAACACTATTAAAGTAATTTCCAAAAATTAAAACAAGAGAAAAAACATCTGTGAATCCATCTGTGTTGTCCTTCATATTGAAGACGTACTTTAAAATATATAATAATATATACTTTTTTAAAATATATAATAATTCAAATTTTATATTTTTATTAAATTATGAAATATTCTCAGATTTCAACAATTGAAGTTCTTGTCGATGAACTGTTTGAAAAGCTAATCGCCATTGAAAAACAATCTACTGATATTGAGGATGATCAATCGTTACTCGCAACTCTTTCTGTAGATACAAATAGATTGAATTCATCACTAAATCAACCTCATACATTTCAAAAACATCATAAGGGCCTAAAAGAAGGCGAAGTATTGAAGGGTGGTTGCTTTATTTTTGGGAGTAACATATCTAAAACAATTAGGGGCAAAGCTGAAAGTAGATCAAAACAAAAAGAATTATCCGACAACGAATCTGATCCAAAAAAGCGATATTTTCGAGCATTTCCAGCGCTTACGAAAGAAATAGAAGACTCTTTTAGAATCTTGAAAAGAAATACCAAATCGCTAACTTGGCCCGTGGATAAATGTAAAATCAACAAATCAAGTATTTTATACAAAGATTTGAATTTGCATTTAGAAGTAAAATCGATGAACGTTAAACAAATTGGTCAAGAGAAAACTGCTGGTGTTGGTATAATAGTGACTGAACAAGAAGAACCAGTTCATAATAGCAATAATGGAAATGCAATAGCCACGGTGGTAAAGAGAAAAACTAGACGTCGTCGCCATCAAGGTAAGTAAACAATATTAATAATATTCAGTATTTTATCATCTATTTCAGAGTAGGGTTATGTAGTATTCACTGCTTAACAGCCATAGTCCAAGAGTCACGATCGCTTAAATTTTTTTTAGCTTTATATGAAATTTACACAATAACTAAAAAGAGAAAAACTATAGATTTTTTGCTACAATTTAAGCTAAATAATATACAATAACACAAATACACTCAATTCTGTTTTTACACAACCAAATAAACAATTTTAAATTTTTTTACACGATTTTATTCCATTTAGCACGATTCAAAATCTCTTCGGCTTAAATTTTTTTTGGTTAAATTTAATTTTTGCGAAATATGTTCATATCACAAATTAGGGGGAATTCCCTTTTTGTGGATACAAGCAAATTTACTGGTCAGAGCAATTGTAAATAGCACAAATTTAGGGGAATTCCCTTTTAGTGCATGCAATCAAATTTATTTGTGACAGCAACTAGAATGTGTTATTATTTTCTGAACTATTTTTTTTCTTTAATAACTCGGCTTGTGTATATATGTGATTTAATAAAATAAACCTGAATAGTTGTTCTTAAAAAATCCTTGTTTTTCACTAATTTCAATAGGTTTTAGAGACAAGGAACCAATCACTTATTTTGCATATGAATAATGTCTTTTTTTACACGTTTTTTTTAACACGGGTTTTCCTGGAACCAATTTCCGTGTAAAAACAGAATTGAGTGTATTAATCTACATATACATTAATTTATTCCAAAAATTTATTCTATATATTACCTTGAATAAGTTCTCGCTGTTTCTTCAAAGATGGCAGTAGCAGTACCCCGTTCGAATGGTAACACACATGCAAGGCAATTGTGTATCTAACCTTAAGTTTCAGTGTATGGTAGTCCACTTTAGTGTAAAGAAAGTAATTTTTTCTTAGTTCTGAAAATGTCTACTTTTGTACCAAATAAAGTGTATTTGCGGGGAATTTTATTGCACTTTATTAAAAATAAATCGTCAGCTGAAGCACATAGAATTCTTGTTGAGACTTATGGTGACAATGCTTTGTCGGATACGACATGCCAGAGACTGGTCTCGATGCTTCAAAAATAATGATTTTGAACTTGAGGATAAAGAACGTTCTGGCGAACCGAAAAAGTGTGAAGACGAAAATTTGGAGGTATTACTCGATCAATACCGACGTCAGACGCTAGCAGAACTTGGAAAAGCATTACAAGTAGATGAGTCAACTGTTTCAAATAATAGCTTTTATTTTGTAAAGGAAGTAGCGAGAACTTATTCAAGGTCCTAAATGCAACGTTTGTAAACCTGTTTTCGTGAAAAAAAAGAATTTTTTCTTTTTTAATTGAAATTAATCACATTTTCGTCTATCAATACTGAAATATGTATCATTTTTTACACATAAAAATGATGGTGACCGCGACGCAATAGTAAAACGAGACGGATTCCGTGACTCTTGAAATATCTTTGTTTCGTCGTCGTGACTCGATAGAGATGATTAACGTCCTAGTTTAATTTCTGTTTCAAATGCGAATTCCATCGATATAATGTTCTTTATTATTTAGAAATATTTTAGATTTTCCCCCGTTTAGGCCCGATGGGCCATTTTCTAAATGAAAAAAAATTAAAATCGGAAAAAATATATTAAAAAATAACGGTAATATCGTATCAGAAAATGGTCCTTACCGCCAAAACGGGGGTAATTAATTAAATAATTAATAGTATAGAGGATGTAACGCATATTATGTTACAAACATAACATATTATGTTATATACTATATACTCTATACTATTAATTATTATTAATATAAAAAATTTAGATTTTCTTAAAATTGTAAATTGTATTCAAATTTGTTTTTTAAATAAGTAGGGTAGAAAGTTTGATGACTACATTTTAACTGTATTTATTTAAATGTAGAATTAACGACGCATTTCTGTTGTGTTTTCTAGGTTTGTCTAGAGTAAATAATCGAAGAAATACGTGCGGTAATGGTAAACGCCGCAGTTCGCCACCAGTTTGGGACACAGACTTCGAGGGATGTTGGGAAATGGGTCGCGATTTAATTAAGGAATTTATAATGAAACAAAATAATCGCAATCGCAGTACATCAGAGACTGCAGTACATATGGATAAGAAACAAAAACGGAAGCAGTTAAAAGACCCAGGAATTTTGCAAGTGGAACAGCAATCAGAAAAACCGGCTATCGATTTTGGAAGGTATTCTCCATTGATTTCTCCACTTGATATTTCATTTTGTTATAACATGGATGACGATGATACGCTTGCCTCCGTGTCGGAAATAACGCAGGTTCCACCGAGTCCCACAAGGCACCTACATAATATTAACGATAACTCACATGAATTTGTGTCAGAAACTGTAAGTAGCGATCGCTTTGATGTTGAACAGTTCAAGGCAAAATTTGACAGCAGTCTGGAGGCTTTGTGGAAAAATATTCCGGATGATACTGGCTACGTAAATGCTCGAAACGGGTCTGGAACTCATTCAATATCGTCTTCTATTATGCAACTGACTTCATTACCATCTGCGCCATTGAAAAATAATTTACAGAATCTCTGCTCGAGCTTTATCGATCATCGAAGCTACAATCATGGTTTCGATTTAGAAAAGATTCCACAAGAATCTCAAAACAATGGAGATAATCCTCATAACTTATGTTGCAGTGGTTTCGGAAAGGACGTAACCAACACCAGCGACTATTCCTCGATGCCATACAATTGGAAGCAGTTTGATAAATCGAATGATTTAAGTTCCGATGTTCCATTTAATGTATTCTTGCAAAATTCTATTTGGTCAGGTAGTTCACATGGAATAGTTGCAGCAAATACAGAAGAAAATTCCTATAAACAAGGTTGGAATTCGCTGCAGAAAAGTAATCAATTTCAAGCTTTAAGCGCTCAGGTAAGAGCTTCTACATATCATACTTAATAATCACGTTCTATTATATTATTCTTTTTTTATGTCAAGAAATACGTTGTACACATAGTGAAAGTTATTTTGTACATTTAATTTTTTCTTTTTTTTTAATTTTTCGGTTTTATGCTCAGGGGTAATTTTTTTGGGGTAAAAATGTTGGCAAGTATTATAGGCCAGTCTGTTTTGATCATGAAGGTACTGCTTGGTTTGAAAGTTACAATAAATCGAAAATGTGACAACGATAAACATGATTTTAAGGAAATCGTGAATTACGGGTCGATTACTAATGGCATTCGTTGCGATTTATTGTTACATAGGCTAAATAATTTGGTATTATTTAGGGCCGTTTTCACAATGTACGGTTAATTTATCTAGTACCTTTAAATTTATACATCGACTGTGCTAACCGGACTCTAAACAATGTACAATCACAGAATAAATAGTATACAGAAGACGCACCTCGGTCAGAGCAGCTGAGGGGAAGATCAAAATGCGTGAAATTCTGGGAGAGCTTAAGCCGCTATGACACTTAATTTTTTCTACAATTTTTTTTTCTTCGTTAAGGTGAAAAAGAAGAGCTAGACTAATGTAACAGCGGAGTTAGCCGTGTGTGTGAGTGCTCAGCTATAGATGCGAATCATTAAAAAATATGCAGAAAAAATGTGAATGCGCATGTCAACCAACGAATCAATCTGAGTTTTCGGTTCGGGCCGAAAGCAGTAGGGGGATAACAGAGTTAGATTAAAAGATGTTTTGTCGCTGTTAATTTGTCGGGCGCTGGCTATTGATTCCTGACCGACTTCGGTCGGGAAATGCTGTTCAGTTCACTCGGCTCTGTTAGAAACACCAAACGAATTGAATACCAATAAGAGTACTATATTCGGCCTGGCCGAATCTTAGATACCCTACATCTAAAAGTTTCTTAAAAATTTAATTGAACGAAATAGTTTTATTTATTTAAATTTTTAATTTATTTAGATTTTTCATTGCAGAACAATAACATTATAGAAGGAAATACAAACTGAAACTGGAAGAAATATGTGATTATAAGGAAACCCTTATAATCATATTTAATCACAGACGGGTATAAGTGTAGTGACGTAGCTAGGCTGGAGTGGGGGTAGCGGTCTGCAGCGGGCGGCACAATGACGGGGGCGGCAGTTTTGGAAATCAAGTATTGACTTATTGAATTCTAGGAATTTTTGGGGCTGCAAGTTGATTAACCATTTCGGACTCCATGAGTCCTAGCTACGCCAATGTATAAACAGTAGGCGTGGTCGTTACCTGTTTTCAAAACAAAAAAGCAAGCTTAGAAGTTTTATTATTGTGTACAAATTTAAACTTTCTTTCCGTGGTAATAAATTTGTTTTCATGAGCTATATTGTATAAGTAGTGTTTTAACAATATAACCGTTTATGCCCTCTTTTGCCTGTGTAACCTAAAAGTGGGCGGATACACGCCCATATTTGGCATTTTGGATAATAATACTCTATACCCAGGAATGAAATTTTGTTGTTATAATTCAAACACGAACGCTGATATCACATTTCTGAAAAAACATAGGCGTGGTCGTTGAACGATTTTGCCCATTTTTAATACCAACCTGCACACCATAAAAAAGAACATTGCACCGCGCAGAATGTTTAATAAGGAATGGGAAAATTATTTAGTTTTTTGGAAATATTGTAATTTAGGCGCATCACAATGAATTCTTGCGCAGAATAAACAGTATACAGAATGCGCATCTCATAAAAATTAAATTATGGTGCCTATTCCCAATATTACGGCCACTGTTAACTAACATAACGTCCACTGTTATTAATATTACGACCAGCATTTAGCAGCTTTTGTGTCTGTATTTATATCTCTGTTCCACAGTACCTTCTGTAATTATATTCTGTTGACAATAAAACTCTAATTCAGGAACTTTGTAAGCAGCGAAAGGGACTTAACGTTGTGTACTTCAATGCCAGAAGTTTGAACGCATTCAAGTTTGACTATTTTAAATATGTTTTTGAGAATTCTCTGGTGGATGTAATTTGTATCTCTAAAACTTGGTTAAACATTGAGTTGAGAGATTACATCCTTAAAATTAATAATTTTAATATGTTAAGAAATGACAGGGTTACAGAAGAGGGGGGTGGCGTGGACATTTACTGCCGAAGTACTCTAATTGCAAAGATTTATTGCTACGGCATTATCAGTTACAGTACTACGTGTATTATATACGTGTACTATAACTAAAGGCTGCCAAATGGCCTATTATACAACTCGTTTGTTTATTGATTTTTGGAATTGCTTTTCAGAATTTGGGAAATTAACTTTCACAATCATTCTTCTTCAAAAATAACGAACTTATTTAATTGTAAACAATTAATTAATAATAATTTTACTGTAAACAACCCAATAATAACAAACAAATATTCAAAAACAAGGATAATGGACTATTTATACCAATTAATATAAAAATATTTACTTATATTAATAGTGGGACACTACACAATTAAATCAGTTTCTTTATATTATTCTAGCGTTATGCATGTATGTTTAGTATAATTAATAATGATGGAATAAGTAAACATAGTATACTTGCTATTTTTTCACCTTTTTTAGCTGGAAGAAACTGAAACGTGTTCACAGGAAAACGCTTTTAAATTACCATTTAAATATGGTCAGTCAAAATGGTCAGAAGGAATTAATGCCGGACCCAATGCAACCACGTTTTCAATACAGCCGGCATCGCCATTTTTGCATGTGCAGCTTACTAGTGCATCTTCATCTTCTTCCATAATCTCATCATGTTCAGTGGACCACGTAAAGTATTTGGGTGAAATAGGCGCGGCCACAGCATTAAATAGTGATCAAAATACCATTGACTCTGCATCAACAACTTCGTGCTCATCTTATTCTACTCACTACAACTGGCAGACGCCTTTACTTGGACAAAGCCTTCAACCAGGCATGCAATCGTGGTCGTCTTCAAATCCAATATCCCTGACTGAAATGTATGGTACTTGTGGCGGCACAAACGATGCTAAGCGGATTACGGGTAGATTATATGTAAAACCTTCAATCAATGAAACAGTAACCCTGACAAATCATTGCTCGTCCAGTAGCAGTTTCATTGAATACGCACGTATAAAGTTATCATCAGTTAAAGCTTCAAAACACGATAACGCCATCATTAAAACTGTTGCTTCTCACCAATCACAACAGTTCCCACCTATACGTACTAAGGAATGCTATGTTCAAGATGAGGATTTGTTACATTCCGACTTAACTCATTTTCGCCCGATCAAACCATATGAAGACGGCCATTCGTTCTACATTTGTAGTGCTTTGGATGTCGTTGACTATGAACGTTCTGAAAGCGGGTATCTGTATTGGGAATCGGAGAAATATTTGGAGTACACACGTAAAGACTGTTTCCTAGCCGAAGAAGATCAAAATGCTTTTTTACATGGCAGTGCGCCCCTGTATGCAACATCGTATTCTGCGGAAAATTCAGCTAATTCATCATGTAATCGTCAGTGTAATTTTGTGATGAAATTTCGATTAAGAAATTGTGATGCAGCATGCCAGACTGAGGATAAATCCACGACAGAAACGAGCATGCCTTTTATAATTAAAGAACATCCACTTCGTTCAATTTTCTCTACTTCACTACAATCCATGCAGTGTCAAACCAACAGCTTGGCTTGCAATGACGCCATAAAGGCACTTAGCAAAGCTGTTGTTGCAGCAGCGAAGGTGGCAGCCACACGCAACACCTTCGATGATAGACATTGGCTACCACGTGTTGCTTGTTATCATTCTGTTACCTTACCGTCTAAAACTAAGGAGCTCATGGAAGCGACCACTAACAATGGGGGCGATTTTCAGACAAGTAAAACATCTAATGCCTTACAACAGTGGTCGATGCATGAAATAGGAAAAAAATGCGAACTAAACAATGAAAACAATGCTGCTGACGCACATACTTTGTGGGGTATGTGTGCAACCTGTAATAATGAGTTTAAGTCGATTCCTGCTAATAGCCTATTAAAGGATGAACTTCACATGGAAGCAGATGAGATAATGAGTGATTTGAAGTACATGCAAGATTTGTATATTGACGAGAGCAAGTGGGATGCTGAAGAAACAAAAGCAAACAATATTGAATTGGTTAGCAGTAGAAAACTTGTACCTTTGGATGATTCGAATAGGACTCATATATCTGAAATTCGGGATATTCATCCAGAAGAAAAAGAGTTATATTTGCAACAGCAAAATCGCGCTGCCCAGAATGTCTTCAAAAAAGTAAATCGTTTTATAGCAGATTTATTGTGCCGAGATAATTGTAAGTCCCCATCGAATTGTGCTGTGTCAAAAGAGGTTCAGTTCTTAGGCAGTCTACGTAGCAAGAATGACGAAAATAATATCTGGCAGCAAGATAGTGTAGACTTCACACCAATCGATTTTTTGAAGCGTTTAAATAACGGCCAACGAAATCGTACTGCGCTACGAACAGAAGAAGATAATTTTCTCGCCAAACTTAGTTGGGAACACGATTATTTAGCAGAAATATGGGAAAAGCGAACACCTCCGGTGGATCAGCATTCTAATGAGATCTTTAATATAGGCGAGCCCTCAGAAATTATACGACAAAATTTAAAAAACGTATCCAATGTTCCAGTATCCCCTCTTCTTCGTATAGGCGAAAATTTTATGGCTACTTGTTCCAAACATAAAGGCTCTAATCGTAAACGACGTCATTCAGCTTCCCAAAATATTTATCTTACTTTGCCCAGTAATAATGTCTCTAAAAACAATAATGATCTTCATATTGCCGACCTCAATCAGTTTGATATAAAAACTGAAATCTGCAATAGTAAAGGAAAGCAAAACTCTATTAACTATATCGCTTCTGCACAGGCTTACCACAATGACCTCAACGTAAACACTGAAGAAGCCGCCAACATGAGCCAACCAAAGCAAACGATCATCACTTGTAAGTATTGGACAATTGATCCTAGTGTATCGCCTACCACTCCGGACATTCTAGAGAGTTCGGCCTTTTCTTGCCTACTAAATAAGAATGCATCGATATTGAAACACGTCACAATGGTAACTCGTCCTTTAACACGGTAAACTGTGCACATGGCAAGCATGGAGTTAGTAACAAACTGGTGTGATGATTATTTTCAAACACCATAACGCACTTAGTTACAATAGTTTTAAAATTTTAATTGTAAAATGAGAATTTCCAACTTCACAAAATTTCCACTAAATATTTACAAAATTTCTATCTTATACTATACTTCTCTATTAAGTGTATTTGTTTTCATTTAATTTCTGTTCTCATGCTGTTGTTAGTTTTGTATTTATTTTTTCATTGATATTCACTGTTCAAAAATGTTTCTTTTTCTTTTATGTTCTGTTTTTTCTGTTCATCGCAGCAAAAAAAAAAAAATAGCAACCGACTATATGTACATATATACTGTACATGTACAATTAAAACATACATACATTTTCTTTCACTATTCAATCTCACAGAACTGCAGTTGGGTAGACTAGGAAAATAACAATATACAATATGATATATAAAAATATCTCTGTATTTTTCTGTTACATATACATTTTTAAAAAAGCTCTTGTATATTAAGTAGAAAAGCTTTTCGTTTTCATATTATAAATATGAGTTTACATCACAAGAAAACAAACAATCGCCCATTTTCAGTTATAAAAATCAAAATGCTGTTGAGACACTCGTAACAAGTTTTTTAAAAGAACAATTTTGTCAAGGACGACGTAAACCAAGTTGTAATGATTTTGAAAATTTAATGTAATATTGTTGACGAAATGAAAAATTATTGTCTAAAATTGCAGTAAGATTTCATCCACTTATTGTGCAATTATTTTTATAATTTTGCACTAATCTGTGAAATTTTTAAGCTACGCACGTACGTTATGAGCAAAGAAGACAAATCTTGCAAATATATATTTAGTTGCTCTGTCAGAAATATATAATGCAACTACATAGTACCAATTAAATGTACATGTAAAAAATATTAAACTTTGGGTGATTATCGACCGCGTTAGTTTTTTTCTTTACTTATAACATTGCTATTACCGTAATAGTATTACGTGTAACGGGAGCTGTAAACATTTTAAATTCCTCCTTGTATCGACGAGAAAGCCCATAATATATATATTTTTAATAAATAAATATATTAAAGTTGCATACATATCTTAATACATAACCTATTATATGTATGTATAAGGTTTATGTGTGTAACAAATATTTTTGTATGTTCAATATTCCTTTAAAAGAAATATTTTGAAAGCAAAATATAAAGAATAACATCAATATTTTGCAAACAATTGGGAGAAAATTAGTGGAAGCCAAATTTAATAATATAATTTTTTAAACTGTGTTATACCTTAGGAATCTTTGTGGGATATTGGACAACCTCTGTGGGGGAAAAATTGTTCCCATCACCAATTAAAAAAACTACAAAAAATAACTAACCACTTCCACTTAACTATACAAAATGTTAAGCAGGCATAATTTGTAAATTTGTTTGCTACTAGTCGTATTGGGTACATTATAAACAGCTGTGTTCAAAATAATAGGAGTGAGCATATTTGAAGTTATAAAACACGCTTAGTTTTAAGCTGACTTTTATAATGTTTATTTTTTTGTTTTTTTACAGTAAAAATAAATTATTATAAATGCATTTAAATCCTTATGGGGTTTATTGTCACAATAAGTTTTAATAAAAAAAAAGCTCCTTACAATTAAATTTTCGATTGTTCAAAAAAATAGTAGCGTCGAAGTAAAACTAAAGTAACTAACATTAAATATGAATATATTCTATTATATTATTTTATAATATCAATTAAGGCATTAATATTTTGTTGTAAAGCCTTTATTTTTATGTACAGCTTTACAGCTATGTGGCATAGAGTCAACAAGCTTTTGGCATTCGGCAGTAATTATGCCTTCCATGCTGTCCCAATAACTTCCCAAAGTTGGCGAGTATTAGAGGGTTTAGAGTTGGCAACCTGTTTTTTAATATGGCACCACGCATTTTCTATTGGGTTCAGGTCAGGAGATTGTGGTGGCCAATCCATAACTTCAACACCTTTGCACTGAAACCACTCTTTAGCCTTTTTGCTTGTGTGTTTGGGGTCATTATCCTGTTGATATACCCACTTTAGTGGCATTTCATATCACTTACAGGCAGTTGGACCTCGTCACGTATCATTTTGGAGAATGTAGTTGGATTTCTTCGAGAGTACCGAATAATAAGCCTGTCGTCAGCGCTGGATGTCTTCCTTTTTCTTCCTCTACTCTCGGGTTTTCCGACATAATTGAGAGCATTTGCAATTATAGAAGCACCACACCGAAGTATTTTTTGGATTTCCTTAAAAGATTTTCCAGTTTCCCCAACTCGCAAATCAATTGTGGTTTTTCTCTAGTTGTGTGTTTTCCTCTTCCCACTGTGAATTATTTATTTTGAAAAATGTAAGAGGTAGAGTCCTAAGACAGATTGCAATAATGATATTACTATTGTTAAATTGATTGTCTAATTTAAACACTATTAAATTGTATTTTCACTTTTTTTTCTTTTTTAAGACATTCCTATTATTTTGAACAGGTATTTTTGCTCCATTTTTACGTATTTGAATCAATTCTCTTTAGGCACGAGCGCGAGTAAATAGTTTTTATTCTTACTACTAGTAACTTACTAGTTTAAAAACCCATTAATTTGTTATCAGGAATGTTGAAAACTCTTGTCTGCAAAAATTATCGACAGATATGCATTTAAAGTACTGGTAAGGAAGTGCTCCTATTATTTTGAACACAACTGTAAAACTTAAAAGAAAACATTTTATGCACACTAGCAAGACTTAATTAATGGAAGCACGATTATAAAGGAGTTATTTAATATAAAGGCAAAGCCTTAATCCTGAATTGAAGTTTTGAAATACATTTTTCCCGTGTAAAGAAAAATAATCGTCCAATCGTAAATAATAAATATGTAACTGAAAGTACATTTTTTTTTATAACGTACTGCGAAAGCTCATTAATTCGGACTTCTCTTATCTTTAAGAAAACATTACTATAGCAAATCATTACTAAAATTGAAAGCATCATTTGTTTCATATCTTTATGTGTTTTCATATCTTTGTGGCGTTGTGCCATATTCTATGTAACGAAACAAAATACTGAATATGGCAAAACGCCGAAAGCGGTTTCTCTCCAAACCATATTTGGCAAGGGATGACGGAAACTTGCTTCAAAATACATCATCTTTCTACTCTGTCGGAAAAACAAATAAACACCAAGAAACATATATACATATTTATGCATTTTTTAGGTGTGAATATTTTGTGTAGTTGAACACAAACAAAAATAGCAGGATGAAATAATTGAAAACGTGAAACTGCAGTATGCAAGTTTAATTCAGTCATATACAGAAATGTGGGTTCTACGTATATTGTTTTTACATGTATGTACATACATATGCTTATGTACTATTAAATCCTTAACTTGATCGTATACAACTTTTTTAAATTAACATTATCTTTCACCTAATTTACTATTTGTTGTTAGCAGAGACAAACTTCATCATGGGTGTCAGTATAATTTAGGCAGAATAGAGTTAGTTACCAAGTTATAGTAGTAAATGTATTTTTCAAGTAACTACTGTAACATAAGATAATCAAACGAAAGTATAATTTTATATAAACGTAAATCTGAATTGCATTGTAGTGACGGTTATAAATATAAATTTGAAAGTTAAAATTTGTCGCTATTACAAAGTAGAGTTCTGCTTTATCGAAGAAAACATGAGCAAAAAACACGGTACTCCAAATTTTTATTTCTGTTTCTCTAAAAGAATACCAGTATCACAATACCACAAAAACCATCAGCAAAGGAATTCTGTACCAAAAATTCTGATACATTTTTGTCAAATCCTACTCTAGCTCCTATAACAAACGAATAAATATATTATGGCATTGGTAAACTGTTAAAATTGATTCGCGATAATATAATTGTTTTTTCTTTTATTAAAGTATCTAACACAGCTGTGAATAAAATACATGAAGAACAAACCGAACAAATATTAAAACAAAAAACTTAAAAGCATTAAAAGTAGAAATGAAAATTGTAATTAATTTCTAAATTTGATTAAGTGTTTGGTTTTAAAAAATTTGTTATGTGAATTTGAAAGATTAGGATAGCAACTCCGAAACTTCTGAAAGTAAAGATATGGTAGTAGCCATGTATTTAAATAAATACTGAAAAATTAGTTAATGGCGCAAAATAATATGAAATTTATATGAAAATAAAATAATATGAAATGTATAAAAAAGTTTCATAGGATATGGAAATTTGTTTAAAGAATATCCTGTGAATTTAATACCAGCGGAGGAGGAACAAGCGAGTACTAATAACCGCTACAACTAAATAATATATAAAAATGTCTTGAAGTAAAACGAATAATATCTTCAATGTCAATGTTGTCTTAAAAATAATGAAATCTGGTATAATTTTCAGTGTATAAAATACTTCAATGATTTTAGGCTATTCACGCAGCATGCCTTGAACACAATTGGACGAACAAAACACTAAAAACAAAATCAACTGTCAAATTTACACAGGCTCTTATGGGATTCAAGAAAAAAATGAGTTATCTACGAACATTTGTTTTAGATAAAGAAACGCATGTCCGTGAGATAGTTCTATTTCTATTTTGACAGCTTTTGTTCACAAGCTCTTCTTCTGATTCGTTATATGTTCAATTTGTTTACAAAAGAGAATTGTCATATTTGTTTCAGAAATGACAGAATTTGTTTTTTGTGCGCGAGGTCCAATTGTGTGCGTGTTTTAAGCAAAAGATACAGAGACAAATGTGTTTAGTGTTTTGTGCTTCCAATTGTGTTCAAGGCAGCAGCAGTTGTTTCTAAAGTAAATTGTATTAAAGTAAAAATAATTTAGCCAAAAAAGAAAATAAAATAAAAATCAAATGATTAGCATTTAAGCCAAATTAAACTAATAAACTCCAAAAATCATCAAAAGGCAATAAGGATTATCATATTTTAAAGAGGTCACTAAAGGGTTGTCCTTTAAAAGGACAACACAATAGGTTGTCCTTTTTTTATTTCGAAACACATCGAAATTTTATTTGTGGATGTAAACATGTTTTTTATACCAGTACGTCTCTCTTCATTGCAAATAAATACGCTACCTCCAAAGCTCTTTAAAATTTGAAAATTGATTAAAAAAAAGTGAAAATTGTTTTTTTTTATCGAGTATTGAAAAGTAATTATTAAAATATTGAAAAGTAATTATTTTCTAATTAAAATTCTCCAATTTTTTAATTCGTAATCAACTGTTTTTTGATTTTTGATAATTTGATTTTAACGGAAATGCCTAAGCAAAAAAAATAGTTATACCAAAATTTGAAAACATAAAATAACAAATCCAAAAAACAAATAACTAATATTTGAATAAAAATGGAAGTGTAACATTAATTGAAATACAAGGAGTAGGTAGTTTGTGCCTTTTTCGACGGAATATTAAAATACTATTCTGGAAATACTCTCAGTTTGTTGAAAAATACAAAAAATAATTATAAAAGAATGTATTAAAATCGATAAAAAAATAATTCAAGTTAAAACATTAAGGGCCTTAACATGAACAGTCACTCGACCGAATCGTATGTTTTTAACGCTGATAATGTGTTTTGCTTTTCGTCGATTACAAGGATTAATAAAGATATTACAAAATGTGAATTCATGATAAGGACCTAAAATGCTTAAAAGTTTTACATTTCATTGATTATTTAACATTACGAATTACTCAAAAAGATAATGTTCTAAATTTTGTTAATGCATAAAATATGAATTACCCTAACGTGGACGCGGGTTAGTTCTTTAATCCTGAACAGATGCAACGGTCATCTTATCCATCTTAATGTTTAGGGTTGATAATCTGTTAAAATTTTATCTTACATTACTTTCAGCTCTTCATTCGGCCTTCACAAATTTTGAACTTTTGAGCATTCAAAAGAAATTATACAATTAATAATATTTCTAAAAAATTCTATTAAAGAATGTTTTCTCGAAATTGAATATAACATTTCTGAATTCAACATGATAAACTTGTAATATGCAGAAGTAATGTTTTGTCGATAGGGTTTTCAATTAGTTTTTGCCAAATTTAAGCTAAAACATCGATTTAAATGTAAATGGTGAATATGAGCTTTATTTTCGTTTCTCGGATTTACTCTTAATCTTAATACATACATACTTTTAATTCGATGTGTTTGAATGTTATATTTTTTCAATTATAATCATCACTTTAAAGAGCATCTGAAAAATTGAGAAATTAAAAATAAATGCGGAAGGACTCTGAGAAACCAAATTTATTGTTGTCTTATTTTGATTGGGTTAAGTCCAGATTGGATTAAATCTTGGGAGATATTTTTTGGTAGTAAACAATGAGTTTCTGGTGAGAACATTCGTGCCAAATTTGATGAAATTATCTAAAATTCGTTCTCCTGTAATCGTGATTTCCACAGACTTATTAACGAACGGACAGTGTCAAATCGGCTCAGGAGGTGAAGCTGATCAAGAATATAAATACATTTATATATGTATGTAACTGCCACGCCAGCTTTAATGCGTTACAAATGGAAGCTCAAAGTGTGTATGCCCTCATCACATCGTGTGTAGAGTATAATAAATAAAAAATAACTAAAAAAAATTGTTTTTAATCTTTAACATTCCGTTTAGTGACAGTTGATTGATTGATTGATTAAAAAGTGACAAGGTCTTCTGGAATCTACAGTGTCAATGGTATTGGACCTCTTCAAGGTGTTTAGAGATAATCTAAACAAGGTGTAATTTAATGTAAAGAAGTGATGTACGAGGATTCAATGGAGAAGGACAATAAACGGCAATAAGAGATATACTGCAGCTGCGCTCAAGTATTCCATGTCGAGACGGAATACAGTTTTTACTAGTCATCTTTCTAATTAGTTTGTATATCGATTATAAAAACAATGTTTAACAATTTTCATTTTTTCAAGGAGAATTAGTCTTAATATAACGGAATATATTACATATATAAAAGCACTTGTAATTAGTATTAAATCAAAAATGATAGCAAAGCGAAAATTTGGTTTTGTTTGTAAAATCGAGACAAAATCAAAATTTTCTTGGTTAGTTAATAATTTGTTCAATGATAACAAAAATACTATTAGGTATACAAATAAGTTTCCGCGGTTTGTCAAAAGATGGTCCCACCAAAAGGTTATGGAGAAATTGTCAGATGTAAAACGTAATACCCCAAGTTTCGTCATCCGGCAACACCATAACCTTAAAGTACTAGTGATTCCGTATCAGCATCACGTAATTTTTTTCCTGCAAAAATGTCAAGTTTTGTGCCGAATAAGCATCATTTGCGGGAACTTTTGATTTACTTCTTTAATTTGAAAAAATCGATTGCTTCTAGAAGCATATGGTGAAGCTGCTTTAAGTGAGAGGATTTGTCAGGAATGGTTTCAAAAAGAACGGTGAGTTTGACGTGAAGGACAAAGAACGCAGTGGAAGGCCGAAAGTGTACGAATACATGGAATTAGAAGTATTATTGGAGGAAGATTCGTCCCAAACGCAAAAAGAACTTGCACTTACATTACAAGTGACTCAACAAGCAATTTCACATCGTTTAAAATCGTTGGGAATGATTCAAAAACAAGGAACTTGGGTTCCATATGAACGGCGCCGGTAAAAACATACTTGGAAACACTCAACTGGGAAGTTTTACCCCACCCGCCGTATTCACCAGACTTAGCCCCTTCTGATTATCACCTGTTCCGGTCGATGGCACATGGTCTGCCTGAGCAGCGCTTCACATCATATGAAGACACCAAAAATTGGGTAGATTTGTGGATAGCGTCAAAAGATGAAGAGTTTTTTCGACGGGGTATCCGAATGTTGCCAGAAAGATGGGGAAAAGTATTGGCAAATGATGGAAAATACTTTAAATAAAACGTAATGTACTGTTCCTTCACAATAAATTCCTAACTTTTTATAAAAAACCGCGGAAACTTATTTGTATAGCTAATATAAAGGAAGTATCTAACTGCAATTCAACCAAGTTCAGTGATGTGTTCATTAAAATGCCTTGTGCAGAAGCTTGAAATGGAAAACTCATTTTACTGGTGGATACAGGAGCAGATACAAGCCTAGTAAAAGAATGCGCATTAAAGGAAGATGCCATTATAAATAAAAAGGATTAAAAAGAATTAAGTGGGGCATTTGGAGGCTGTATAACCACAATAGGGTCCCCAGTATATACCATGATGAGGTACAGCCCTTACGTTTAGCACTACACGTTGTGTCACTTAAACAAGGTACCGGCGGACGGCATACTGGGTACGGAGAAAATATGGAACAGATCCATTATAAACAGGATCAGTAAAAATTTAACGTTCCTTAATGAAAATAAAGAAGTTATAATAAAGTTGTCACTGCAAGGCATCACCAATACAGAAGATCAAAATAGGAAAAACAATATAGTCAAAGCAAGAACGGTTAAAATAACGCCGTTAAAAATTAAAACTAAAGTTAATACTGTGGTAGTCCATAAACAAGGAATTGCTCCAGGAGTCTTCCTGCATTGAGACGAAACAACTATTTTATATTTAACGGAACCCAACGGAACGGTATGGTCATTTCGTATCCAACAACTTAATATTCGCGCATTGAGAATTATTAAATTGTTAGCCTGTCAACATATTTTCATTTTGGTTTAACAGTTAAAACATTTGTCATAAGTTAAAAAATTGTTGGAAATTGAGAGTAAAATCTTTTGTGTCAAATGACTACGATACTAATATTTGGCTGAAAAAGAAACTTGTTGAAAACCCAGAATTAAAGTTTTTGTAACGAATAACATTGTTGCCTTGAAAATGTAATAAAAACTCGTTTTTTTTTTAATATTTTATTTGAAAAACATTACAATCTTATCATATCTGAACATATTCGAATCTTAAAATCTTAGAAGCTTACTCACATCATTTAAGGAATGTGATTTTACAGGTAATGCAAAATCTTCAATTTTCTTAAGATAGCAATGACTGCTTGTTAAAATCTTATGGGATTGAAACTTTTCTAAAAATATTGTATTTATTTCTTGACAAATAAAAAAAATTTCATCTGTCGACTTATAAAATATCTTAAGTATTTTCATCATTCTCTTATTAAATTTTACGAAATTATTTTGTTCATAACATATACCATTATAAGATAAACTGCAGACTTCTTTACCAAATGTCATACTTGTACACAAATTTTGATAATATGGAAGTTTTGTTAAATCCACATGTACAACATTCTTCAAATTTGAAAAATTTTGTATAAAGTTTTTTTCTACGAGAACATGTGAAAATATAACAGAACTGTTTATGGTCAATAGCTGCGTTCCTTTTTCCCTAATCTAATCCTGATTTAAAATGGAACGGCAAGGGAAGTCACATGCAGATGTGCCCACAAAACCACACAAAAAAAGGTTGTGTCATGAAATATCAACTGTTTGACTGTTAGGAATTAAATACAATTTTTGCTCGAGTAAATAAAGTCTTTGAATTCAAAATGGTAACGACAGCGATGCAACCATCAATTAAAAAGAAAAAATGTCATCAGCGCCATCTATAGTTCCATAGGGAAGTAAAATTTTTACATCAGCGCCATCTACGTATGAAATAACGAAAATCCCAGTCCGATTAGAATTTCTAATCCTACTCGAGAGGTGTAATTTTGAATAGCTATGGTCCTGTAAGCGTGGTCGTGGTGCCCATTTGGCTGATGTTGTTTTTCATTATTAACGGCATACCTTCCCCTTTATTACGAAATAAACATGCGATAATTTATCTCAAAAAATGGCATTTTTCTGTGAATATCAAAATTACACTTCTTATTGGAAAACCATTTATAAACTTCCTGAATAAAACTTTACATAACTTTTCAAATAAAACATTATAACAGCAAAACTGGGCGCGGTCTACCCACTTTTAGACTACTTATACAGTATAGCTCATGAAAAGAAATTTATTACCACGTAAATAAAGTTTACAATTGAACACAATAATAAAACAACTAGTTATTTTGTTTTGAAAACAGGTAACGATCACGCCTACTATTTATACAGTGGCGTAGGTAGGACTCATGGAGCCCAGGACGGTTAATCAACTTGCAGCCCCAAAAATTCCTAGAATTCATGTCACCTTTTTGAGGCACAACTCCCAGCTCCCGTTAATATAGAGAACGATTGCTGGGAGAAAAATTAAACTTTTAATAGACACAGAAGCTTCAAAAAATTATAAAGAATCACTATAAGAATTGGAAGTTAGCTTGTTATTCCAGTAGACAAACCCTTAAAGTAAAGTCACGTCATGGATTAACTAACTAAAGTACTAATATTTAATACTGATACGACCTTTTTCATACTAGCAAATTTTACAAGATTTGATAGAATAATCGGGATTGACTTATTAAAAAGAGCGAGCGTTTTGTTAGATTTCAAAACCAAAAAATTAAAAATCACCACTGGGTCAGAAAGTATACAGTTTTTTCTATGTCCAAGTATAAATTTTAAATATAGAAAATATAGAAGTACCCCAATTAGTAGCAAACAAATATCAAAAGATGCTGATAGATCGGGTGTCTTTGCGGAACTCGACGAGGCATTCAACTACAATACATTTTTTTTTTGGAACCTGAGAGAAACGGTTATCATTGTCCATAAGGACAATTTAAGATGAGTTTAAATTTGAAGTTGGAATTTGTTTTTTTTTTTTACTTTAAGATTTTGATTACACTGCGTTTTGTTACGACGATGGCCAAGCTGACCGACTGCTCAAATTCAAACTACATACCACTTATGGACGGATACCCTTCATAGTCTGTCAAGATTTCGAGTACCCTAAAAATCTATCTAACCACACTTTGTATTCATAAATAATTGAGGAATCAGAAAAATTGACAAACCAATTTCCACAGTCACATATGAGAAAAATATTGGACTTTCATAAAAAACATGTGAGAACACTTTTGGAGACATGAAATATCCACCATGGACATGCAACAAGCATCAACATTTTGGGCACCGCTTTAAAGGTAATAGATGGGGCCACTGATTTAGATGATTTCAAACTAAAATTTAGACAACAGGACCTTGTTGACTAGGAAAAAAGCAGATAATTATTAGCACAAAAACACTAGACGAAATAAATAAATTAACTTACAGTTTAAATCTAAATTTTATATTAAAAGAATAAACAAATCAATACAGAGCAATTGTATGAGACCTTCTTGCTACAGATCAAATTTTAATCTCAGAACTCGAAAACCTTATGTTGTCGGTCACCCTCACAAAGATTTGAATAATGAACGCCGCAATTTTGGTTTCTAATGACTTAAAAATATAATCAATGAGCGATTTACAAATATAACTGCAACAGATCTGATGGAAATAGCGCATGTTAGCCGACTGCGGTAACCAGATATTGTCAGTTGAAAATTGCAGCACAACATTTACAACTTCATTCTGGTGGTGTTACACATTGCACTACTCGTCCCAGTCATCTTGGCCCGCTGACCCAAATCGAAGACGGCGTTATTAATATCAATGATGAAACTGTTACATCAAAACAAACGACGCGCAGGCTGTGTTCGGAACGTTCCTTCTCACCTTTGACGATGAAATCAAAATCAACGGCTCCCTACATACAAATCTAAAGAGCTATGTTAAAAAATTCCCAGACCCAGCAGCGTCTACTCTCCTTAATATAGTGGGGCATCAGGAGGTTTTGAGCCTACCGTACCTTTTAAACATCGAAGATCTACATTTATGTGAGGGATGAGTTAACACAATTACTAACAGACGAATAGTCAGCAGTTTCTGCGGTCTTTGAGTAAATTGTTTATTGTAAATTAGTTTAAGATAGAACTCAGTTTAATAAAGTACATAGAAGTCCCCATCAGCGGAAATAATAATAAAGTATTTACAAGTATTTACTGTACAACATCGTACAGTAACTTTAATTTCAGCGGAGATAATAATAAAGCTTTTACTTAGTACAACACCGTACGGTAACTGTAATTTCCGAGGAGATATTAATAAAGTGTTTACTTAGTACAAAACCGTACAATCAAAACTTTAATTTACATTTTACTTAGAAAGAATGAATGAATAGAAAATATAGTACTAAACTTGATAAATGTGTTTATTTCCGAATGTGATGGGTTATCGACAAATTATTTTACATGGTACTATTAATACATTTACAACGGTACTAACATTATCCAGAGATGTTATAGTTCTCCGTCATCATATCTGTTGAAGTTTCAGAGATATCGGCGGTTAAATTTCAAATTTTAAAGTGGTGTAACTCTGGCACCAATTTAGTCCGGGCACAACTTTTGTTGTCGTTGGGGTCAACGTCAAAAACTATATCAACAGCCACAAACAAAAAATTGGAGCTAAGTCCGTATTACATTTCTAGTAGAAGACAACCTGTATTTGACACGTCATGCCTTCGGCTGTCGTCTCTGTGAAAAAGACGAAAACAGCTCCTTTACACGACGACGGGTAAAAGTTACTCTCTGAATAGGGCCGTATAATACAGGTTTTACGGTGTTATTGAAAAAACCGTAATTGTATTCACTCTCTAGCTTTTTTAATTTTGACTATGAATATCATAACATTTGGAGGGAATGGTTGAAAGGCTTCAGATTTTCCTGTTTCTCACTCATGATTCCTTGATTCAATTGCATGATTCAGGATCTGCTTGACCATCCATAAATTCCTGTTTCAAACCTTTTAAATTATTGCCCCGCCTTTAATTTTTAGGTTATTGGGAAAATATAATTCAAAAGCCTTAGTTAGGAATTACATACACATATGTACATATAATTATATTCTCTCCTTATAACAAATATGTATAGTCGCGTAAAATACTTTAGGTTTAGCTAGGAGAACACTTGAGTCATCTTTGGTGTTTATATCATTACACTTAAACAAACTTATTTATTTATTTCAACTAGGGACGGTCGTGCTCGAAAATTCGAGAAATAATAAAAGTAATGATTATACAAAAATTTATAAAATATAAAATAATATCAATAGTCAATTTAACTGCTCGTAGAAGAATAACAACAACACCTCCTCTTCTCACTCAATCAACCAGATGGTCCTAAGGTCCCCAGAGACCTTGTTACTATTAATGTTTTCAAACCTAAATAAAATTGTGTAATGAAACGAGTGCTCTTATTGTCTTTAATCACTTCAGTATGTATTTTTCTTAGATTACATAGTTTCGTGTCTCTAAAACATACCAAGAAAAAGTTGTGCAAAAGCATTTTAACATCTATGGAACCTGAAACGTGCTTCGAAAGGATAGACCGCGGAAAGCTTGTTTAAGGATCGATTAGCTAATTTTGCGGAAACCCTCCTTGACCAAGGCAAGGATGGCACATTTTCTGTTTAATTGCATAAAATATGCCACGACCGTTTGTGAAATCGAATATACAGAAATGGATGTTTTTCTGACACTTACACCCAATGTGTAAATCTCTTCAATCTCTTCGTAAAAAATCTCCCGACGTAAAAAATACGATGGCTGGCGCGCAAGAAACCTAAAAAACTTGATTTCGGCCATGCAAAGTGCACAGGAATTATTATTTCGTTTCATTTATTCATACAGTAACATTATAAGAAAATTTTAGAATACTTGGATAGAATAGGCAGGAAGTTTTAGATACAGTAAAATTAAATTAAATTAAAAACCGTAGTTTGAAAAGCCAAAGGAAGAAATGTTAGGATTAACAAGATAGGATACTGAATCAACAGGAAAGATGGAGCTATATATCATACAGAGTTGATGGGTAGTGAAATTATAGAAAAGAAATTCAAGGAGAAAAGATAAAAGCGGACATTTTGTTGTTTAAACTCACCCAACCTCGTTATTAGTTTTAACCAAAGTGGTAACGCATTCCAGAGTCTTAAGATATTGACAAAGAACAAACGTGAAGTAATCAGTGAAATGCTTCATGGTGTTAAAAATACAAAGCTTCTTTGAGATACACCAAATTTCAATTTATCATATAGATAACTCAGCTTTTTGTTTTGAATTAGTCTAAACCAGTGCTGGCCAAAACTTATACAATCATATTTTGTGCATGTGTGAAGCATTGAGAGAGGTTTTTTTGGGGAAAAATTCTCTCTGCGCGGTACACTGAGAAGATTGTTGTTTGGGGGTTGTTAAACTTTAAATCATACAAATGATTTTGCAATGAAATTGGGTTTACTATTTCTCAATTTATTCTTAATTCAGATTTTGAAACATATTTTTTAATAGCAGACCTAAACTTAAATATTAATTGTGCCCTTTTTTCATTAATAACCTTATCAAAATCTAAATTACACGTTCTGTAGTGTCTCTTTACAAAAAATTTAGATGCGCGTCCCACCTTTTTATTGCAAATCATGCATTGCGGTTCGCCTAAAAAATTTTCAAAGAAAAAATAGTGATTCTTCCATTCCTTATTAAACATTTTGCTCAGTGCAATCATAAAATAGTCTGGTGCGATCTTACTTGCTTGAAGTCTGCACGTCGACTGACTCACTTGATACGAACGATCGCTAGTGTCGGTGTGAAAACCCGAAGACTTTTGTCGTGTACATGTGAATTGCCGAGAGAAAAAATTAGCACGCGTGCCTATGGCGTGGCCAGCACTGTTCTAAATCAGTGCTGGCCAAAACTTATACAATCATATTTTGTGCATGTGTGAAGCATTGAGAGAGGTTTTTTTGGGGAAAAATTCTCTCTGCGCGGTACACTGAGAAGATTGTTGTTTGGGGGTTGTTAAACTTTAAATCATACAAATGATTTTGCAATGAAATTGGGTTTACTATTTCTCAATTTATTCTTAATTCAGATTTTGAAACATATTTTTTAATAGCAGACCTAAACTTAAATATTAATTGTGCCCTTTTTTCATTAATAACCTTATCAAAATCTAAATTACACGTTCTGTAGTGTCTCTTTACAAAAAATTTAGATGCGCGTCCCACCTTTTTATTGCAAATCATGCATTGCGGTTCGCCTAAAAAATTTTCAAAGAAAAAATAGTGATTCTTCCATTCCTTATTAAACATTTTGCTCAGTGCAATCATAAAATAGTCTGGTGCGATCTTACTTGCTTGAAGTCTGCACGTCGACTGACTCACTTGATACGAACGATCGCTAGTGTCGGTGTGAAAACCCGAAGACTTTTGTCGTGTACATGTGAATTGCCGAGAGAAAAAATTAGCACGCGTGCCTATGGCGTGGCCAGCACTGTTCTAAATCATTGACATCCTCAGCTGCAAGCCTGCACAATATATTTTGGGATGCTTTGGAAGAAAGGAAAAAATCCAGTACCAGATTATGCGGTGTCAAGAATACTATAAAACTTCTACTTAATTATAATCTTCCAATACCAGATAGACCAACTCCTAATACTAGAGCAGTTTTTTCTTATAACATAGATATTGATACAGATTTATCTCAATATTCAAAAAACAATACTAATCCTGAAATGTACAAAAACCTATTTCTAAGCACAGTCTCTAATTTGGCCCTCAAATCACTCTTTACACCGACGGATCCATGAGAGATGGTGTCACATCCTACGCAGTCATAAAACAAACCTCAAGCACAGCATTCAGAACTCTATGTCAAAGACTCCTACCGATGAACTGTAGTATTTTTCATGCTGAGCTCGCTGCATTACACTTTGCATTAAAGTTCGCAGTTGTAGAAAGTAAGAAAACGTTAATCTGTTCAGACAGCCTTAGTGTATTTAAGGCTCTCTCTCCAACAAAGACAGTGAGCATAGATATGAGTTTTGTGATGTTAGAACAGAGGCGGTAAAACTGGTTTGGATTCCAGGACATATTGGAATACATGGGTTACAAGAGTTAGCTGAAACAGCTGCAAAAGAAGCTTTAAATCTACCTTTAGTGGCTGAAACGCCATGCTCGGGTTCGTTAATAAGCACCTGTTTTTCAGCTATACAAGATGCTGCTTTTTAGCAGGACTGGATAAAATCTAATTCCTTCTTGAGGACGCACCATCCATCCCCAATAAGGACAAATTATAACCGGCATCTTTCTCGCGAGGAGTGCATAACTCTAGCAAGAGTAAGACTTGGGAAGCCGTTGTTCTTGGTTACTCATCTTTTCTCCCAAACAGAGGCAAAAAATGTGAATTTTGCGCCACAGTACTTTCAATAAAAAAAAAATTTCAAAGTGTCCATTGTCAAAAAGCGATCAACCTCTATCAGAGATCCTCGACTGTGGTCGGAAGGAAAACATCCAAATAATTTATGGAGCAATCAGGAGACACAAATTAGCTGATGAAATTTAATCATTTTTTATTGAGTGTTTACAAAGCCGGTGCTATATGGTCTTGTCACCCTGCACCATTTATACTTTAGAAATTCATTTTCTCGAGTATATGATAAACAAATAAATAAAGGTTCAGGTAAGGATGATGGGCGGGACTATTATGCCTAATTATAGTGATTAAGTTTATTTTGTGGGGCTGCTAAGCACCGTAGCATAGTTATCAAGTTACATTTCTTATTGTCATATTTGAAGGAACACACAACTTTGCATTTTATACATGCTTGCTCTTAAGAAAGCATTCATTTAACTCGTTTTGAGCGCGCAGTACTTCGACGTTGAAGTATGAAAGACACTATTGTCCTGAGTTCATTCTAGATTATTTAAAGCATTTTCTCATGTCTGATAACAAATCTATTTATTGCAGATTACATATTACAAAAAACATAGAATAGTGGCAGATTCCGTAATGAAGCAGACTATTTCACCACATGAATGCAGAGATTCAGTCCAGTTGGAAAAAGGAGCAATTTTGTTAA
The DNA here is from genome assembly GCA_949629155.1 of Myopa testacea. Classification (NCBI taxonomy): domain Eukaryota; kingdom Metazoa; phylum Arthropoda; class Insecta; order Diptera; family Conopidae; genus Myopa; species Myopa testacea. The sequence continues at coordinate 21,682,959 of OX451345.1, forward strand.
AGACCTTTGTTTTTTGGGGAATGCAATAGAAAAAATGTTTTCCACGGATAACAGACTTCCCCGTAATATTCATTTATACATATTAAACCACTAATTCAGGTTGTGGTCATTTAAAAATACCACGTTCGTCAATTATTCTTTTTTTCCATAAGCCATAGCGACGCCAGCAACCAACGCTGCTACCGTAAAACCCTGAGCCACTATGCGTGTCCTCATCATCAATTGTGACATCTTTCTATTTCCAGTTCGAAAGCTATACAGCCCATACGTGAGGGCCCCCATCGTTGCCAGACAACCTGAAAGATGAAAACAGGAAATAGACAGAAACTTGTTTACGTAATGCTCGTTACCAATTGGAACCAGGGGATTTTCGTTTATTTTGCGTAACATTTTATCCCTTGCCGTTTCAGGATGTATTGCATCAAAATCACGGCGCATTTGAATCCAGTCAAGATCATCTTCGGGAGTTGCTATTTTTTCAATCTTTCCACTCATTTCAATAAAATATTTTTGTTTCAAACTTCATTTACTCCACCGTTCGTAGTTGGTATACCGTAATAATTTATTTACAACGAATTGATATGACAATAAAAACCACCTTTCTTCAATTTACGCTTGAGACATTTTAAAGCGAGATAATGAGATAGGACACTTCGAATTCGTCGCAAAATACATTAGCCTTTTCACTAATACTAGAATAAAAAATTGTGATTTTCTGCACAAAATTTGTACTTTGCCGAAAATAAATTGATCGCATGAACGCATGCAAAATCTGTTTTTCGGGAATTCGTTTACAAAACGTCAAAATAAATAATTAAAAGTATCCGTTTTATACGAGTATGTGCAAAATATATATAAAACACTACTCCTCGTTCCGTATAATGGTAATGTATGCTTCCATATTTGATCCAGTATTGGTTGTTTATTTCTCATTTTCACCTTTGTATAAAGTAGTCGTTGTGCTAATTTTTGGTTGCAAATGCATACTTGTTCACCTTTTGACAAAAAAAAAAAACGATTAATAACTTGAGAATGGTCGCATTTATATTTTTTTATTTGTTTTCTAATAGTTTTGAAAATTATGTATTGCTATACATCGTTGATGCACTTGGGGGGTCAAACATCCGTTTTCACCTACCATTTTAGATTTGGGAAACTTTACCATCTTTGTTTATGTATAGTGATATTTTGATATTAAAAGCCAAGTAGAAGTTGAAAGAAACTTCCTCAAATATAATATGATATATATAATGGTTTTTATAATGAACCTTTTTTTAATGATTTCTTTTGTATTAGGCATTTATTGCAAATAACTAATATGATATGCATGTTATACTTAGAACTTTCATTTACTAATTTTATATATAATTTATTTATTTTATTAATACGAAACTAATACAAAGTTACTTCTATTATAAATAATTTATCTTTTTATTACAAATATTGTATATAATTTATGATGCTATCGATATAAACAATAAAATTGTTATAAAAAAATGCAGCATGAACCATTTCATTCATATAATATATATGCATTCATATTTATACATATATACATATTTATAAATTATATTTGGGATTATTTGTACATTTATACATATAATCCCATTCCTTCTATATTTCGGCCAAAGACTGCAAGACTGTAAACTCTTTTTTCGCTTTGAATGTGTTGGTGAAATCAGACTTGGGTGTTGTAGATTGCAAAAACAAAACGCATGTAATTTTGACAGTTCGGGAACGAATTTTGACAGTCCGGGAATTTGTTTACAAAATATTTTGAGAGAGGATTGCAGCTCTTGCTCTTCTTCACAGCAATAAGCCAGAAATATGATTTTTTCAATACGTAAAAAAGACCAAGGAGCCAGTTTTAAAAGTTTTATGCTTCTAGAAATGTATATGTAACCTTTCTTAAGTCATAAAGTTGCACAATATTGTATATTTTGCAAGCAAAACGAAGTTAAAATTCATAAAAATTGCTCATTTCACAAATTTAGTCAGCTGTTTTTAACCTACCACGCGTATTTTCAGCCGAAAGAGATGCCAACGTATTCAACATGTTTTTTTGAATATTAATGTGTAATTTAGTTTAATATTTAGTTAATACTGATTTTAGTTCTTTTGGTCTTTAATTCAAATGAATTTAATTTTAAATGCATGAATTGGGAATTTATTTGTGTTTATCTATTTTGAATTTAAATAAATGATTTCTGAATTTATTTGTGTTAACTCATTTCAATTTAAATGAAAGAGAAATGAAAGATTACAAAAACAAATAAGTTTACATTACTTTTTAATATTTCCAAACAGCTTAGAAATCTTCAAAACCTCGAGAACTCATAAATGCAAAGTAGTTTTTCTAGTAATGTTTACTTAAAAACCAAAAAAATACTTAGTGATAAAGTTGTTTCATTGGTATCCCTTCCACTAACTCACCCAATCATTTTGTGGCGGTGTGGTAACAAAGCAAAACGGTTTACCTTTTCAGATATCATGCTTTGTGATAGCCTGTTTTAGCTTGTAACAAGTCAACAATTTCACCTTCAAATTCACATACACTGTATATGAACACGCGGACGGACATTTTTTTGAGCTCTCTCACGAAATAAGAGGAGTTTGCAGTCTTGTAGTCTTTGATTTGGGCCCAAAGTTCATTGTGTGACAGCGAATTGAAGAATTTCTGAGTGCAACGTCGTCGGCACATTCTTACTCCGATGCTTCTCATTTTCCACTAATTTGACCTGCTGGTCTAAGTCATAATTTGATGTACATTTAAGGATTGCGCTTGACAAATTCCTTGATTTTGTTGCGGAATTCAGGCATGAAACTACATTATAAAATTATAAAAATAAATTAAATTAAATAAGTTGTTATATTTATAAATCTTATGGTATGCAGTTTTATAAATTGACTTCAAAACGTTCTAGTGAGATATGTTTTTGCAATGTTTTCTGTTCGTGTTCGTTTATGAAACGTCAAAACAAATAAATAAAAATATTATCCTTTTTATATGTGTAATATATATATAAAACATAACTCCCCGTTCCGTATAATGGTAATTAATATATGCTTCCATATTTTACCAAGTATTGGTTGTTTATTTCTCATTTTTACTTTGGTATAAAGTAGCTGTGCTGATGTTTTGTTGCAAATACGAAGTTGTTCGCCTATTGCCAAAAAAAATTACGATTAATAAATCCAGAATGGTCGCATTTATATTTTTTCATTTATTCTCTAACATTTTTGCAAATGAAGTATTGTTATACATCTTTGATGCACTTGGGGGGGTCAAGCATCCGTTCGAACCTACCATTTTAGGTTTGGGAAACTTCACCACCTTTGTTTATATATGGTGAAATTTATATTTTAAAAGCCAATGGACTTGGCTATACGTAGTCTCTTGTGAAACGATTTAATTCAGTTCGTTTGAGAGAGAGATAGGAAGAAAGACAAAAGTCTATACTTTAGTATCGAGTGTAGAGAACTTTTGAAACGAAAATGGACCCTGCTGCCTTAAACACAATCAGCAATCTGCCTTAAACACCGAGCTAATTCTAATTTTCACGGATGCAAAAGCCTTCTTGTTCTTCTTCCTTGTTTGTGTTTGTTTACATTTCATTCTTCTTTCTATTTCAGCTGCTGTAAAATTATGTGCGTATTTTTCTGTTGCTTTTTTTATTATTATTCTGTATATAAATAAATGTAAATAATATATTATTTAAATGTATTTTACATATATTTTAATATAGATTAAAACAAATAAACTCCGAATGAACTTCGAGATTTTTGGTTAGAATGTATATATGTTCTCTACTGTGAAATTTTTTACATTTCATACTTCTGCTTCCCGAAAATGCTGCTCTGCCATTTGGTTTAAATCCGAGCCATTTCTTGCGTCCCTAACTTGAATCTGCGTCTTGCGTCTCTGATTGTGTTCAAGGCATGTTTCTCAGTTTCTTTGCACGCACACAAGAAAGCAGTTGTCAAGGGAAAGAAGAGCAACATAGTTTGCCGAACTCGTGTTCATATTTTCTTTCACTCTGGCCAACATTTGGATTTTCAGTAAATTTCACACACACTTTGGCATCACATGTTTACAACTTTTGAAACCATATGAGAAACCACAGTGTGTAGCCACCGATGGTATCGACATACCAGTAGTAAAACCGTTCCAAAAGATACTGCGTTAGCCAAGCTGATTTCATAACTAAATGAATCCGTGGTGAAACATGAAACAGCTGATTTTTTCAACATACTGAAAGACAGAAAACAAAAACAACAGTATGGTATCTCTCAAGAATGATAGAATACAAGATTGCGCAAATCAGGTTTCAAAAATGCTTCGTTCTGCGCATCTACGTCATCATAGTTTTCCAATATGCCGAACTCCCAAATTAATGTGCGATTTGCATGTAAAAGTGTAAGCTTTTGCGTTAAATATTAAATATTATTATAATTGCTCGGGTTTAGATGAACTATTTCGAAAAATTGTGTAAAGTGAATATATTTGCGTAGTTAAGAATACTTGAAAATCTACAGCGGCATCATATTGCTTACCAATTTCAGCAACAAAACGCAATAATCACATACTTTTACCTTTGTGAATCCAATTAAAGTTATGTAGATTCAATTTGATTTAAAATTGGTTTTTATTTTTTTATTTCATCATTGTACATTATACATTTAAACTGGAATAAATAAATAAATAAGATTAATATATGTAATTTTATTTATAATAATAATGTTATCTAATTTATATTAGCTTATATTAATTTCAAATATTAAATTTATTTAAAGGAAATCGAAACACCTATGTAATAGCACAGAATAAATAGTATACAGAAGTTGCATCTCGTACAAAGCAAATTTTGTTCTAGGGTTCCAATATTGGCACCCTATCATCGTTTTTCTCTCGGCTATTCACATATACACGACACCACTCGTCGTTTTTTCACACCGACATTAGCGATCGTTCATATAAAGAGCAGTCAGTCGACGTGCAGACCAAAGACTACAAGACTGGAAACTCCTCTTATTTCGTGAGAGAGCTCAAAAAAATGTCCGTCCGCATGTTCACATACAGTGTATGTGAATTTGAAGGTGAAATTGTTGACTTGTTACAAGCTAAAACAGGCTATCACAAAGCATGATATCTGAAAAGGTAAACCGTTTTGATTTGTTACCACACCGCCACAAAATGATGGGGTGAGTTAGTGGAAGGGATACCAATGAAACAACTTTATTACTAAGTATTTTTTTGGTTTTTAAGTAAACATTACTAGAAAAACTACTTTGCATTTATGAATTCTCGAGGTTTTGAAGATTTCTAAGCTGTTTGGAAATATTAAAAAGTAATGTAAACTTATTTGTTTTTGTAATCTTTCATTTCTCTTTCATTTAAATTGAAATGAGTTGGCACAAATAAATTCAGAAATCATTTATTTAAATTCAAAATAGATAAACACAAATAAATTCCCAATTCATGCATTTAAAATGAAATTCATTTGAATTAAAGACCAAAAGAACTAAAATCAGTATTAACTAAATATTAAACTAAATTACACATTAATATTCAACAAAACATGTTGAATACGTTGGCATCTCTTTCGGCTAAAAATACGCGTGGTAGGTTAAAAACAGCTGACTAAATTTGTGAAATGAGCAATTTTTATGAATTTTAACTTCGTTTTGCTTGCAAAATATACAATATTGTGCAACTTTATGACTTAAGAAAAGTTACATATACATTTCTAGAAGCATTTAAAACTTTTAAAACTGGCTCCTTGGTCTTTTTTACGTATTTGAAAAATCATATTTCTGGCTTATTGCTGTGAAGAAGAACAAGAGCTGCAATCCTCTCTCAAAATATTTTGTAAACAAATTCCCGGACTGTCAAAATTCGTTCCCGAACTGTCAAAATTACATGCGTTTTGTTTTTGCAATCTACAACACCCAAACCTGATTTCACCAACACATTCAAAGCGAAAAAAGAGTTTCCAGTCTTGTAGTCTTTGGTGCAGACCAAAGACTACAAGACTGGAAACTCCTCTTATTTCGTGAGAGAGCTTAAAAAAATGTCCGTCCGCGTGTTCACATACAGTGTATGTGAATTTCATGGTGAAATTGTTGACTTGTTACAAGCTAATACCGGCTATCACAAAGCATGAGATCCGAAAAGGTAAACCGTTTTGCTTTGTTACCACACCGCCACAAAATGATGGGGTGAGTTAGTGGCAGGGATACCAATGACACAACTTTATTGCTAATTATGTTTTGGTTTTTAAATAAACATTAATAGAAAAATTACGTTGCATTTATGAGTTCTCGAGGTTTTGACGATTTCTAAGCTGTATAGAAATATTAAAAAGTAATGTAAACTTATTTGTTTTTGTAATTCTTCATTTTTTTTATTTAAATTCAAACACAAATAAATTTACACTTCATTTGTTTAAATTAAAATTAGTTAAACATAAACAAATTCTCAATTCATGCATTTAAAATTAAATTTATTTAAATTAAAGACCAAAAGAACTAAAATCAGTAATATATAGTAAGTAAATATATTACCTAAATCACAGATTAATATTCAACAAAACATGTGGAATACGTTGGCATCCCTTTCGGCTAAAAATACGCGTGGTAAGTTAAAAACAGCTGACTATATTTGTGAAATGAGTAATTTTTATGAATTTTAACTTCGTTTTACTTGCAAACTATTCAATATTGTGCAACTAAATAACTTCTAAAATGTTTCATGTACATTTCTAGATGCATGCTTTTGTTTTAAAACTGGCTCCTTGGTCTTTTTTACGTATTTGAAAAATCATATTTCTGGCTTATTGCTATGAAGAAGAACAAGAGTTGCATTCCTCTCTCAAAATATTTTGTAAACAAATTCCCGAACTGTCAAAATTCGTTCCCGAACTGTCAAATTTACATGCGTTTTGTTTTTGTAATCTACAACACCCAAGCCTGATTTCACCAACACATTCAAAGCGAAAAAAGAGTTTCCAGTCTTGTAGTCTTTGGTGCAGACATCAAGCAAGAAAGATCGTACCACGCTGTTTTATAAATGCACTGTGAAAAATGTTTAATAAGGAATGGGAGAATGACTTTTTGTTTTTTGAAAATAATTTAGGCGAAACACAATGTCTGATTTGTTGATCAATATTGACTACAATATCATTCCCATTAATGTTTATGGTTATTTTTCCTTTTTTTTATTGGTGCGCCGCCGGTGCTTCCATCTTTTCAGTGTACCTCAGAAAGAGATTTCTTTCGCAAAACAAGCTCTCTCGGAGCTTCACATGTTGTTTGGTCTTCCCCTCAGCTGTTCTACCCGCTCAATAAGTTGGAGTTAATAAAAAAGAAGTGCTTGGGATTTGAACCAGTGCGAAAAAAATAATATTATTTTGCTCATGGATGAAATGGCGATTAGAAGGGAATTGCGATACAATTCCAAACTAGATTTAGTAGATGGGTTTGAGGAAAATGGGGTTGAAACCAACTGGGCGCTTACATTTAATTATTTTGTTTTCAAAAATAGACTTTCTGCCAATATACTTAAAAAGATCGAAATTTTACATTTTAACAATTTTAATTTTACGAAATTTAACATTTTTGAACAATTTTGGTATCATAATTAATACTTTCGAAATACCCTATTTTGTGTATAATGACAGTAAAATTTTCTTTCAAAATGAAATACCGCCGCTGTTGCTTCAAAGTGCCGGCAATATTTAATTTTTCTCCAGTAATTTCTTACTAGAGCACTACAATTAACCAGTAACTCTTGTTGATGCTGCACATAGCTATGCAATGTAAAATATGAAACTTTCAAGGGAAGGAAACCAAAATACAGAAATCAAAAGCTTGAAACAAAATTTTGTCAACACACGTTAATTCACGACGCACTCTAGCAAAACAGATGTACGCACACATAAACGTTTTATGCTTGCTCTCTCGTTGCTTCTCTTTGTTCACGTTTGCTCTCTCGTTGTTTGATCTCCCCTCAGTTGTTCCGACCGCACCATAAAGCGAAAAAGCATCAAAGGCCGAGATGCGACTTCTGTATACTATTTATTCTGTGGTAATAGTGTTACATAGTTTCCGTTTCTTTTTTTGGGCATTATCTTCAAGTTCTTTATTCAGTTGCCTGATTTTGAAGAACATTCTGGCCCGGAAAAACAGTTGTTTAACCTTTATGTGGCAATTAACATCGGAAGCTTGCTCAATATGTTTTTTTACAAAGTCATTTGTAATGAGCAAACCATCTCCATTAATTGCTATAAATATTTTTTCTAGCGCGCTTACATAACTCATCATCTGCCGTTGGCTTCGACAGGCCGCCTTCACTCAAATGATTGACCCATGATGTGTATGATGTGTCTTCTTGTTTGTTAACAGCTATATGAGGTAAATCATTACGCAGTTTGTGCCATATATATCCAGCAAAGTTTTCAATACCATCGTATTCCAAGTCTTCAATTTCGCATCCAGATTCATCGTCAGAATCGCGAGCACAATGTTTCAATATCCGATGCTTAGCAAATCCTATTAATGAACCTATTTATTAATACCAAATTATAAGGAAATTTCTCGTTTACTTACCCATTTCGAAATGCATATTGTTTGCAAAATCTTCTGGAGTAAAGTGCTTCATGCACACGAATGAAGTTTTGGGATTGAAGCTCCTCTGCTGCCGGCAAAACTTTGCCCATATTTTCAGAAGGCGTTTATCTGGAGGAAACGTGAAAAAACTACACGAACTAGCAGCCCCGCGGTTGAAACTATCAAAATTTTTCACTCGGCACTTCATTTTATATTTTTTTGTCAATTTAATATATTTTGCAGTATCGCAATTCATGCAAGCAAACACAAATATGAACTATGTTGACGTCACGCACTGGAATGTCGGTTGTCAAAATTTTTGACACCGAATAACGGACCTGCGCATTGCGCAATCTTGTATTCTATCATTCTTGGGTATCTCTCACGTATAGTGTACATGAATTCAAGAATTCGAAGTGTCCTATCTCATTATCTCTGGTGAAAACTAACTTGCATGTTCTTCATGTCTTCCGCCGCTTGCTTGAGAAGGCGTGCTTGGCTACCTTGCCTTAAATATGAGGCAAATAAGTTTTCAGTTTTTAATCCAGATGTTTACAGATACATGATGAAATTTTATCATGTATTGTTTCTGCTGGCATGTCTTCATAATCTGTGTAAAAAGAGTTAACTTGTTTGTGTTTTTATTAAAATCACTCAGTTTTACCATACTTTAGGTTCGTATATTAGAGGTCTCAAATAATTTCCATTCCAGATATCCACTGCTATTTAATCAGCTTACTCAGAGACTTATTAAATCAATTTACTTATATTGTATACAATAATTTCATAACTAAATGAGTCCGTGGTGAAACATAACAGCTGATTTTTTCAACATATTTACAGCAAACAAGAATATGGTAGCTCTCACGTATATATACAACGAACATTGTTTGTTCTCGATGAACCATTTCTGTTCTCTCTCAAAATTTTGTTTGGAATTGTGATTACACATAGAAGAACACATGGTGAAAAGACGATTACACATGTTGTCCTCGTCGACAACAATAATTTGTTTTGCGTCGCAGAACTTCATCCTCTCTGAATGAACTCAACTCTGAAAGCTGAGAGCGTAAAGTTGACAAGTTTGTACAGAAATGCATATATTACACTATAAACATTGTTTGTTGTCGATGAACCATTTTTGCGCTCTCTCAAAATTTTGTTCAGAATAGTGATTACACATAGAGCAAACAAATATCAATATTTACAAATACAAAGCAAAGTTACGGAGTTGCTTTGTGATTATTTTTCTTACATGAAATTACCTTTTATCAATCAAAGTGCACTTATTTCAATCCTAAACGCGAGTACTATTTTGTTTCAGCACACTAGAACACCGTTTTAATCGAAGTTTGTTGTCGACGACCACAAACATTTTGTTTTGCTTCGCAAAAGTTCATCCTCTCTGGATGAACTCAACTCTGAAATCTGAGAGCGTAAGGTTGACAGTTTTGTACAGAAAGCAAAAACAATTTTACAGTTATTTCGAACAATGTTCGTAGTGTAATATCCGCAAAAGCAATAACAATTTTACAGTTTTGTCGAACAATGTTCGCAGTGTAATATCCGCAAAACCAATTTTTAAAACGGTGAATTCGAAACGTCCTATCTCGTAATCTCTGGGACATACTAAGGGTTATAATCAACAAGCCTCATACCCACCAAAAAATTGTCCTAAAAAATTGGCCTGTTTTACTGCGTAGCCATACGTATATAAGATTTTTTAAACTAAACTAAAATTTAAACGAAAAGTTAGACTAACGATTTAAAATTTAATCAAATTGAAAAAGGTGTTTTCTCCTAAGATCCTGTATTGATCTTGATAAAAAAAAACGTGTCGAAAGCAAGGAGCCTCTACTTTCTTAGTATTGGCATAATTATGTGGGTTAATTATATATTATACTTGTACTTAGAAAAACATTGATTAATGGAAGAAATAAAACAAAAACTGAACGTTCTTCGGCAAAATATTACTTTACATAAATGACAGATAATTCGATTAGATTTCCAACAATATCAATAACTTGTAAAGTTTAGGAGCTACAGGCCCGAAACCTTAAAGGGCTATAACTACGGAACTATTTGAGAGCAGTAAAATTGTTGTTGGGGTCAGGGCCAGAAACAACGGCATTGATTAGATCGACAAGCACTTTCTCTGGTCAAAATTTTTTGGTGCATATGCGCGAAATATATAATAAGAGATATAATATGGTAGTAAATTCCACAAAACGATCACACAAATGTAAATCCGAATGTAAATAGACTAAAACAGGAACAAGAAAAAAAGAGGCAAAGATTAATTCATTTTAGAATCGTAGGAATATATTAGAAGCGTAGGAACATATAAGAATCTTCCTGCTCTCCTAAAATCTCCTCCACCGATTATTAGCTGTAGAAAGCTAATGATGTCTATTTTGTTATTTTACACAAAATTGTGTGGGTTAATTACACATTTTACTTTATTAATGGGCGGAAAAAAACTTATTAAAATAAGTCCTAAAAATATTAAATTCGCGTTTTCTACAAAAATATGCATTTGTTGGCAAAATCATAATTTAAATAAATGGAAGGTATTTAACTTACCTTTCTAGCAGTATATATACCAACTGGATATCTGCTATCGTTAAGGAGATATAGGGAAACTCATTTCAAATGGCTATGACTCAGAAACCAGAGGGCAGAAGATGAATTTGTTGTTGGGGTTTGCATCACAAGCAACAACAACATGATAGGCGATTCTGGTAAGACTATTTAAGCCGCACCATTTTATTTTGTACTATAAAAACTGAAAAAATTCGAAAAGGTATAGAAATCATAAGACATTTTTTGATTGGAGGTTAAATTGAAATTATGGTAATTCTTTAGTGGAAATCGGAGAATCTTGAAAATATAGTTGGCAGTCTGGTTCGTATACGCACGGACAATTTTTGAGTGTGTGCCATTGTCAACGACTTTCCATGCGCAGATGACGGACGACGCCATCTATAAAAAGTGGAGAGTTCAATGTAGAATTTCTTCGTTAGCCAAGTTGAAGTACGGCAAAAAAATTGTACAAATGTAATTTGCTGCGACGGAACAAACAAATAATATTTAGTATTATTGAAAGTTATTGAATAATTTAGACCCGCTAAATTATTCGCATTTGACTTGCCTTAATTGGAAAATCGGCTTTATTGATTTGCTGGTATAATTGAAATTAACCTTTATCTATGATAAATAAAAACATTCAAAAGAAAAAATAAGAAGACATGTCTTTGATCAAAGTAATATCTTACTGAATGAATTTGGCTTGTGAATAAATTCGTGCATTTCTGTTCTTTTTTTAAGTTATGAAATAAACCGCAGTGTTGATGGACGTTCGATCTTAGAATTAAACATTGGGTTATAAAGCAACAACACAAGTGTTACGTATTCATTCTTTTAGAGCTTTGCTCCACTGGGACCCAGCACGTCGTACACAAATAAATAGAAAAGAGTACATATATTTTGAGTTTGTCCAATCCCTTTCGTTTCTCATATAAAACGAACTGATTCTTCAAGTCTACAAGCGTATCTTCCAACTTCCCGCACTGTTCGACGTCATTGAAACGAAATCAATTTATAGTAATAGCTTCTAAGGTGGGCAAAAATAAAAACATGAACTTTATATGACTTTTGTGCATTCCTTAAGTGTGTCAATTAATTGTAAGAACCAAAAATAATCAGCCTTACAAGTTAAATAAATTCAGGGCATAAATCTAGTTTAGCCCATTAGCCCCGATCTTTGTTTTTTTACCAGATATGTAGAATTGCGAGAAAATCCGAATGGTGAAAAAACAACTCTGCTCGCGATTAATGTGAGCGTGTTGAAATCTAAAATCGGGATACGTATATATTCAAACCTACTGCGTGTACCCTAGCGTTATGGGTATCAAAAGAAAGGTAATTTCATTTGCTTTTAAACTGTATATAAATATTTTTAATAATTGGTCCCTATAAGTAATTACCTTTCTTTTGATACCCATAACGCTAGGGTACACGCAGTAGTTTTGTATATATACGTATCCCTATTTTAGATTTCAATACGCCTCACGCCCACATTAATCGCGTGCAGAGTTGTTTTTTTCAACATTCGATTTTTCTCGGAATTTCATATTCCAGGAAACAAATCGTGGCTAATGGGCTAAAGTGGATTTGTTCCGTTACATGAATGTTGTTGAATTTACAGTATAAGTTATGTTTATAATATTGAATTGAGATACATTTTTTATATGCGTTCACTCCATATGCGTTCAAATTTCCACTGCATTAATTTTCAACTATGTGGAAATTTTTCGTTGTTACTTAAACGATCTAAATTATTGGTGGTACGTACCAAATGTTCCGAATTGAAAACTTTAATGTGAATTGCTGGTGAGAACCTATTAAAGGAGGTTGTATGATTAGAACCAGTGACTGTTTTGAAGTGCGTTATGGTTAGTGTGAGTGAAGGCAATAGTAGATTAACAAAACGAGATTAATCCCAGAATAATGACATCTTCGAGATTATCGACCTTAATCTTAAATATAACACATACAAAAACTATTCTCTTAGATAGAAACTAGATTATGTTTCTATCTCAGCAATCTTTTTGAAATGCGTGTACAATACAGGAGGTTTTGTGTGTTTTTTAGTTCGATAATGGGAAAAAACACAAACGTTATAAAAATTAAAAAATGGTCCAAAACAGATGATTTTCATATTTCTATTTATATTAATTTAATATTATTAGTTACAAAATTTTTCAATTGTAAAGATGTTAAAGCTAAAAAAAAAAAAAAAAAGAAGTGACAAAATAAATCTCCTGTAGTAGTATAAATTCTATTTATTAAATGAATAGATTACCTAAATCTCGCTTAGTTAATCTGCGTTATATACCAAGTATAAGTTTGGGATTTCCAAGTCAAATTTGCATTTAGCAGAGACACAAAGCACAATTGGCATGCGGTGTATTAAATCTGCACAGATTATTTACAGTTCAATCGATATTGAATCTGATCAATATTGATAATCTACTTGTGAGCTCGGAAAGACCATCGGTAGAGACACATGTACATGGCCACAAGCTACATGTTGCTTGGAAGGAAATTTCGTTTCTCCGTAGCCCATTAATGACAACACCCAGATCCCGTTGTGCGTCGGTGTTGAAATTCGTCGGTGTCAACACAAGCTAATATTAGTCTAAGAAGAAGAATTCTGAAATTTCAAAAGTATATCTTACGGGATGTGGGCGTAGTGAAACTTATAATATACCATACGTAAGCGCATAAGGGGAACTCTTAGTATAAGAAGAAATTTCCACAAATAAATATAATGGTTGTGCGATATTTATAAATATGTATATATAATAAATTTATTGAACTTCATAACTATAATATTTAATTTATTTATATTAGTTTATTATGGTTTACTTTTATTTGGTATACTGTGTGGTATTTGTAGAATCAATTTTCTGGATGCAGTCCAATGTTGAATTTCATACATACGTGCACGCTGCTGTTCAAAGAGATAGTTAGTTCTTTTGGGTTCTGTCTGCGTTTTCGTTGGCGATCATACTTACTATATTGTCATTTTTACATTTTTTTGCGATTGTGACATTGCTGTTATTACTCCACCTAATTAGTGTAATATTAATTACATCTAAGTGGCAGGTACCTACAATTTTAACAGCTGCATCATCCTGGTCAATCAGATGTGTTCAGTTATTGCTGCTCTAAAACAAAGCATATTCATAATTTTATTCCCATAGCATAAAAACGGCGTTAACGTTTACGCTTGATAAAACATACTTCGAAATTCAATAACTCCAAAAACGGTATACAAGTGAAATATATGTCACTGCACTTCACATCTATTAGACTTAGCTTAAACTTTAAACTTTAAGTTAATAAACTTACATCCTTTTATTGTTTTGCTTTTGCATGTTTTTTAATAATATTACTTATCGGCGTGGCATATTTAACTTTTTATACAACATGGCACAAGTTGGCGCCATAAATTGTAAACAAACGAAGTTGTAACAAAATTGCAACAGGTGTTCTAGCAAAAGCGGTCTTCTGTTTCTTTCATGCTGTTAACAGCTGAAGCTCTCACGTTAAACCTGATTTTTAAGGAATTTAAAAAAAAAATATATATTCGTATATACAGGGTGTTTCGCATAAGAGTGATCAAAAGACTAGGGCGTGTAGGATGGGTCTAGGCAAGAAAAAAATCGTATGGGAGGGGGGGGGGGGGGGGGGGGCAATTTCCCCCGTTTAGGCGGGAGGGGCCATTTTATAAAAATCCGACTTAACACCGAAAAAAATAATATTAAAAAATAATGGTTAGACGTAGATAACTTTTGCTTGCTGATTTTCAAAGCCAAATATCCGCTTCTTAATATTCTTTTTTAAATTAGGTTCCTATGTCAAACAGTTTTTGAGAAAGTGAATGTCAAAGTTAAAATTTGGAAACAAAATTCCGAAAAAAAATTGTTGGTCGCAATTTTTTTTTTAAAATTACGGTATCAAGTATAATTTTTTTCCGACCATAGAATTCTCTAATCAATTCTAGAGAGAATGCTTCAAACCGTAAGGATCTACGTTTTGTAGTTTCCGAGAAAAGTGGAAATTACGGGGGTCAACCCCCCTCCCATACGATTTTTTTCTTGCCTAGACCCATCCTACACGCCCTAGTCTTTTGATCACTCTTATGCGAAACACCCTGTATATATCATATGTTGTCATTAATGGGTTAACATAAAAACTAATGTAATTTTCCATGAGTTCAATACATTAGCTAGTTCCAAAGTTAAGACCAAGTTATCAGAAGTGACCTTTCTTGTAGTACTATTCTAAGAGCTCAGAAGATCCAAGACTGCGTTCTTCTGAGTTTACAATTGTAGGAACATCCGTGTTTTCCAATGTGTTATAATCACACAATATGTAGTCATTTGGTGCACCACACGTCCGCAATTTGTATGTCATATTTCAATGGAAGTATTAAGCCAGAAATACTGGGTACATTTACTACTAATACTGCTAGTTTAAGTATAGTATGTATTATTTATTTCATTTTTGTTTTCATTTATTTCTTTTTAGGGTACGTGCACACACAGACTTATTGTCGGCCGATAGTTTGTTTAACATCTTAATCAGCATGGAGATATATAGAAGTGCGCACACTACAACGACCCGCTATGAGCAGACAAAAAAGTTTGATGTGCATCAGTTTTGCGTTCAAACTTTTCAAGTGGTCTTGTTCGTAGTGTAATATCCGTATTTTTGTACAAAGCAGTCAACCTTACGCTCTCAGCTTTCAGAGTTGAGTTCATCCAGAGAGGATGAACTTCTGCGTAGTAAAACAAAATGATTGCTGTCGACGAGGGCAAACTTTTCTGAACAGTATGAAACGTCAACATGTTATATTTGTAAAAAATGCTATCTGATTTTTCTATGTGTAATCACAATACCAAACAAAATTTTGCGAGAGCAGAAATGGTTCATCGAGGGCAAACAATGTTCGTAGTGTAATATCCGCAAAACGGGTTACTTTTCCGGTGGATTCTTCCACTATCGGGTATTGTGCGCACTCAACACCAAGTCAACAGTTTAGTACGCATAGTTTGCGCGGAAACAGCCCAATCCTATTAAATTATCGGCCGACAAAAAGTCTAGTGTGCGCTTAACCTTACATGCTGTTATGTATGCGTTCAATACGTGTGTATTAGGTGTCGAATGTAATGATAGCTATCATAACTTTAAAGCAGTCACGAAATATCTATTTATAATGCGCCACACGAAAAGGGTTCCATCCCTCTAAGGTCTACTCCGTTACAATTTTGTGCTTTTATATTCTTTTTTGTGCTTAGCAACGTTGTAATCTTTTTCTTGTTTTCTAACAGTTGGCTCCACTTTTGTTTCTAATTGCGCCATGCCATCAAATTCGGGAATTCCTCTTCTAACTGAAAATCAACGCAATTTTAATACAGTTTTATTTTCACTTTGTTTTGCTAATTTTAGAGTTCAGTTTCAATTTCAATGTAGTGCTCATATTGTGCGTTTTGTAACGTTTCAATTTGTGCTTTTTAAAAAAGAGAATAATTAATTTCTATGAATTTTTACGGGTTGTTTCTGATTACAAAAAAGGTAAATATTTTTCCAATTTATTTATTGCCAGAGTTATATTATTTTTGTTTTTTAATGTTTACTTTAATCAATTTTCTTTTAAAAAAGTAGTATTTTCGTAACCCTGGAACCTATCTTCGATCTTTACATGGTTTGCTATAGAAAATCTTAATTCACTTTGCGTCGTGTTTTTTTGGAACGTAACCCCGACGCAAAGTGAGGTATAGGTGTATATTGATAGTGTGTATGTACATTCAGATTTACGAAGAATTCAGATTTACGAAATGCATTATACAGGGTGTTTCGCATAAGAGGGGACAGAAGACTAGGGCGTGTAGGTTGGGTCGAGAAAAGAAAAAATCGCATGTGAGGATTAGATAACTTTTGCTTGCTGATTTTCAAAGCCAAATATCCGCTTCTTAATATCCTTTTTACCAAAGTTAAAATTTGGAAAACAAAATCCGAAAACAAATTTTTGGCCGCAATTTTTTTTAAAATTACGGTATTAAGTATAGATTTTTTCCGACCATAAAATTCTCTAAATTCTCTAATTCTAGAGAGAATGCAAGAATGCAGAGAATGAAAGCCGGAAGATCTATGTTTTGTAGTTTCCGAGAAAAGTGGAAATTATTTTTTTTTTCGATGTTAAGTCGAATTTTTATAAAATGGCCCTCCCGTCTAAACGGGGGGAAATTGACCCCCCCTCGCATACGTTTTTTTTCTTATCTCGACCCAACCTACACGTGCTAGACTTCTGTCCCCTCTTATGCGAAACACCCTGTATAACGTTAGTCATATTTAAATTGTAGTTATTAAGTATTAAATATAAAGTTTCAAGTATTTTTAATTTACAGTAAATAATTAAGTATCTTTCATTCAAATATGTAAATTCATAGCGATCATAGATAGTATCATATCAAAGTTAATGAAACTAGAATTTAATTGCTTAGACAATCGAAATTGTTGAATTCTTTTTTCTTTATAGACCTTTGAATTTATCAGAAATGAGTTATAATCAGAAGCCCACAGGACCAAGTGGTAGTAGTGGAAGCGCGCCCAATGGACCGAATAATCAGACACCACAACAAGTAGCCAAGACCTTGGCCGGTATCCAACAGCAAATGCAAAATTTAGTGCATAGCCAAAGTTCTTTGCCCCAGTCTACACCTCCAGATTTGAACGCGTTTTTTCAGCAGCAACGCTTTCAAAATATGTTTAAGCAACAGCAGCAACAATTATTACAACAACATTTTCAGCAGCAAATACAGCATCAACAAAATAAAGACCGTGGAGGGGGTAGTGGCGAACCTCTCGCACTTACGCGTACTCCAGCAGCTGCTGAGCTACTTAATAAAACGTATCAGCAACATCATCAGCAACAAGCAAACGGCAGCTCGACTAATAACCCTACACTTGCCTCCGTAAACCAGCAGATTCAACAGCAGTTACAAGCCTTTCCACCGAACATTATGCAACAGTTGCAAGCGTTTCAGTATCAAATACAACAACAGCAACATCCTCAGCAACAGCAACATCTCGCACAGTCGCCACTTCAACAAGTCCATCAGCAATCACAGTCTGGGCAGTCGCAACATCAAACTTCACAGCAACAGCTGCATGGACAAACACATCAACAACAACAAAAAGCTCTAACAACTGCTGCCGCACACATGCAACAACTTCAGCAAAGCTTGCAGCAAAAATATCTTTCAGCTGCTGCTGCTGCTGCTAGTCAACCCACAGGAGGAGCAAAAATTGCTGCCACACCCCCACCTCCTCCCTTGACAAACCAACTAAAATCACCCAATCTACTAGCTACCACGCAAATAACGGCTGTTCCTCCTGTCAGTTCTGGATCAAGTTCTTCTAATACGACTGGTGCTGCAAAAATGTCTTTAACGTCTTCCTCACTGACAGCGTCATCTGCTGTCCATCCATCTAAACAAGTACCTCCATCCATTTCATTGGTTCCATCAAAATCAGTCACGTCGCCAACGTTATCTGCTTCACATCAGCAAATCAAAGTGGGTACAATTACAAACAAACCCGTTCCAATGGTTAGTTCTATTCCTCCGCCCTTCCCCACACATTATCAGAAATCATCAAATGCGGCACCTTTGGAGGTAACCAGTGACGTCGCCAATTCAGCTCCAGTGAACTCAACAAAGATTGCTGTCAATGCGGAAAATGTAGCTTCAAAATCATATCCAACAGAGGTGTCTTCTCTGTCTAAGCAACAAATGCCAATCAGTGCTGACGGCCAAACGACGAAACCTGACCCATCAGCATCAACATCCATTGCAGCAGTAACACTAAACACAAATCCAGTGACGGCCCAGAGCAAAGCTCCAGTAAGCATACCTGCTTCTTTAGTACAACAAAAAACAACAACTGAGAATGGAAATAAAAGTGTTTCCATCCATGCACCCGATTCTCCACTTAAAGACCTTAAAACATCTAAGGAGTCATCGACAACATTTGTCGCTGATAGTATATCATTGGAAGTTACAGCAAAGCCGGAAGAGAAAATTTTAGCGGAGGTTCAAGCACTAACACCTATCACAAATAAATCACTCAAATTGCTTCAGGATACTGATACACCGAAGAATGCAAGTATTACGGAAAATGTTAAAGTTGTTTCTGAGATTACTGAAGTTTCTTCTGCGATAAATGCTACGAAAGAAAATGTATATGTGAAGGATAAAAAAGAAGAGTCACTCGCTATTTATCAAACGGTAAATTCAGGTTTTCGTATTTCACTTATTATTTTAATGGCCATACTCATAACCTGTTAATGGCTAATGAATTTTATCTTTTCTACTCTATACTTTAACGAGTAGTAATTATTATTCAAGGCCAAGCTCGCAAAGTCTTACCAAAGAACATAATATAGGTGGGACCTGCACATTCTTGGTACAAATGTTAATATTCGTAGTAGTAGAATCTCGTTTCTATATGCTTATTACCATCCAGTTCGGATTATGGACATTATGCTCGGTCTGTGCAACGGAAACGGTACCTACATTCCGCTTCTGTTTGCGTTGCTCTTAAGTTAGCATGTTGTAAGTTTTACGATAAGCCCCCTTGAGCGAACTGCGCTTTACGTATTTCCCCTACTAGTTGTATCTGGTATACACAAAGTTGACATTCAGACGCCTCTTTCTTGTGATTATATGCATTCAATAAATTTGTTCTTATACCTGTTTTGTTCTTGCCGTTGTGTTGATCATCAACCCTTTGTTTACCAAAGCCAGCCGACAGGCATTGGCATCGGCTTTACTCGTGAAACAAATCGTGAAATTATACTCTTGAAAAATAACACCACAAGAGAAGAACTCTCGAAGATCTATGCACGAATTATATATAGAAGCGGTTACTAAAAAGCTACCACTTCTCAATGGCGTACCGCTTGCGCTTCTGTTGGTGCATGCTGTGTGTATACTAAACAACCTTTTTGAATAGCTGTTTTACGAATATAACAAACAATAACGTTGAAAAGCGGTACCGTTCGCAGATCGAGCATAATGCCCTATATCTGTTGTATTATACAGGGTTATTCGCGGAAAATGCGTCAAAAAGCTAGGACATGTACGTTGAGTCAAGACAAGAAAAATGTCGGGGGGAGGGGTAGTATAAAATCTATATATAAATACGCCACACGAAAAGGGTTCTTTCACTCTAGCGTCTGATACGTTTACTCAATTCAACGAGAGCAAGGCAAAGTTTGTTACGAGAGCGAGGCTAGAAACTGGTCAGTCTGACAGATTATCCAGGAACCCAGCCCCCAACATCTGGAGGCGGCTTCATGATAACAGCACTTCAGTTGTTATTTCACATTATCAAAAACAAATTCGATCTTCTAATTCCTACACACTCATCAAAAAATACAATTGTTTTTTTTTGTTATACATTCCGAACCCTTCAATCATTAGTAGATCAATCAAGCGTTCTTAATATTGCTTTGCTGTACGAGCGCAGAGAAAACGAGAGCAAGGCAAAGTGAGTAACTTTTCGAAAAGTAAAGCTGTTTTCACTCATGATGCTTACACAACCTGCCTGCGACCGACCACATTTGTTTTGAAAAATTTTGAGTGATAGTATGTATCTTCTATGCTATTGTATATTGTTTGATATCAGATAATACTTTCCAGTACATAAACATTGTTTATCAACATTAGTTACTAAGCAAAAATTTAAACCTGTGGTGTCATTGAGCAGCCATTTGGGCACTCAATTTTTGAGTGCATAGTGTGTATATTGAGTGCGTTTCATGCGTTTGGACATCACTGGTTTAGATCAGTGATGTCCAAACGCATACTATCAGATTCTGATAGCCTATTGTATAATTTAATCCTATTTTAGGTCTGTAGAAATATGAAAGCAATAAAATTATTCAATACGATAAATAAAATAAGTAGTATACAATATTAAATTTTTAAAATAATTTTCTTTATTTTAGTCGAAAGCTATCCAATTTCTCATTGCGAAACCGGAGGTTTACCTTGCAGACGACGTTAAAGAAGACGACATTAAGGAAAAACTAGTGATTGAAACGAATTCAGAGGGTTGTCAGAATTATATAACTAAATGTACCGATAAGCCCACTGATGTGGATGAAAGTAAGCCAGCATTATACAATCCTGGGAAACCAAATAAACCAAATCAAGAAAACGTAGAATTAATCGATATCGCGATTACTCCTAAATCTAGGGGTGATAATATTATTGTAATCAATGCTCCGATGTCTAGTGCTCTAGAGGAAAATACCCAGATCAAAGGACAAGATATCATTGAGACTAAAAATACAAATGATGATAAGAATATAAACGTGGAAAAGGCAAATAAACCTGAGCATTCGAAGGAAGTTTTAGAAATATCTGCTGAAAAAGAAGAAATCAAAATCGCTCTGACCGTAACAGGGGAATCAACTTTTGAAAATAAATCGAAAAAATCAGAACTAGTTAAAGTAAATGAAAACGTTTGCTCATCTGCTGAAACACCTAAAAGAAAGCATGGCCAACAACCGCGAACATCGAAAGCTTCGCTTTTGTGTTCAACTAGCGAAAATGAACTACGAAAGCATAGTTCATGCGAAGACAGACTAACTTTAAAACAAAAGCCCGAAGATCCAACCGAGTCTCCTCCATCCACACCAATTGAAATGCAAAAATCAAATGACCGTAAAAGCCAACGCCATCGACTTAAGACAATATTGTATCAGAGCCCATTACCAGAACTGGCATATATAACAAAATTATCAGCTAGTGAAGCTTCAAATTCACCAAAGTCCATGTCCGTAGAAGACAAGTTAATTGTTTTCTATAAAAACGAGTATATGGCAGTACGAAACGCTGAAGGAACGTTCTATCTTTGTCAAACCATGCAAAATGTGTATCGAACATCACCGCGCATTAGTATTCGCTGGCTCTCCGAGGATAAGAAAGATGGCAGCATTTTCATACCGGATTTTTACGATCATACTGATATTGAGTGCGTTTTAACCACCGTTGAACTGAAACGTGTTGATAAGGGTCAACTGCGATTGCCAAAAGCAGAGAAAACTCGTATTGAGAGTATTCTAAAGAAAGCAATTGATGTTGAGAAGGGTTTAGTGCCCCGTCCAGACGTAACAGAAGAAAATCCCGATGGGCGTAAGTGTTTGCTATTGATTTAATATGTTACATATTTAACATTTAAACAGGATTTTCCGCATTAGCTAGGACGTGTAGGTTTGGTCGAGACAAGAAAAAAATTTTCTGAGAGTAGGGGGTCAATTACGGTCGTTTAGTCGGGATTTTCTCCTCCAATTCGATTTTTTTCATGTTTGGAACAATGTTATAGCACGGAATACTTAGTATACAGAAGACGCATCTCGGCCTGCGAAACTTTTTTACATTATGGTACGGGCGAAACAGCTCATGAGAAGATCAAACAACGTTTGAAACTCCGAGAGAGCTTGTTTTGCGAAGGTACCCCTCTTTCTGAGGTACAATGAAAATATGGCAGCATGGCCGATGTGCCAAGTAAATAAATTGAAAAAGAATAATAAACATTAATAAGAATGATATCGTGATCAATATTGATCAACAAATCAGACATTGTGGTTTGCCTAAATTATTTTCAAAAAAAATAAAGTGATTTTCCCATTATTTTTTAAACATTTGAGCAGTGCATTCACAAAACACCGTGGAGCGGTCCAACCTGGTTGAAGTCTGTACTTCGACTTACTGCTCTTGATAAGAACGATCGCTAATGTCGATGTGAAAAAATGACGGATGCTGCCGTGTGCATGTACAGCCGAGAGAAAAATTTTGCACGCGTACTCGCTGTTGGCTTGGGTGCTAATATTGGAACCCGCGAAAAAAATTTGCTTTGTACGATATACGCCCTCTATATATAATACTATATATTCTATGGTTATAGTCTAGTCTAGTTTTTAATGTTACCCAGGAAATAAAGATTTGCCTTCTTAGTTTTGAATTTAAAGTTGAAAATTTAAGTCTGACTCGCTCGAATGTAATTTTTCCATTATAGATCAGAACTTTTGTACCTTCCATTAATGTTATGAAGCTATTTGCTATGTTATTTTTTGCGTGAAAGTACAATTCATTAAGAATGAGGTAAGAAAAAATTGGAAAGAACCTGCAATTAAAAAAAATTGTAAAGCCGATCCCGTCGAAAACTGACAAAAACCCATTTTAAAAAGTCATAACGCGAAAATTTTTGTAGTTTTCAAAGCCAATTTTTGTTCTTCCAAAAATTCGGGCGTTTGTGGTGCATCGCTTCGCGCAAATTGCGCATATGTTGCAGGTAATATTCCTTATTTACCGTTCTACCCTGTGGCAAAAACTCATGGGCGTGGGAGTTTCCATTTCCATTCCCATTTATCCATTTTGTGGAATAGGCAAAAATCGAAGACAAGTCAAAACACGCTAAAAATAGCTTTCAAAAATTAACTGAACATTCAAAGTAGCCAACATAACGTCACAAAAAGTTGAAAATCAAATACACATAGAATGTAAAGGAGTTTTCATTAGCTATGTCTGAAGTTTTGCAGTATATTGCTGTGACGTTTTAGGTGGCAGCACTGTCATTCTTCGACACTTGTGTTCTCTTATAGTTACCATTTTACCATGGAGCGCTACACCATTCAACAACGCATCGAAATTGTTAAAATCTATATATATAAAAATAAGTTGCCCTATGTTCGTGATTTTATAACTCGAGAACCACTCAACCGATTTTCAAACGAGTACATGCGTTGGAAAGGTCTACTTTCACTGATGGTTTATAAAAAAAAACATCGAAAAAATTTCTACGAATATGCGTTATACGCGCACTTTTATGATGGTGTGTTTTCCCTATATAAAATTAATTTTTTTCTTATGCGAATTACATTTTGTCGGTATAAGGCTCTTCTTGCTCGCGTCATTTGACTTATTTAATTTCTGTGTGTTTGTTGATTGTCATTTAAGTTTACAGTGCGAGCATTGACATTTTTTAATTATTGATTTGTAATCTTTCACTTAAAATTAAAATCTTAAAACTTAAAAATTAATGAATTATGTAATTGAAGCAACAATTTTAAATGGGAAATTGAAATGCGAAGATGTTTTAATACCACGCATCCCAATGATTTCAACTGATATGCCATTTCAATTTCAACGATTACAGTTTCCCGTTCGTTTG
The DNA here is from genome assembly GCA_949629155.1 of Myopa testacea. Classification (NCBI taxonomy): domain Eukaryota; kingdom Metazoa; phylum Arthropoda; class Insecta; order Diptera; family Conopidae; genus Myopa; species Myopa testacea. The sequence goes on from OX451345.1 coordinate 21,707,379, forward strand.
GCTTTTGCAATGACTATTAAAAAAGCTCAAGGCCAGTCGTTGCAAGTTTGCGGAATAAATTTAGAATTTCCTGTATTTTCACACGGTCATGGCAATACTAAAAATGTCGTTTACCACCAAGCTCTGCAATAAATTTTTTCCTTTTTGATGTTCTCACTTTAAAAAATTTATATTATTTTGCACTTATTTTTCAGGAAAATGTCTATTCTTTCTAGAAGATTTAATTTTTAATACAACGTATGTTATTGTATTGTCCAGCAACGCGGGCAGGGTTACTCTAGTTTATTATAAAAATTCGTGTTCTGTTCGCCAAACTTTTCGCGAGTTACGAAATATTTACGGACGAAATGATCGTCCAATAGAGCGATCAATTCAACGAATTATCGCGAAATTCGAGCAAAGCGGTTCGATTGCTGATCGGGCAGTCCCTTTACGACGCAGAAACACACGGTCGAAGGAGACTATTGATGCTGTTGCTGAAAGTGTGTCTGAAGACCCAAACCTCTCGATTCCTTGTCGTGCACAAGCAGTTGGCCTTTCTGCGACCTCAACTTGGCGAATTTTACGGAAAGACTTGGGTATGCATCCGTATAAGATGCAATTGACACAAGAACTGAAGCCCCAAGACCACCAAGCTCGCCGTACGTTCATTGATTGGGCTCTGCGGAAATTCAAAATTCGCGATACTTTTTGAACATATCTCGTCTAACAAAAAAAAAAATGTTATATCTTTTTTAATAAGATCGAAATAATCGAAATTCCAATAAATATTAATAAATTAATTATTTGGACTATAGCAATAGATCCTTCTAATACTACATAACTACATTTTATTATTGGTTTATTTGCTTAACTTAAACATATAGTGGATATTTCCCTGTACAAAGATGAATCTCAGATTGAAAAGAAGTCATCAGCAGGTTCAACACCCTCTTCGTCTAGTCAAAGATATCGTCGAAGCGGCGGTAATACTCATAGATCATCGTCAACAGTAAAAACTGAGAGAACACTAAAAAAAGGCTGCTTGACTGGAGCAAAAAACAAGTCCCCAAACAAAAAGAGAAAAACTCTTACAAAGAAAAACAAGGCTGCAAGAAAAAATAGCAGTGATGAAGACGTTTCGTCGGACGAAGAACACGATGCAGAATACAAGCCAAATCAAAAAAAGACAAATACTTCAACCACTTCTAAATTGCCTAGGGCACAAAGATCTCCATTAGCAAAAGCAAGAGTTGCTTCCCCCATTACTCCGACCTTATCGAAAACATATGTGCCTCAAACGGTATGTATTTCAGAAATATGAATTCTGAATCAATGTGATTCATCTTCAGATACAGTTCAGATATTTGTGCTTTATTATTCTAGAGTTCATCATCTACTACGGCAAACAATCGAATTGTTAGATCAAATAAGCGTAAATCAACGATGGAAATTTCAATCGAAACAGATATCAAGAAGTTTGTACCCACGAACCCTGCAAAAACGGCTATATTAAAAAACAAAGGTTTGTTATTTAACAAGAAATTATATATTTTAGTAAAGAATTGATGTTGAAGAAATTATTAAAGTATTGTAAAAGATATGACAGTTTGAAATATAGCAATGCAAAATACAGCAAACATTTTATTTCAGTGGATGGAAGCTCTGTTGCAACAACCACAAATAGAAAATCAAATGATACAACTGATTTACTTATTTCGGATAACAGTCCATCAACCTCGGCAGATGCTGCTGCTGCATCCGGCCATGTTTGCTCTGGAACACGACCCACACGAAACCGGAAGTAAACGATGTAGCTTAACAACCAAGACCGTTTCAAATTTAACTCTACGTGTAAATTTTCTTAAATCGATAATTCTACGTTCTAAAAGAGTTCAGGTGCTGTTATCTCTCAAAGAACGTACAAATTTGTTGCGGAATAAAATTAATATTTTATTTGTATACAATTCGAATCGGTAAAATTCTAGCAATAATTTTATTTTTATAGAAATTATTTCAGAATATTTTTATTTTGCGTGCATTTAATGTACCCATATTAATTTTTTATATATACATATAATATAATTTTTTACTTTTATTCGTTATATGCACATTCATATACATATACGCAATGTCAATTATTTTATACTAAATATAGAGGCCAAGAAAATTAAAATCCTTACTTCTATAGTACCTTTTTTTTAAAATTGCTCTAGAACATTGTACAATATATGATATTTGAAATGAAAATGTTGATAAGAGCTGGGCCACAATACGGCAGCGACAGTGTCAGTGTTTCTCTCACTTTCGCTGTCAGCCTACAATGAAAACAGTGGCAGCGCGCAGCGCTATCTGTCATTTGTTTTCACATTTGTATTTGTTTGAGTATTCGTTTTGTTTCATTCCTATAGAATAAGTGAGATTTTGTCTAAAAGGGTTGCAACACTTTTATCCAAAAAATGAGAGGATTCTAATTTCACTGCTCACTGCCGGACTAGAGTCTATAATTTTTCCCCTACTCGGCAGTGTTTTTTCCCATAAGAGCTGGGCCACAATACGGCAGCGACAGTGTCAGTGTTTCTCTCACCATGCAAACCTTATGGGAAAAAACACTGCCGAGTAGGGGAAAAATTATAGAATCTAGTTCGGCAGTGAGCAGTGAAATTAAAATCCTCTCATTTTTTGGATAAAAGTGTTGCAACCCTTTTAGAAAAAATCTCACTTATTCTATAAGAATGAAACAAAACAAATACTCAAACAAATACAAATGTGAAAACAAATGACAAATGACAAATGACAGATAGCGCTGCGCGCTGCCACTGTTTTCATTGTAGGCTGACAGTGAAAGTGAGAGAAACACTGACACTGTCGCTGCCGTATTGTGGCCCAGCTCTAAGGTTTGCATGATGAGAGAAACACTGACACTGTCGCTGCCGTATTGTGGCCCAGCTCTAACAAAACCTTTAAATGTTCAATTGAAGGCTTATGTTTAAACATTGTTGTCAATCCTCTGTAGGAGGATTTGTGATTACTTCAGTAATAAAATTTTAATTTCAGTGCTTACGCAAATTTAAACTATCGATAAGATATGAATGTTGGTCATATTACATATCCAATATTAATCCAGTAGAGGTGCTATATTCGTCCTGGCCGAATCTTAGATACCCTACACCTAAAAGTTTTGATAAAATTTAATTGAACGAAATAGTTTTATTTATTTGGATTTTTAATTTATTTCGATTTTTTATTGCAGAACAATAACATTATAGAGTGAAATACAAATTTAAACTAGAGGAAATAGGAGGTTATAAGGATAGCTATCTTATAATCACATATAACCACAGACGAGTATAAATAGTAGGCGTGGTCGTTACCTGTTTTCAAAACAAAATAATAGGCTTAGTAGTTTTATTATTGTGTTCAAATTTAAAGTTTATTTCGGTGGTAATAAATTTGTTTTCATGAGCTATAATGTAGAAGTAGTGTAAGAGTGGACGGGCGCCCAGTATTGCTATAATAATGTTTTATTGGAAAATAAGTTCTTATGTAAAGTTTTATTCACGAAGTTTATATATTTATCAATATAACACAATAAGATAGAGGGTCCTTGTCTGTCTAACAAAGAGCTGCACAAGATGTCTTGAATTGCTATAGGCACTAAGTCACAGTATTGCAGTGCAGTGCACTGTCGTATACAAATGAACGATTTGACACGTACGATTCAAGGCAACTACCCCAACAAGCCGTGACTGGCTTGCCGTCTACCTGCTTCGAACAAGACAGTGTGTTGCTTTGCTTTTCTGTGAAGGCAATATAGCATGAATTGTAAGCAGAAAAGGCAATAGTGCCTTGAGGAAGGCAACAAGACATTGAAAATAACAATACTGCTATGATGTCGGTAACGATGCGCAATGACATGAACGGCATATTCTTTTGCATGATCGGACAACATGCGCATTAACAAAAATGATAAGTTAAGCTTTGATTCATGTTTTAATGTTATTTAAATATAAATTATTATTAAATGTAAATACAGTGCGCTCGGGAAAACGTCAACTAATTAAAACCGCGGGTGTTGACGTTTAACAAATTGTTGACATTTATGAATGTAGAAACTTTCAATAAAAAACATATTTATAGTGTGCTTTACAACGTTTTTATTGACTATAAACTAAAACGAAACATACACAAATACAAAAAAGGAACAAAAAAGGCTTTCAGCCTAAGTAAAACTAAAGAAACACATTTTAAAAGAGATCACATTTCACATACATACATACTTATGCATCTAAAAAAAATCTGTTATTTTTTTCTGTTGTTTTTTCCTTTCCAATACTTGGAGGAGAGCTTTCTCTCGTAAACGTCTTAATACATTTAGGTCAAAATATTTGCATTTTCTTGTAATTTAAGCACTTTCGGTTGTTTTGAGCACATTTTGGTAATGTTATACTTACGAGAACAAAAAAGCAACTGAATATAAAAAAGACAACACATAGAGATGGAATTTTTTTTCTATTCTACGTACTTATAAGGGGAATACCCAAATTTCTGAACTAATTTCATAAAATAAATATGTGTGTGATCAAAACTGTGTATTTTAACTGTTGCTAAAACAGAATTCAAAATTTTGGTTTATTTAACGTTGACGTTTTAGAGCTTTGTGGTTTGGCTGACGTTTTAGAGTAGCCAATGTAAAAAATTAAGGGTTGACGTTTTGGGATGTTGACGTAAACTAGTGTTGACGTTTTCCCGAGTGCACTGTATAATATCGCCATTGATTGATGGGTTGCCAATTGTCATGGCAATTGTCATTCGTTGCCATGCATTGCCTTTTCTTTAAAAAAAGCAACGAATGGCAATGAATACTATTGCCTTTGTTGTGCTTTGTTATCAGCACGCTTTCGGCAGTCAATGTCTTGATTCGAAAGCAAAATAAGCAAGCAGTGCTTGAAATTGTTGTTGTGTCTTGAAATTGTAAATGTGCGTTTCAAGACATACTGTGCAGCTCTCTACTGTGTAACCTGGAAGTGAGCGGATTACGTCCATATTTGGCATACTAAGGGATAATGTTACTCTATACCCAGACATGAATTTTGTTGTCATAGCTCAAAAACCAGCATTGGTTTTCACCAAATCAATTTTTAATAAAAAACGGGCGTCTTTGATTGATTTAAGCCCATTTTCAATACCGATCTGGACACCATAACAAAGAATATTTTATTACGATATCTTCACCAGTTCTCCGGTGATCGTGATTTCAATAGACAGACAGACGGACGGAAATTGCTAAATCGACTCGGGAGGTGACGCTCATGAAGAATACATATGTATATACTTTTCCATATCTATCTTCTCTATGTCTATGCGTTACACATTTCGTGACAAAGTGAATATACCCTTAACCTTAAGGTGTAGGGTATAAAAGTGTGCTATACATGAGGAATTTAGGTAGGCTTAATAATAATTATAATTACTAAAGATGAGCCAAATATTGTTTTTTTATATACTTAAATTGTTTGTGTATTAATCTCTCTGGATAATGTGTGTATTCCAATTCGAGGGTGACGTCAAAAAAGTTTTTTATTATCAAAAAGAAAATGTTTGGTTTTTATTGTGGTTAATTTTGTATTGTAATTCAAAAGTTCTATTTAAGTTCGAATAGTCTATTAAAAGTTGACAAATTAATGAAGGTTATGTAAACATTTAATTGTCTCTTCCATTTCTCTTGACCTCTAGAATCATCGCGATGTAATTGATATTGTTTAACAGTACATAAAATATGTAAAATATTTTAATATCCACATTAATAACTCAATTAATATACAGTTTGTATAGTAACTAAAATAAAATTTGAAGCTAAATAAATTTCAAAATTTGAAATAAATTTATAAATAAATTTGAAACTGAGCATATTTAACATTGCATTATAGTTTGCACGTCACTTTTAAAACTTTATATACAAACATATAATATAAAACTTAACTTTACATACATTTTTATAGCATTTTTAATTTATGCAGATTAACATTTTTTTCAAAATTAAACTTAATTTAAGTCAATAATTAGCAAAATATGAACATACAAGACACCGTTCAATATTTAAAAATACATTACATATGTAGTGCAAATGTTACAGGGGACATTTGCATTGCAAGGACAAAATTTAAAGTTGAGTTTAAACACTCCAATGTTGTTAGACACAGGATTCGTAATTGCTCGCTCTCGAGCGATCTTTCCGCTCTAGCTCGCTTTTTCGACCTTGAAAGAGTAGTCACTGATAAAAGTAATCGCTCCGGCTCACTCAAAAGTGCGTTTGCTTTCGCGAGCCAGAGCCGTAAACAATTTGGTTTTCAAAATGCTTTTTCGATATTAAATCTTGATATTCGAAGTACAGGTTTCTATATACATATTTATGTAGTGATATTCCTTGAATTTAAGGATGTGTTTCTGCGAAAATATTAGTTTTATGCATTTGTGCTTTAAAGGCCGTATTCAGAGAGTCGATTACAAAAACAAAGACATTAGAAAATGTCAAAGTCTACGAAAACCATAAAGAGAGTCACCCGATAACGTCGTCGTGACTCTCTGCATAAGGCCCTAAATAACGTCTTAAATTAGTTTTATTCCATAATCCTTGAATTGGTAATTTTCGGGAGTTTTATTAAAATACTTGTGGAGATTGTCTTCGCATTTTGCAGTATAAATAATTTCGGAAAGATATTTTAATTCAAATCAAAGACAGAACCGATAATGAGCATAGCTATGAAAGTGTCTTATTTAAATAGTAAACTATCATTATATTCTGATCGAATCATGGATATTTCATTTGTACGTATGAAATATGCTTATAATTTTAGCCTGTAAATGAATTCTCTACGTAAACGAAAATGCAAGTGGATGCGTTTCAAATCTGCCTTTTTATTTTTGGGTTTATGCAATGATTGGGTTATTTAACAGCTCTCGTAAACAAACGCTCTTTTGAACTAGCCGGAGCACTGAACATTTTATCTGTGGCTCCGCTCGGGAGTGTGAACGAACATTTACGAACCCTGGTCAAACACAAAACATATGTATACAAATTTCTGAGAAAATGTAAGCCTCTTAAGAACAAAAATAACATGCATTTTATGTATTTAATCGGCATACTAAATAGTTGCAATCTTATCCTGGAGTATTCAAAAATGTTCCACAACCGTAAACTTGTTTTAATTTATATTTAATTAAGCTATTTCATATTTAACGTAAACAGCAATTAATTTTAATTAAAATTAACATTTAAGTGTGTGAACGAGTTTTCCGAGTAAATATGTATAATAGAAAGTAAATACATTTGTGCTTATTTATATTTTGTTTTTAATGGCAAAGAAAGAGCTATCATACAATACAGTTTTGAAGCTACTAAATACGAATTAAATAAATTGCATTTTCGTGCATGAGTAAAAAATAGATGTTGAGAAAGATATTATAAAAACACAATATAATTATTAATCTCGGACAAGTGGAAATATTTATATATGTAGTTAAAATAAATACCTTACATATAAATTCAAAAAAATTATTAAAAGCTAAGATTTCAAGACGAGAGGGAATAAAATTCTTTTTGAAATTACGGAGATTTTTTTAATATAGAACTGCTACAAATCCATGAATTTAATTCGATTTATAAACAAAGTAAACTACGAACTACGTAAACAAAGTGTAAGTTTGAATACTCGTATACTCGTGCCTCTTAGTCAGAACGATATCGCTCCCAGAAACATGAAGATATAATTCAAGATGTCGATGTGTTTTGTGCATAATGTTTATATAGCTGTGTATAGAGTTTCCACATGTAAAAAATAGGTAAAGATTTGTTGTTGCTTTGCATCAAAAATTAACGGAACAACTTGGTTTTAGGGGGTGAGAAGGGATTGTGATGACCATTTTTTAATCGTTGTGTTTGTGTGTGTGTGTGTGACCATTATACTCGAAAATATCCGCCCCTTTTCTGGGGTATGGCCGTTGTTTAGGAATTATGGGCGCTTGAAGATCGAAGAAGATCACCTCAATATTTCCTAAAGATGAGATACAGTTAAATGCAACGTGTCGCAGAAGTTATGAGTACTTTTATGTAAATATAGACTTTTTCAATTGAAAGAAGATTGTTTTTCTCGGAAATGGGGTCATGAAGCTACTCCAAAAAGTATATACCTTAGAAGCGTAGTGTTTTACCTTTAAAACGGTATATATGTTACACTTTTTGTATAATATTAATAATGTAAAGGGATGTGAATTCAATCGTTATCTTCATTTTTCGGTGGTGAATAACACTTACACTATACATGTAAAAAAATGTACATGTTTTATTTTGACACATTTTTTATCGGGAAAAGAGTTTCCTATCGCATTATTTCTGGTATCTACATATGTCTAACGCCGGAAACGCAGTATGGATTAATCTGGATATTTCACGCAGATTAATAGTATTTTTTGCCAATTTTTTGGAGCCTCCTACGCTTGCTGATTATAACCGTTAATATATCCGACTCCGACTATCACTTTTAATAAATTATAATTTGTCCTATTCCTTTAGTAATAAATTAGTTTAGAAATACTATTTTACTGGGTAGCCGGCGTTAGACATACTAAGGGTTATAATCTAAAAGCGTGGCCGTAGGCCGGACACCACGTACGCACCAACTGTGGACATATGCCTAGACATAATAAGACATTTAACAAGAAATTATATATTTTTAGTAAAGAATTGATGTTGAAGAAATTATTAAAGTATTGTAAAAGATATGACGGTTTGAAATATAGCAATGCAAAATATAGCAAACATTTTATTTCAGTGGATGGAAGTTCTGTTGCAACAACCACAAATAGAAAATCGTATGATACAACTGATTTATTTATTTCGGATAACAGTCCATCAAACTCGGCAGACGCTGCTGCTGCATCCGGCCATGTTTGCTCTGGAACACGACCCACACGAAACCGAAAGTAAACGATGTAGCTTAACAACCAAGACCGTTTCAAAATTAACTCTAGGTGTAAATTTTCTTAAAGCGATGATTCTACGTTCGAAAAGAGTCAGGTGCTGTTATCTCTCAAAGAACATGCAAATTTGTTGCGGAATAAAATTAATATTTTATTTGTATACAATTCGAATCGGTAAAATTGTAGCAATAATTTCAGTTTTTATAGAAATTATTTCAGAATGTTTTTATTTTGCGTGCATTTAATGTACCCATATTATTTTTTTATATATATACATATATGTATACATATACATATATAAATTCAAATATATTTAAATATATATGTTGAAATTTAAACTTTATTTCCGTGGTAACAAATTTGTTTTCATTAGCTATAATGTAGAAGTAGTGTAAAAGTGGGCGGGCGCCTAGTATTGCTATAATAATGTTTTTTTGTTACCTCAACGAGATCTGTAGTGAGTATATTGCCTGAGAAAATGAAAATTTGTACTCTTTTGTTAACATTTTAGTATAAGAACTTGTTTTTCTTGGGAAAAAGTAAAATGTAAACAAGGTGGATGTTATGCCGTGTTATGCTTGTGCGACACAAATGTCCCTCGATTTTTCTGGGGGCACCACAAAACAGAGTTGAGTATTAGTGAAAAACTCTTCCTTTGGTGTTGACCTTGTCGTGGTGGAGGGGCTTAAGTCTCCTGCCTTGTTGGCTGGACTGACAAGGCAAGTATGTGTGGGCACTGGGTGTATGCCGAGCGCTGACTATCCTGTGGGAAAGGTCACAAGGTTAAGATGAACCAACAACCACCAACTGGGCTGGATCAAGGTGCCACACGACCCGTGCCGACGATCATCCAAGCTGGGGACCCAGTTAAAAAATAGCCCAGTCTTGAACGGAGTATCCGGATACCTAGCGCCCTCCGGATTATTTAGCCTTACCTGTGTACTGCGGATCTCCGAAGCAGTCGAATAGGGAAATCCTGAAGGACCGGTTGGTACTGGCGGTGGTTGATAAAAGCGACCTCGACTGTGCTATATCGGTCGATCATTGGAGGAAAGTTGATGTCAAGTTAACTGTAAGTTTTCTTCCAATGATGAAGGAGTTTCCAGGCCCTGTACCCATAGTAAGAGATGTTGGGTGGCATCAGGGTCGTGTCAAGCTTATCGCCTGCGGAGATCAGAGGTCGTACGATCTGTACAAGCTGGCGATGAGCAGATTAGGGGAGATATGCCCGGGTGCTAGGACGTGGATCCCAGTGGAGCCAGCCGACCCTGCTATTGTACTTGCGATGTTCAAGTATAGCAATCCAGACCTGCAAACTGGAAACTGGAAAGTTTCTAAACTAGAGGAACCGAAGGGGGACTACAGATCAGCAATGATGGTCCTAAACAAGGAGTCCCTGGAACCTCTAAAGAGGGTAGGCTGGGTAGTCGGCTATGGCTTTACGTCGGTAACGCTGAAGGTTTACAAAAAAGACCAAGGCGAAGCCAAAGACAAGGGAACGGGAGAAGTAGCTACAGCAACTGCAGCACCTTCTTCAAACGACCCGAACAGTCCAACACCTCGTATCAGGGAAGGCTCTCAGAGGGTGTAACCTGACAATTCCGAGACGGGATCGGAGGGGGAAATTACAAAGAAGCTCTCTCTAGCATCATTAAACAAGGAGGACCTCCTTCTCTCTTCCGGTTCGGAACTAGACGACACTGCAGTGGAGGTGATCGAGGATTATCCAGGAACTCCGGATAATGCAGATTAACCTCCACCACTGTTAAGCAGCTTCAACTGCTCTCGTTATTCATCTCCTCAGAGATGAAGAAGATGCTGCCTTAATTCAAGAGCCTTGGGTCGTTCACGGCCAGGTAGGGCGAATACGGGCTCCTGGATATACTCTATGTTACAGGAGGGATGAAGGTAGGCCCAAATTCTGTATTCTGTCGGAATCGGACCCCCCATCAGCCACGACCAGAAGTCTGGTGACGGCGGAACGCGTCACCGCGGCGGATGGCGGAACTAGTGATCGCATGTGATGCAAATGCGCACCATACCACCTGGGGCAGCTCGAACACCAATGTATGAGGTGAGTCGCTTTTTAATTTTATACTTGGCGAGAATCTATATATATGTAATAGGGGTAGGGAGCCAACCTTTATCACTAGTAATAGGGAGAAAGTTTTAGATCTCTCCATTGTATCCCAGCTTATGCCTTCAGCTTGAACAATTGGAAGGTCTCAGCAAAGGATTCCTTCTCCGACCAAAGGTACATTGTCTTCTCCCTTAGGATAACTCTTGACAACTCAATCCAACCAGTTAGAAGCATTAGGAAAACTTTCTGGACTAGATACAGGACCGAGGCAAAAGGTTTATTGCTCAACCCTCCGGAGGTTATTATAAGCAGCAAAGAACTCGACAGCCACGTTGATAGCTTCTCGAATGCTCTAAATAGGGTTTTGGGCTTGGCATGCCTCTAGGAATCCTAGAGGAAAAAGGAAGCCACGCTGGTGGAACCCTAACCTAACGGAGACCCGGAAGAGATGCAGGCGTCTATTTAACAAGGCCGAGGCCTCAAAAGAAACCCATTTCTGGAATAAGTACAAGGCCGCATTAAGCGGCGGCAAAGAGAAATTCAATAATACCTTTTGGAATACCTTTTGTGGAAGCATTATGAGTACCTCAGAAGCCTGTCGACTGAAAAGGATTTTATCCTCCAGCCAAGCTAGCATCAGCTCATTAAAGAAGGACAATGGCTACTGGACTATGTTAAGAATAGAACATAGTTGTACCCTGTTCGGGTAAACACCCACATGTCATCAGGGATCTAGTGAGAAACGCTCTGAACATTGTAACAAGATGACTCCTAAGCTCCGAGGGGCTTAGGGGTCAATCTCCAGAAAACGGAGCTTATCGTCTTTACAAGAAACACAGGATTCCTCAAATCGAGCCTCCAAGAATGGGTGGCGTCAGACTCAAGCTTATAGAAAATGCAAAATTTCTCAGTCTGATCCTGGACAGGAAACTTAACTGGAAAACAAACATTACTGAGAGGGTGAACAAGGCCATGGTAGCTCTTTACACTTGCAGAAAGGTCATTGGAAACAGATGGGGACTTAATTCAACAATAACGCACTTATTATAGGTGGTCGTAGTCAGGCCCATACTGCTGTATGGGGTGGCCAGCCCTCAAGAAGGCAACAAACTGCAAGCTGCATTTTCTGAAAAATGCAAAATTTTGCATTTTGACATTGCAGTCGCAATCGTTAAAGACCGAAGCAAAATGCTTTGCAAACAAAGTGCATATATCATTAGGATTATCAGCACACACGTCTTGATACATCATTGATTTCGGTAAGCCGGAATGTTTACGCTTAGAATTAAGGTGTACCTTAGAATGCTTTGGGATTCGATTTCATGTTACTCTCAGTTAAAGTAATGTATCGCTTGTAAAGGAAGTTAGCTAAGAAATCAAATTCTCGCATTTGCTGAATAAACTTTACCCTATCAGCCGGTAAATTAGACCTCAAGAAACGTTTATGAGCCTTATATCTTAGATTTTTGTAATGACAGAGCCGCTTGTTGTACCATGGCAAACGTTTCCGCGAAGTTACAATTTTTCTTGGCACAAACAGGTCAAAGGCCCCCTCCAGAACAGATTTAAAAGCTAAGTACATGTCATTTAAATTCAATGAATACAGAAATTCCCACTTAGTAGAGAAAAAGTAGAAATTTAAAGACAAATAATTCGCCTGTTGGAAGTTATAAAGTAACTCAGGTGTTTTAATGGAAAGAGAAGAAAATTCATAGAAACTGAACTTAATAATAATAACAAAGCAATCGTCGGGGAAACTGTAAAGGGTCCAGAACAGGGCCCTTTATATAATATAATAATTTGGGAACCCAAAAATATTAGTAACTCAGGGTCAAATGAAGGAGTAATCGTAATTCAAACATCCGAAACCACCTTTTTTGAAAAAGAATTCATCCTAACTACTGATGCACTCAACTATAGAAAGGGAGTTCTTAGCAATTGTTTGGGCAACAAAAAATGTCAGAGCTTATTAATTGGGACGACAATTCCCGATAGTGACAGACCGTCAACCTTCAAAAAGAATTGCTAACATAAAAGATCAGACATCAAGACTGGCAAGGTTCAAACATAAATTGTCAGAGTACAATTTAAAAATTTGATATAAGCCAGGAAAGAAAAACTTAAATGCAGACGCACTATGTAGAATTCCTCAGGAAAAACAAAAATTAATAGAAACCGTACAAACACGATCAAAAACAAAAACAGCGAACCAAGATAAACATCAAAGCACAACATTGGAAAACGATAAAGATGAGGAGGAATAGGAAAACGGAACAAATAATACAGCAACATTGCTAATGGACCCGAACGAAATAGAGACAATTATTAAAGGAGAAGGGAGGACATCAAGGGGCAGTGAAAACATACTTAAGAATTCGGCAACAATTCAGATGGTCAGATGGAATTCAAAAGCAAGTAAAGGAATTCGTCAAAAATTGCCAGAAGTTTTCATGAGCTATACTGTAATAAGTAGGGAAAAGTGGGCGGAACGCGCCCTTAATAAAGTTTTATTAAGGAAGTTTATATATTTAACAATATAACTATTTAAGACCCTCTTTCGCCTGTGTAACCTAAAAGTGGGCGGATCACGCCCATATTCGGCATAGAAACGGGTAATGCTACTCTATACTCAGGAATGAAATTTTGTTATACCTAAAAAACGAACGCTATCATATTTCTAATAAAAAGTAGACGTGCTCGTTGACCGATTTTGCCCAATTTTCAATACCAACGTGCACACCATAACAAAGAATGTTTCTGCGTTAATTTCATTATGATATCTTCAACGGTTATGGTGTGATCGTAATTTCAGACAGACAGACAGGTAGACGGACGGACATGGCTAAATCAACTCAGGACGTGACGCTAATCAATAATATATAGACAGTAAGACCCTTAACGCTGTTTCGTTTAAAGCTGTTTCGGTTTAGCGCTCTTTTATTTCAACCGAAATTGTGCGCAGCGCTAGGTTTCTAATATATAAATAACATATCCACAACAGTTTACGGTGAGACCCCGCTTAGCGCTGTTTCGTTTAGCACTGTTTCGGTTTAGCGGTGATCTGACTGACTTAGAATTTTATTTGTTTTTATAAGTATATTCGTTTATTATACCCTACACCTTAAGGTTGAGGGTATATTCACTTTGTCACGAAATGTGTAACGCATAGAAATAGAGACGATAGGTATAGAAAAGTATATATATTCTTGATCAGCGTGACCTCCTGAGTCGATGTAGCCATGTCTGTCTGTCTGTCTGTCTGTGTGTCTGTCTGTCTGTCTGTTGAAATCACGATCACAGGAGCACCGGTGAAGATATCGTGATGAAATTTTACAGAAATATTGTTTGTTAGGGTGTGCAGGTTGGTATTGAAAATGGGCAAAATCGGTCCACGACCACGCCTATTTTTTAGTAAAAATGTGGTATCAGCCGTTATTTTTTAGTTATGTCAACAAAATTTCATTTCTGGGTATAGAGTAACTTCATCCGTTGATATGCCAAATATGGGCGTGATCCGCCCACTTTTAGGTTATACAAGCAAAAGAGGGTCTTAAATGGTTATATTGTCTAATATGTAATATTCCCGAATCAAACTTTACATAACAACATCTTTTCTAATAAAACATTATTACAGCAAAACTGGGCGCGGTCCGCCCACTTTTACACTGCTTATACAGTATAGCTCATGAAAGCAAATTTATTACCACGGAAATAAAGCTTAAATTTGAACACAATAATAAAAATACTAAGCCAATTATTTTATTTTGAAAACGGGTAACGACCACGCCAACTATACCCGTCTGTGATTAGATGTGATTGTAAGATAGCTTTCCTTATAACCACATATTTCTTCTAGTTTTTAAGATATTACAATAAAATTTCAATATCAAGCGACATTATTATATTTTACGTTGCAGAAAATGGGCGTGGCGCGCATACTTTTAGGTTACATGGACGAAAGGGTAATATGGCACAATCGTCCTACATAAATCCTTATATAAGTCTGTAATTTTATAATATGTTATTAATTAATATGGAATTTTGTATAAATAATCTTTGTTCGGATTTGTAAACGAGCAAATAAAACGAATATAAGACATATAAACATAGAATCAATTTATAAAAAAATGCATTGGTATAAAACCTTAATTCTTAAAATGCCTAAAACTTCCTAAAAATTTTTAAGGTGTAGGGTATCTAAGATTCGGCCAGGCCGAATATAGCTTTCTTACTGGTATTGTTTTTATTTTTGTAAGAAATAAATGTTTGGTTTTATTTTTATTAAAAAAACATAATTATTAAATTTAATACCTAACCAATTTTCTATCCATCTTCCCCTAACCCCATTATTTACATGTTAAGATAACCTCGTTTAGCGCTGTTTCGCTTTACGCTCTACTTTGACGGAGCGTATACCCCGCGTTAAGCGGGGTCTTATTCATTTACAAACTTTTGACAAGTTGACATTGTTTTGACAATTCGATATCTTGTCTTTCTACTGTTTTAGGTAAGCTATAGAAATCTTAAATATAAATTTCTTTTCTTGTTTTATTTTATTATTTTATTTATGCATCACCTGCAACAAAACTCAGGGTTTAGACGAACTTATAACTATAAAAACAGTGTGTTGAGTGGTGGTCACTTGTGGTCAACAATAACAAAATTGTCCTTCCGGGCTGAAATTAGATTTTATGCTTAAAAAATTAATGATTGAATAAAAATTATATAAAAAATAATAAATTTTATTTTTCTTGAAACCTAATAATTTTTCCATAACATATTGTATTACAGGCATAAATCGGACACCGTACAAAATGTACAATCGTGTTCCGGTTTCATAGCACATAGAGCAATTGAAATTTAACCGCCTATATCTCCTAACCTACAGCAAATATCGGATTGGCCTAGGTACCGTTAAAAAGGAATTTCACATAGCCTCCATTTCTGTTGTATAAAATTTTATCGAAAACGTTATAGTTTTCGAGAAAAACACAATTTAAACCGCGGTTTAATAGTGGTTAAGGAGTTATATTGATTTTTAGAAAAATGTGACAAGTTGACCTTGAAACAACAATTTTTTTTTAAACCGACACATTAAGATATAAAACAAATGACAGTTATGGAAAGCTTGTTATTTTACGTTTAAAGTGGTATATAATATGTTATACTTACTATTGTATTACATTTAGGCAATTCACAGTTTACCCTCATAAATTATGAGATACTAAGTTATGACTTCGAACTGTGCACAGTCGCTTTATAAAGTGTTAAAAATTTTCCTAATACATACCTGCGAGTGTTGTAATCGTACTAACATAGATTTTCATACAAAACAACAAAAAATTTTCCTACGACAGTCATAAATTGTTTTAAGTTAAGACAACTTATGACTTATGAGGGAAACTGTGAATTGCCCAATTAATTTAGCTTTACTTTTCAAAATTTAAATTACAATTTTGCCTGCGCGTGCTCTAATGGAAAACATTTGGAATTAAAAAATTGTTATGAAAAATCACATGATTTTTTTTTTAAATTAGAGCGCCGTGGGTAAAAATTTTTGAGTTTCAAATGTTTTTTCCGTTTGTTTGTTTATAGAAAAGTAAAGCTAAAGTAAATTATACTTAATACCGTAATTTAAAAAAAAAATTGCGACCAAAAATTTTTTTTCCAAATTTTAGCTTTGGCATTAATTTTCTCCAAAACTGTTTGACATAGGAACCTAATTTAAAAAGGATATTAAGAAGCGGATATTTGGCTTTGAAAATCAGCGAGCAAAAGTTATCTAGGTCAAACCATTATTTTTTAATATTATTTTTTTCGATGTTAAGTCGGATTTTTATAAAATAGCCCCTCCCGCTTAAACGGGGGGAAATTGACCCCCCCCCCCTCCCTCCCAACCATACGATTTTTTTCTTGTCTCGACCCAACCTACACGCCCTAGTCTTCTGTCCCCTCTTATGCCAAACATATATAAATGAAAGGTATTAACACCTTTCCAACAATACTTCGTTTGTTCCGCTAGCTTACTGAGTTTATGAGATAAGAGACTTTTATGAAAGCATTTATTTGACCTTCCAACGGTCATAAATCCAAGATGGCTGACCAGCCCACGATAAAAACCAGCCACTTCCGTTCCTGATGAACGGAGCCTACTACTAGGATGTGGCTCAAAGCGTTGGCATCATTAAAAAATAAAAATATTATTCCGACTGGAAAATTTCGATTATGATTTTTGAAACTCTTGACTGTTCCATGTGAGACGACGACACCACACTCTTCCTTGGGATCTTGTGCAAGCGTTCTGGTGGAAACCTTCAGGGTTTGGTATAGTTTCCTCGTCATAACGCGCTCTGTACGTTCAGTTAACTCAGGATTACAGCCGCCTCCAGACTTCAGTTCTAGTCTTTCCTTGTTTTCTTCACACTATAAAATATTACATATTATCTTTCGTGTTACAGATAACATCTTGCATAATTCTGGCACAATTTTATCCATTTGTACATTGCAATAAACCAACTGAATCACTTCAAACCATAACCTTTTGTCTGGCATTTTAAGAAAACGTTATGATAAAAGAAAGAACCACCACAAAACACGATTTTTCAACTTTTTGTATTCGCAAAGCAACAACGAATAAGTAATTAACATACCAACAAAAAAAAAATTCAAATCAATGCCTAAATAATGGTAAAAACAACGCATATTAAATCAACAAAAGAGTTGTGAAAAGAGTTTCTTGACAGTTAAAAAACTGAGTAATCTGGATTTTTGTTGCATATTTCGTAGATTGTGCATTAAATTTAGGTTTTTCTTTCATTAAACTGTTGTAAGTCTGCACCTTAAGGTAATTGATAAACGAAAATTCTATAAAGAACCAAAAAGTAGTATTGTTTTGCTAAACAAATTGAAAAATTGAATTTATTTTCAATGTGAAAACTGATTCTTGACAGACTGTATGTTACCTTTCTAACGATATACATCTATACCTTATATCTTCTATAGTTAAGGAGATATAAAGAAAAATAAATCCAAATTTCAAAGGGATATAACTCAGAAACCAGGGGTGAGCAGAAGATGAATTTGTTATTCTTGGGGTCTGCTCCGCAAGCTACAACAGCAAGAACATGAACACGCTTGGCGTTACCGGACGGATCACTATTTATGTCACTCCTTCTGTTCCAAAATGAGGTCGCAATTTCAGTTGAAAAAGATCGAAAATATTTAATCGAATAGATTTTATTACATAAAAAAAACACAATTACACAAAATTATGTAAATCACATGTGCTGAATAAGCATATCTTCAGTACATATATTATCTGCGTTCAAGTTATCGTCTGAGTTATCTCCCATTTGAAAAAGAACATTCCTCAGTCTATGTATTTCCCTTTCAGCTTCTTCCAATTCGATGTCCAACTCATTAATTGATTTCTCTGGAATTATTCTACCGCCAAGTTGTTCGATAACGAAATTCAGCGGCTTATCCGGTTTCGTGGTTTTTTGCATTAACTTTGCTAAGATGTCCCGAAGTTTTGAAACTATACCACATTCCTCCAGATATTCACGATAATTACTCTTTATTCCATCTCCACAATAAAAATCAGTTACAATTCCACTCATCTTCTACAGAAATCAAAGCTATGTCTACGAAAACCAAAAGATAATTTACCGTTGTTTTACGTAATTAAATTTGCTTTTCACTGAGTTGCCAACTTTATACGATGAATTGTAATAATTGTTAATTTTAATAAGAAAAGTGAATTTACATGTGAATTTTTAATTGGAACTAGATTTTCTCGAACACTTTTATACCCGAAGGGACTTTCTAGATATAGAAATGTGATCACTCGTAATAATCTTTTAAAATTGGAAAACTTCGAGCTATAACTCCTAAACCATAGTACAAATACGGTCGTGCATTCCAACA
Organism: Myopa testacea; assembly: GCA_949629155.1. Lineage (NCBI taxonomy): Eukaryota > Metazoa > Arthropoda > Insecta > Diptera > Conopidae > Myopa > Myopa testacea. The sequence goes on from OX451345.1 coordinate 21,726,343, forward strand.
CAGGTATTTAAAATATTGTTTCTTAACTCACTGCGGTTTTTAAAATGTGTTTTCGGGAAAAGTTTACTTTAGCGGTTTTTTGTATTTTTGTTGTTGTTGTTTTTACCGTTATTTTTTAACATTATAACGGTAAAATGGTCCCCTAAGGGATTCTGTTTGGATTTGGAGGCGTGTGAAGATTACGATAGGCGTTTGAAGGTCACTGAATAATAATGGCAATAACTTATAAACTAGATAAGCTATTGTAACTTTATTGGTGTCGTTGAAAAGGTATATTCGACATCTTAATTTGTGCCATACCATGTTACACACATTTATATGAAAATTTATATGAAAAGTTATGGAATTTTTTGGGTCGTATGAGTTCTTCGGCCTTCGGCCGCGCTTTTTAATAATAACCCTTAGTATGTCCAACGCCGGCTACGCAGTAAAATAGTATTTTTAGGTCAATTTTTTTGTGTGTATGCGTCCTACGGCCTACGGTCACGCTTATCAATAATAGCCCTTAATATGTTCAACGCCGGCTACCCAGTTAAATAGTATTTTTAGGCCTATTTTTCGGTGTGTATGCGTCCTCCGGCCTTCGGCCTACGACCGCACTTTTTAATAATAGCCCTTAGTATGTTCAACGCCGGCTACGCAGTAAAATAGTATTTTTATGCCAATATTTAAGCCATACGGCCAATTCATAAAAACGTTTCAATTTTAAGTAATAAATAAATAAATACCGCCAAGTCAAAGATATGTGCTCGAATATACAACCAAAACATAATTTTTAATATTTCAATAAAAGTGGTCGAAAATGTACGAGATACCCCAATATGTTATATATACCGTTGAAAAGAGAAAATTATAGGCTATAAGCCATCTAATTTTTATGTATACTTTAATTAATAAATTATACCCTTTTACACGCCCATCAAATTATAACGGAGTTATATTCAGGGTTGGGGGAGAAGCAAAAGTTTGGTTCTTTTGGCTGCGCCAAACCTCTAAACCAAACTTTTCTTTTTTTTTCCCAAGCTTCTGCACCAATTATGGTGATTAAATTTCTAAAAAACGTTATGGAGCCATTATATGCCATATTGGCATAACCCCGATTTTGTTGTTGGAACTCCAACAATAGCAGATGTGTGGGGTCTCGTATGGTTTCCGAGTTATGATCCTTTCATATTTAAAAACGTTGTATTTATTTCTCCTAAACTAAAGAGGTTAGCTACATATTACTGGTATACATGAAAAGGTATTCTAATTATCTTTCATTTATGTAAATCAAAATACAATATAATTGATTTGTATATATGTCACAATATTGAGAATGTACCTCTTACCTTTTTATACAGGTATATATTATCTGAATAAGATTATCTTATCTAGAATATTATCTGAATATTCTAGAGCTTACTCACGTCACACGTGATATAAAAATTATGCTGGTCTTTTGTATAACAATAACAACAATTACGGAACACGAAAATTTGTTAAAAATGTACAAAAGTTTTTATGAAAAATCGCCTACATTTTTCGCCTACGGCCTATTTTTTAGTTGTTATTATTTTAGCTGTTTATACTGATTACAACAACTTTTTTGCTCTCGTATAGTTGCAAATTGAAATTCTTATCACTATATCCCCTAAACTCTTAAAGATATCCGTATAGGTTTGGTACCATTATACAGGAATTTAAAATAGCTTTTATATCTGTAAATAAAATTTTGTCGCAGAATCATTACTTTTGCTGAAAAACAACTTTTTATAATTTTAGTACTTTTTCGCCATTTGAGCTGTTATTTTTGAAAGTGGTATAAGTCCATTGGGAACTAAAAAACTCCTTTATTTTTTTAAATATTCAATAATTATTATTTCATAATAAAACTGAAAAGGTGTATAGTGTTAAAAACATCACTCGAGTTGATTAACGTTTGCCAATATTTTTAAATTAATTCAAATGCAAATCTTTAAATACCTCGATACACGAAAAAATTGACTGTATAATTAGCCTATACAATTTTCTAAATTTTAAGAAAATAGAAAACCATTTGGTTTCATTTACAGAATTTTAGGAGAAAACGCTGTCCGAAACGTTCGAATTTACGTATTTTTTAAAATGGCGCTATCTTAAAATATGTAATCCTGCGATGTTTCATAAGAACTTTTAATTTTTAGGAAAAATACGTCAATTCTTACGCTTTAAAGAGCGTTGCTTCCTACCTCTACCCTCAGGAAGTTAAGAAAATGATGTGGAAATTATGAATATGTAAACAAAATAAATATAAATAAATATAAACATTTCTCTTAGGAAAAAATTAATAAATGGGGGAAAAATGATACTAAAATTATAAAAAGTTGTTTTTCTCCAAAATTAATAGGAAATCGATAAAATCCTATTGTACTTAAATAAAAAAGTACTACAAATTCCGTTATAACGGTATCAATCCTATAATGATATCTTTAATAGTTTAGGAGATATAGAGATAAGAATTTCAACGGGATTTAACTGGATAACTGTACAAGTTGTTGTAATAATTATAAAAGCTAAAATAACAACAACAAAAATGTTATTTCTTTGATTTTTTTCGTGTAAAAAAATTGTAAAGAATCGTTTTCCTCCAAAAGTAGTGGTTTTTCAAAAACAATTGTATTTCCTATAAATAAAAAGGATTTTAAATTCCTTTATAATGGTACCCATCGTATTCGCTTATCTTTAATAGTTGTGGAGAACTGGTAAAAAAATAAACATTTTTAAAGTAAAAATTTTAAACCTTAAAAGACTGTAACTCCGGCCCCAATTTGTCCAGGCACAATTTGTTGTTGTCGGTGGTGTCAGCGTCATAAACTACAATTGTCACAACAACAACAAGAAAATTATATCTTCGTCCCTATCGCAAATATAAGCCGTATTTAATAAAAAGCAAATAAAAGCATAGGTGGTACTAATTACCAGTATTAATTAGGTGTGTAAAACAAGTTGGCATAAATATAGTTTATCCCATTAGCCCCGATTTTGTTTCTTTTTTCCAGCTATGTAAAATTGCGAGAAAATCCGAATGGTAAAGATAAAAAAATCGTGCTCGAAATGGATGTGGGGGTGAGGATGTGTTGAAATCTATTATCGGGATACGTACAATATATATACAAAACTACTACGTTTACCCTAGCATTATAGGTATCAAAAGAAATGTAATTTAATTTACGTTTAAACAGGATTTTTTAGTTTTCCTGCCCTCCGGGCTTACCCGTCTCCAGGTTCCTGTGTGACTTCTCTTTTTATTTTCGCCAAATACCTTTTCCCTAAAACGCTGAATTTATTTTCTTGTTGGTAATTCATGCTAAAAATGGGTTTAGTTTGTCTTCATTCTATGAAGATACAGAAGGATGCAATAAAAAAATTGCGGGAGCAGATAGGGATCCGCCCGGAAACGCCCACCGTGTTGTTGTTGTATAATGTGAAGTAGATCACAACAACAACAAATTCATCCTCTGCTCTCCCTGGTTTCTGAGTTATAGGGCTTTGAAATTTGAATTTATTTGCGTAATATCTCCTAACTACACAAGATATCCTGTATTTAATTTATATAATGTTAGAAAGTTAACTTAAATACCTTTCATTTATGTGAAGTAAGATTTTGCCGAAAAACGCATCGTTTTGACGAAAACACGATTTTAATATTTTTAGTACTCTTTTCTCTCCATTAATAAGGTAAAATGTGTAATTAACCCAAATAATTTTGCAGAAAACAAGAAACTAGATGTTATTTGCTTTCTATACCTGCTTTTTTATCGAAATCTGTGCAGTATTTTAGGAGATAACGCTCTTTGAAACGTAATTACTTAACAGCCTTATCGTGTATCTTTTCGCGTTGCGTTTATTTCGCGTTTTGTTTTGTGCTTTTCGTATTTTTCGAAGAATTGAGAGAGAAAAATTTGTAAACCTCTCAAACACAATCGAAACGCGGAACCAAACGCAAACGCAGTTTTGTTGGTAATTAAATGTTTTGCAGACTTCACTACATTTTTGTGGCATGATGGATGAGCTATTTCGTGGAAAAAGTCTCTCAAACCAGACGATCGCAAAATGCTCGCGTTTGGTGTGATTCTGAACAGTGGCTCATACAATTTTTTTTATGCACGACCTTCTCCAAAAGATTCAGAAAAACTTCTTTTTTCATGCGTATAATATATATATATATATATATTTTATATAAAATAAAATAATGCGCATACATAAGTAACAATATTAGAGTTACTGAATCTCCGGCATATGTAAAAAATCCGAATTGTCCCTCTTCTGAGTATCCCTATCCCTTGTTCCACGCTATGACGCTGAGCTCTAGCAGTCGCACGAGGAATATTGCTGCTATATTCACTCTCACATAAAGAGCACACGATAATAAACACAATATCAATATGTAAACATTGTGTGCGGCTTATCAGATTTGCTTTTGTTGTACAAATTGTTGCCATACATCAATTATAGCACTAATTCATTGGGATTCCTGAAAATACTTGTAAAAATGCTAAAAATGCTTCATGCATGGTAACTCTTTGTGCTCTGCAAGCAGGGGAAGTCTGCAAGACTACGTAAAGTTTGTTTACCTTTGTGTTTCTCCTCAAAACTGAAACGCAGTCTACTCGAAAAAGTTTGATCATACCATTTGGAACGCATTGCGTTTGAGTCGCGTTTGAGTTTGCGTTTAAAAATACGCGATAAGGCTGTAATTCTTTTTTTGAATTCCACCATGCTTTCATTCGGTGCATTTTTAAAATCCGACGCGTGGTGCCCATACAAATGCAATAGAGGGTCTCTGGCGTTACGTGCAAAGAGTATTAATACATAAAGAGATTTCACGAGACCAATGATGCTATCAACATTTAGTTTGAACTCATTGAGTCGAGTTAAGCTCAGGTCGAAAAACTGGTCGATATCGCGGTCGACACTTTGACTGCGAACTTGAAGACTCCTGCGCTCGTAGCAAAGCAAAATTGAATGATCTACTAAGGAGTGAGTGGTTCGGAAGATCTTTTTTAATGAGTATGAAGGGTTGGAAGATCGACTTTGCTTCTGTTATTTTGCACTAACAATGCAAGCGAATATGCGTAAGAAGAGATCATTTCCAACACTCGTATGCCAAGTAAAGTGTGAAAGAAAGAATCGCAAAATTTGTGGAGTACAGCGGGCGATGAGAAGAACGGTGCGATTGGTCTTCGTTTGCTTCTCTTACAATAACAAACCATGTGCAGCCGTCCGTCCGTCTGGAATCGTTTTAAATTTTGCATTTTATGTTTGAAAGGATTTTGCTTTTCTTAGCTTTGTTCTGCTTCTTTTTCGATGCCCAAGCTTTGTAAAGCGCTGGCATGATTTACGTTCCGAGCATAGCGTGCTGTTTAAGAATTTGTATAGGTAGAAGATTACTTTAGTCGGCATGTAAACAACTTGAATACCTTATACGAGTAACACTAAAAAGTTAATGGAAGCAAAATTAAGCAAATATTTATATTATTTGTCTCTGGTAATAAAAAGTAAAATTTTAAATAACCAATGATTGGGTTTCCAAAAATATGTGAAGCGGTTCGAACCCTACTCATAAAAAACAAATGAAAACATGTTCCAAAAAATCTATTGCAGTGCTTACATAAATCATCGCATGCATAAATGAAGATATTTTAATAAAAAATATAAGTTGGGTTTTTCTGTTTACATTTACAGTTAAGTAACATTTCATTTACAGTTTATTAAAATAAATATTTTTTATATTTTAAGAAAATTATGAATTATGATTAATGTTTATGTTGATGTAGCACCGCATTGAAATTTCCAACACAACGGTGAAAACCGCATCGAAATCGGTGCAGCCGTTTAAGAGTTAACTATGTCGAAAGTGGCATGCGACTAATTAGATTTTTAATTCCTTCATACTTTTGTACATTAATAGATTGCTTGTTTCTTCCTATTTTAAATACCTTTATATGCCTTAATACATACAAACGCAACAATAACAACACAGGTATTTACACAAATGCCAAAGAATCGGTTGTTGTTTTTGTACTGCAATATACCTACCTACCGCCGACAAAGGGTACGGCAGATACATTGATACCACTCAGCCACAATTTGCTTAAATGCAAAATATCCTTACTATACCATAGACCGACTCAGCTGTACAAGAATCATCTGGCAATCTATGGCACACGTTTTCATTATTTAATTGGCATTAATTAAAGCATGTGTATGTATTTCATGAAAAACAAAATTCAAGACAATTTGATAACAATCGTTCTTCCCCAGCCAGTGAAAACAATTAGCACCCCATACACAAATGTCTTTTCATTTCATTTGAATTATTTAAAATCAAATTTTTAATTGGCTATTTCAAAAATTATTTGAAATAATAATGTTATTTCATTCAATTTGCCGAAGCCTTATATACTTACATATATACTCATACTATAAAAATTAAATAAAGAAAGGATATAAAATACTTTTCTAAATTCTTAGCTCGACCCAATATTGCATTCAAAATACAAAAAACACCCATTCAATGCCTTTATCTGCGTACAATACTTTGCCTTGGATGTGTTGGCTAGCTGCACATCTAGCACGCACGATTCTGCTCTTTTCGAAAGCACAATCCGGCTCTTTTTGCTGGCACAATTCGGCACTTTTTGCTAGCACAATTCGGCAATTCTCGGCTAGTTCTCTGGCACGTCGATTGTGTTGTGAAATTGAAGTGAAGCGCAGTCGTAAGGGCAGAGCAAGTGAAACGAGACAACACAATCGATGTGAATGTGCCGGGGTGTGCTGCTCGCGGTGCGTGCCAGAGCCCTAATCTTTTTACGGACTACCCTGGGCTTCCAACTTTTCAGCTTCAAAATCCAAAATATATCGTAATCTCGTCTTTTAACAAACAGAAGCTAGTGAATAGCAAGCGTAGGTTTTTGTTCTGTTTTATATTGAACACTGTTTATTTATATTTAACTGTAAATGCTTTAAAAAAAACAAAATACGTATGAAGCGTATGCGACCTTCTTCAACTAGTTCTGTACTGCAACTGAAACTGAGCCGAACGTACACGAGCATGCACCGACAAAAATATGAAGATGAAATTAAGTGTAGAGAAAAAACAGGTTTACAGGGCCATTCGTCATCATATTGCCCACCCCCCTGAACGGCAGTTCTGAAGAGGCAGTACCGCCACCTTAGTGACTGGTCGTCGATATACTCCCTTTTTTGTTTTGATGGTGACCACTCTGACGAGTCCATCCTCTCCTCTGTGAACATCGACGATTCTCCCCAAGACCCATTTGGATGGAGGAAGATTGGGCTCTTTCAACACAACCACAAGTCCCTTCTCAATGCCACCCTTGGCATGCTGCCACTTTCTCCTTTGTTGCAAGGTCGTCAGGTATTCCTGATGCCACCGTTTCCAGAATTCTTGAACCATTGCCTGAAGGTGTCGTCAATGTTGCAACCGATTTGGATTTATATCGAGGACTGATGGTTCTGGTACGCTGGTATAAGGTTCACCGATGAGGAAATGTGCTGGTGTGAGCGGATCCATGTCGTTATCGAAAATTGTGTTTTCCGTGTTTTGTGTTTCCATGTTTAAGGGACGGGAATTCACTATCGCTTCCACTTGGGTTAGTACCGTGTAGTACTCTTCAAATGTAAGAATGCTTTCTCCAATCACTCTGCGTAATGTAGTAGTTTTATCGAACGAACTCCCGTTTCCCAGATTTCGCCGAAGTGCGGTGCGGAAGGCGGAATAAAGTGCCAATTTATTCCCTCATTTGAAAAAGATACGGCAATTTCCTCGAGATAGGCTTTGGACACCGACATTGCTTGCAACTCATTTAACACTCGCTTAGCGCCGCGAAACGTCGTATCATTGTCTGAATACAAGTCGGTTGGTTTACCTCTGCGTGCTACAAATCTACGAAACACAGCAATGAAGGCGTCAATTGTTAAATCACGAACCAGCTCAATATGCAATGCTTCAGTAGACATGCTCGCGAATATCGCAAACCAGGCCTTTCCTTTCTTTAGGCCCAACCATGCAATGCATATGCATGCTATGCATGAAAAGAGAGAAACTACGAATACACTGAATCCCATTTGCGCACCCATGAACATGCATGCTATGCACATTAGACTGGTCGCATCTTGTATGGGATTTTTTTTTTTTTTAAATATAATTGTTTGCGCTGCTTAAAATATGAGGTTCGTGTAAGAAATCATGTCCTAATTTTTCAGCTAAATCCGACGGTGCCTAGTCGTGCCTAGTGGGGCCCAAAGTTGCCCATATTATAAAAAAACATCTATTCAATCAGGTATTTATAGTTATATTGAATAATGTGCTTCAAATATACATAAATTTAATTTATTAATGGTTTTGAAAGTTAATATAATGATAAAAAAAAGTATATATTTATTTAATTAATTTTATTGAGTTGATTAATTTATAAGAGAAGATTTGTTGTGAGAAGGATATAAATGACGATAGTGTTCAACAACTTGGAGTAAGTACTACTTATCTTTCTCATCGTATGTTAGCGATTTATTGTAATCCGTGATGAGTTTAATTGCTCTTTCTGCTGCATCATTCACAACATTCAAATGTTGACAGACAGCTTTTCCAGCGCAATAATCATCCCTCTGTTGCCATTGAGAAGGTTCCGATTCTAAAAATTTTGGATCTATGGCTAATCGAGAAAAAAATTTCTTTGTCAGTGGAGAAACGAAATCTGATATATTTCTTGACGCGTAAGAGAAAATTTCATCCATATTGACAACATTCCTTTTCGAAATTTTTTCATTATTTCCGTGTATGTCATTGCCGATGTCGAGTTTTTGGACCATCATCTTTTTTATTTCCAACGGCACGCTTTCATTCACAAATGCGAGGCCAACAGTTTCTTCTGACAAATACCACAAATGGTTTCTTATTTTTTGCAATAATGCGGTCGGAACTTCTTTATCAAAATAAGTTACAACGTTTTGAATGATATCAAGATCTAGTTTTGGCGCTTCTATAGCATTCGCACATCGGAACCAATAAAGAACATATATGATAGTCAAAAATAAGCAAATGCTCCGAAGACTTTTCAATTCCGCTGCTGTCAATTTGAACTGTTCGCGAAATAGAAATATTTTGTAACAATAAATGCACTTTGACATGAATCGTGCATGCGATGTTGCACCAGGCAAACGAAATTGTGAAAAATCTGGTACACGCTCCCCAATAAAATGGAGTTTTAACTGAAGCAACTCTTTATAATCTGCACGCACGTAATGGAATTCTAACGCATTTATACAAAAATTCTTCAAATAATCTACGCGCGATGTTGTTAAAATTCGTACCACTTCTTCGTCCAAAATTCCACTCTTGAACGTGCTAGCTTCAATGTGTTTCCAATACTTGGCAAATCTGTTGAAGAGAAGAACTTCTGGCCCGGATGTTTTCCCAAAATTCATTTCAAATACAGATTTGACCAAAAATTCACTTATATGGTGGCGACATGGAAGAAAAAGTAGCTTACAGACAATATGAAGTACGTGTATGAACTACAGTTGTTTTACTTACATTGTTAGTGGTACATTTTAAAGGTTTGATAATTATTTCGTTTGTTGAATAATTTTACATGAAATAAAATATTACTGTAAAACTCAGGTCGAAGAAATTTCACCTAAATAACATAAACGGAATTAAACAAACAATTAAACGACGAAGAAGCAAAGTAGTTGGCAAGCAGAGTAGAAGGTCGTCGTACATCGACGATAAGACAACCGATGTTTTTGATGTCCTCTTAATTAAATACATGCTTGAACATTTTAATATGAACTTCGAATTTTTTATTTCTGCCAATAATAAATAAATTTTAGTTAAAATCTTTCGTTCGTATCATACTAAAACATTAAATACCAAATACTTTAATCTATCTATACAATATATAATTTCTTAGTATGTCCGGATGTTTGTATGTATGTCCTATTCTTTCCGCAACTTTCTGAAGCCATCTGATGACATAGGAAGCTGAAATTTGGCATACTTAAAGTACTTTCTCTGCGGAAAATCGTAACGAAGCCAGATTTTTGATTTTCGGTCTATGGGACCGGCTTTTCAACTAGTATAACTATAAAGATCCGATTGAATAGATGTTTTTTTATAATATGGGGAACTTTGGGCCCCACTAGGCACGACTAGGCACCGTCGGTTTGAGCTGAAAAATTAGGACATGATTTCTTACACCAAACCTCATATTTTAAGCAGCGCAGGCAATCAAATTTCAAAAAAAAATTATTGCGACCAGTCTAATGCACATGCATAGTTTCGTCAAGTTTGTTCTCTCTCTTCTTGCATAGCGTGAATAAGAATCTGGATCGTACTTTCCGTAACAAGCAACGGAAAAAGAGTTACCATCGCATACGAATTTGCAACTTAAATTTCTGCAATCTAAAATTTTATTATTTTATTTAGTGTTTTCCTATTGAAAAGTCCCAGAAAACTACTAAAAGTTATACAAATAATACTACATGACCGCCTTTAAAGTTTTTAATTAATTTTATGCAACCTTAAATAATATCTTGAGTTTCGAGGGCGCGTACTTCGCGATTCTGAACTTTTCTTGTGAGGCTGGGCAACCCTTAAAAGCAAAAGAAAACATATGTGATGTTTTTCTGTACCATGAAACAGCTGCTTTCAATTCCATGCAATGCTTGGTCGTTCTACTGATGCATGGAATGAATAGCATGCTTTTCGTTGACTTCTCTCACAAAACTTAACATGCATATGCATTGCATGGTTGGGCCTTTTGGGTTTCTTCCTTTAGAGAGATTTATGTTCACTGGACCGGCGTAGTCAACACCGCAGTGCAAAAAACAGCGAATTGGTCGTACACGTGTTTGAGGAAGGTCTCCCATACGTTGAACGATGGTTGCCCTCCGTTGCATGAAACAGGTTTTGCAATCATATACTACCTTTCGCACCATATTTCTACAACTCAATATCCAGAATTGTTGCCGAACTATTACGAAAGTGGCCTCAACACCTACCCACCCGAACTGCATATGACTTTAAGTAATATACCTGATAATAGATTGAAATATATTAAACGCTGTAGGTAACAAAACAGGAAATTTGATATTATAGTTAACATGCGCATGTCTAATGCGACCTCCAACTCTGAGTACTCCCTGTTGATCGACGAATGGTGCAAGGTGAATCAAAGACGACTTCGGATGTAGCGACTGTGAGTGTTGCAATCGTTTCAAATCTCCAGAACGTGAGTTCTGTACTCCAGAACGTGAGTACAATGCGTGTTAATCGGGGCCAGGAAGAAATCTTATCGCTTAGAAGTTATATGTTATCGCTTTCGGCCACGCATAAAGTGATGTTTTTGTGCCTTTTCTCGTGCGCAAGCACACTCACATCTGCTGGTGAAACGTTCTCTTCTTTGGCCACGACTAATTGTGAGGGTAGAAGACCGCTCGAAGCACAATCCGCTGGATTATTTGCTGAGCTAACATGTCTCCAATATGGTCGTGGGGCCTTGTCCAAGATTTCAGCAGTCCGATTACTTACGAAGGTGTTCCATCTGCGGGGTGGTGAAGATAGCCAATGAATGATTATTTCTGAGTCGGTCCAGCAAGTTTACGGCCAAATTTACCACAGCAGTACGACGATTCGAAGAACGTGGATTGGATTGACATGCCTCGAGGGCATCGCAGCGCCGAAAAAGAAAACGAGAGAATTGTTCAAATGTTCGCTCTATTTGAGCGTCACTATCTTCTGCCCATGCCTTTCTCGTCTCCTCATCCACCTTACCAAGAAGAATATGTATTAACCACGGATCTCGTTGGTTTGCATCAAGAGCATTGAGCCCTCGGATGATCTCATAGGCTCCATCAGAGATTTTTCGCAACATATTACAGTTCACCGTATTGCAGGTGGGAAGAGTCAAAAATGATTGTACAAATGAACGACGAATTAGCGGTTTGCGATCATACCGTTGTGTCAGGCGTTCCCAAGCCTCGACATAATTGTTTTCAGTTAGGGCTAGATGCTTTATTAATTGCAATGCTTCCCCTACTAGATATGACTTCAGGTAGTGAAATTTATGAATAGAGGTCAGTCTATCTTTTTGATCTATGGCACCTGTAAAGAGATCTCTAAATGAGAGCCAATCTTGATAATTACCCGAAAATGTTGGAACTGTTATCTTTGGAAGATGAACATTTGAAACACTATTATTTTCATTCAATTTCTCGAGAAAGGCAGCTTGCTGACTTGCCAGTGTCTCAATGGGTTGATCCGACATCCGCTCCGTACTCCGAATGTGTTTGAGTGCCGCTGATAACTTTGCGTGCGCAGAAAAATATTTGTTCTCGTATTCTAATATGTCTTCTACTGGATCGATGAAATTTTTTTCTTCTGCGTACTCATACAGCTGTTTGCTGAGCTCAGCTAGTTCCTGGAAACTTTCCTCCAACTTTTTCAAGCGATTCATTAAAAACTCCTCTGTAGCTGACTCGTCGAGATTTAGCGACCCCTCATAAGTACGTGTAATGTATGCTTTTGTCCAACCACGTTTTTTGTTTAACTTATTAATTTTGTTAGTTTAGCAAGCCAACCTTATACCTTTGAGAAATGAATAGATCAGGCTCGTGAAGGACCAATGTATATAGTAAATAACAAGCGTAGGTTTTTGTTCTGTTTTATATTGAACACTGTTTATTTACATATATTTGCTTGTAAATGTAAATGCTTGAAAAGAAACAAAATATGTATGTAGCGTATGCGACCTTCTTCAACTAGTTCTGTACTGCAACTGAAACTGAGCCTAACGTACACGAGCATGCAACGACAACAATATGAAGATGAAATTAAGTGTAGAGAAAAAACAGGTTTACAGGGCCATTCGTCATCAAGAAGCCTTTATTAGATTACTCTTGTTTTGCTATTCACAAAGCCCTGTGCCTAATAAGCAAAGAAATAATATAAATTTCCGAGACCGCAAGTTGCTACTACTGACAAAAGACAATTTAATTGCAGATGAATGTATAAAAGCTAAATTACTTCTAGGAATATACCAAATCAAGGCTCAAATAACTCCTTAAATTTCACTAAAGGCACAATCTTTACCTAAGTTGAACAAAGTACATGAAGACGAAATAATGAAGGAGCTAGAAGGGAAACCACAACCAAGTGGTATAATTCCTTTAACTTACGATTAATACTCCCAGATAATATCAACAATTTTTGGCACACTGCCAAGATCATCCCATGCGTTGTAAGCTGTGCCAATTTCTGGGCCATACAGCTAAACGATGCAGGAACAATCCTGCCTGCCTGACCTGCAATCTACTCCGCATTTTCCAAACGAATGCCAGCGAACATACTGTGCCAATTGTGCGCAAAACCACCCTCTTCGAGGGAATGCACCAGATTTATCCAACAGAAATCCTAAAAATAAAATTAAATGCACAATGAGCGAAGCAAAGCAAATCCATATAACTCAGGCCACAACAAACACATCCAATACAACCTACGCTTCGATCATGTCACAAAATAATAAAAAATAAAAAAAATAACAAAGCACAGGCCAATTCCTCTACTGCCGTATCTTTCAAATATCAAACAAATATTCATTCCTCAAGAAACACAAGATAGCGGACCTACACAAAACCAAAATGTACAAAGTAAACCCACAACTACCCCCTTACTTTATCACTGTTCTCCTACCAAACATATCTAATAAAACAAACGAAAAATCCATACTTCCTACATACAATTTATCACCTACCGAACACGATCATAGCAATTATTTTTCCATAACTTTAAAACCCCGCACAACTACTGATTTCTTCTTCCAAACAAGGCACGGGAATTTTAATTAAAAAACATATTCCCCGAAAATTAATCCCCTTAGATTCTTGCAATGCAGCTAAGTCCTTAGTTTTACCTATTTCTAAATACACCTTTGATCCATCCGACCTTCCAACTCTTTATTTAGGTAATGAAAGGCTTAAATTTGTCTCTAGAGCGGTGAACCTGGGAATTTACATTAACTTGACTTGCACTGATCATGTGAATTCTATTGTAAGAAAATCATATTGTATCCTACGTAATCTTCGTTATTCTGCTGCATCTGTCCCACTGTCCACTCGACGTAAATTAGTGCTTCAGCTTGTTATGCATATTATCTCGTATTCTGAACTAATTTATTGTAAACTTCACTCGATCTCACTTCACAAATTAGAAGTATTATTTAATAACCTTACACGCTATGTATATGGTGTCAAGCGGTTTGACAATTTGGGAGAGCTAAGATATGCATTGCTTGGTTGCGATATTAATAATTACTACAACTACCGTAATTGTGTCTTTTTGCACCGACTGGCTAACACTGCCTGTCCTAATTATCTCTTCCAAAAACTGAAATTTGGACAATCTGATGGCACAAAATCTTTTATTACGCCCTTTTTTAAATATTTAAACAGTGGGCGATTTTTCTTCGTCAACACTATTAGGCTTTGGAATAATCTGCCCACCAGAATTAAAAATGCTAGGGAAGGAAGCCGCTTTAAGAAACTCGTCAGGTCATTTTATCTCAACTAAACGCTGGAAACTACTACATATTGCCACTATTTTTCGTAGCACGTCAGTTGTTATTTCAAATTAACAAAACCAAGTCGATCTTCTGATTCCTTTATACTCATCAAAAATACAATTGCTTTTTTGTTATATATTTCGAACCCTTCAATCATTGGTAGATCAATCAAGCGTTCTTAATATTGCTTTGCTGTACGAGCACAGAGAAAACGAGAGCAAGGCAAAGAGAGTAACTTTCCGAAAAATGAAGCTGTTTGCACTTATGTTGCTTACACATCCTGCCTGCGACCGACCACACCTGTTTTGAAAATTTTGAGTCAAGCATCTTCTATGCTATTTTATATTCTTTGATATCAGATAATACCAAAGACTATACAATATATAGAAGGCGCATCTCATACGAACTTTTGAACGGCAAAATTTGTTCCGTGGACGTATCAGTACGTCCATGCTGCACAATATTGAGTAATTTTGCTGCTACATATTATCTCTGCTCTCTTCTCATTTGTTTGATAACTTCGCGGCGATTTTGTGTTATTTGCTTCTCATTGCCATTGCTTTGTTTTTGTATAAATACAAATCGGGTTTGCTTGTTTTCCTTCATAAATGTTTATGCGTAAGAAGAGTTGATCGATGTAATGTATGTCAAAGGACGTGTGAATGAAACGATCGAACTGTCGATAAAAGAAGGAGTTGAGGGAACAAGGCAATTTGACTTCTTTTTGGTTCCTTTACAATAAAAAATCGGGTGCTTACGTCTGTCGGTCTATCAAGCTTGGATTTTTTTTAGTTATTAAGGGAATCTTCTACTACAGTGAAACGTAACTTTATTTTTAAAACCCCGATTAGCTTTTCAATATGTGCTTACACCATTTTGGCATTTGTAAAGCTCTTTGTGAAAAAAAGCCTTGAGCCGGTATTTGCAAGAAAAAATTATACTAGCATTAATAAGTGTTACTAATGATATCAGGCTAATACGCTAAGTAGATTTATTTCAAATTATACTTTGTATTACCGCAGACATAATATAAATATTTTCTATGAAATACAGTGGACCCTCGGTTAACGAACGCCCCGCATAACGAACATTTCGCATAACGAACACTTTTTTTTGTGAAAAAAAGTTTCTCTTAACGAACCAAGTTTCGCATAACGACCACCGAAAAAGGGGGAAATCTTAATTGCATGTAAAATTTCTGTCTGTGCTAAGCAACGAAACAGGGGAAACCCCGATTACACATTAAGCCGAAACCACAATGGCGCGTTAGGTCGGTCGCGCTTTGATCGGCGTTTGATAGACTTTACAAAAACTTTACGATAAAATCTTCCACGACGCTCGAGTTTCATTTTCTAAAACACAATGGCGCGTTAGATAGGTCGTGCTCGAATTCTACTAAGCACTGTTGAACTCTTCAAAATACTTTGGTTATGGCTCCAACTAGTGTAGAGCCCGTTGTAAAAGTTGCACTTATATTGCACAACTTTATAAAGCTAAATGACGATGCGTACTGCACTAAAAAATCGTGGATATTCATGACGAAAATGACGAAATTAACACTAGAGCAAATAAAACTATCTATCTTAATTAGCATTTCTATATTTTATTATTTCTTCATTACATTTTTTTAAAATTGAAATGTCAAACGCCAGACCTAGTTGAAGTAGAACCAACTAGTGCGTTTGAACGAGATTTACGTGATACGGAAAAATTTACGATATAACGCCTGAGGTCTTGTTGTGAATTGCCTCGTAAGATTCCGTGTGTTCAATAATATCTGTCAAAGCGCGACCGACCTAACGCGCCATTGTGGTTTCGGCTTTATAGTGCTGTCTGTGTTTAGCTTTTGTTTCATAATTGTGCATTTTGTTTTATTTTTGTGCATAATTGCCTGTGTTCGTAAAATTAACAAGACGTGTTGAAACATACAAATGTTCTATTTTTAATTTTGTTTTTATAAAAATTGCAAAATAACATACGTAAATGCCTTCAAAAAAAGATTCGGAGAAAGAGAAAAATAAAAGAGCCAAAATTTTTTACGTTTCATTTAACTTTCTTTCAATAAAAGCTGAACTTTAAATATATTGGTGTATTTTTTCAGTTCTTTTGATGCATTTTATATTACATTCTTTCAATAAAAGTTCAAATTGAAACATATTAGAGTGTATTTTTTCGACCTGGAACGCATTAATTCATTTTACATTGATTTATATGGGAATAATGGTTTTGCTTAACGAACGTTTCGCATAACGAACAAGATGCTGGAACCAATTGTGTACGTTAACCAAGGGTCCACTGTATTTCCATTCTTTCATTTTTTATATTTGCTTCCATTAACTTTTTAGTGTTACTCGTATAACGTATTCAATTTGATGATATGCCGACTAAAGTGGATCATCTGCCTATAGAAATTCTTCAACAGTGCGCTATGCTCGCAACGTAGATCGTGCCAGCGCTCAGCCCAAATCAGAACAGCTAGTTCAGTCTTGTGGCAGTATTTGGCGAGGTAAGTAATCAGCGGCCATTGACGAGAGCCTTACCGGCTCTCAGATAGAACCAAACGATGGGATATATATGTATATATGTATATACACCAGAGATTACGAGATGGGACACTCTCAAATTCTGTGTACACACTTATGCATGTTTGCTTGAATTTCACTAACACTATGAAAGAAAAGTTTGAATCGCTACAAAAAACTTGTGGCCTCGCCGTAAAAACTTTGATTCATCTGCATTTGTTGTCTTTGTCGGAAAAAGCCACACAAACTTGCTAAATCCGTCAATCATGGCGAAGATATATTTGTATAGTTTTACTGTAATATCCATTGGTCCTAAGTGATCAACATGTAAGGTGCATAGTAGTGTGTTACCTTTATCAATGCATTCTAGGTAACCGTCTGTTTTGCCTAGCTTCCTGTTATGGATAATGTACTGGATACAATTTTGAATTCGTTGCTCGTCTTTTTTCTCCAGATGTGGAATGAAATACTGTTGTTTAACATTATGAGCCCTTTTTTCAACTGAAAAATAACCGTTGTCGTGCGCATTTCTAATAATCTCGCTTTCCATAGATCGTGGTACCAAGAGTAGGTCATTGCCATCAACGTTTTTGTAGACAAGCCCACCTTTTATCTTGTAGTTTTCATACGGTCCAATTTTAAGCGCTGTAATTATTGCTTTTACTTGATCATCATTTTGTTGTAGCTTACTTAGTCTCGCCGTTAGTTCAGACTGAACCATCATGACATTATCAGGATATCTGCTCAAACAGTTAACGTGCTTCATTCGTTTCGCTGCTCTGTGCTCGACTATGTAGGTAAAATCTTGGATGTACAGGGTGGCGCTGAATGACCGATATGGTTTGAATGTTTAATAACTTTTTTATTTAATGAATTATTATTATTTTTTTTTGGTGTTATAAAGTATATTAATGGGAATATTTTTGGCTTAAGTATGAAAAATTATATCCCGCAAGTGATGGCCGTTTTCGGCTTCGCACATTCGTGCTCTTTCTAGTACATTTTGCATAACTTTTCGTAAAATTTCCGGTGTTATGGCTTGAATTTCATTGCGAATGTTTTCTTTTAGCTGTGGTATGGTGGCTGGCTTATTAATGTATACCCTTTCATTCAAATAACCCCAAAGAAAACAGTCTGGCGCTGTCAAATCGGGTGAACGTGGGGGCCAATTGAAATCGCTTCTGCGCGAAATAATGCGTTCGCCAAAGAGGTCCCGTAACAGAGCCATTGTGCCCATTGCTGTGTGGGCTATGTGTTCTGTTGTGTAGTATTCCATTTCAAATTCCCCAAGTGTTCTTCACAAAATTCTGAAATAAAAATAAAAAAAAATAAAAAATTTAAAAAGTTATTAAACATTCAAACCATATCGGTCATTAAGCGCCACCCTGTACATAATCCATTGCGCGACATCTCTTGGTACATCTTTTTTTCCACCGTCTGTGTAAAGGCTGAACAATCCGTGACCAATCTAAAACAGACTCCTAGCAAATAGTGTCTAAACTTTTTGAAGGTCAAATATGCTGCTTTTACCTCTAGTATATAGCTATGCAGCTTGCTTTTTTGTACTGAAGCTTTTTTGCTCCAAAAAAAAAAAAACTGGATGAAAACGACCATTATATTTTTACATGATTTTAGCGCCAAAACCATGTTTCGAGGCATCGGTGTGCACCTCAGTTTCAGCATTTCTATTGTATATATTCTGAGTACTGGTTCACTGGATAATTTTTTCTTAATAACATCTATCGCGTATCCATTTTGAACTGCATATTTTGTTTTAACAGATCTGTTAAAGGACGAACAATTTGCGCATATCCTTCGACAAACTTTCTAAAATAACCAGTGAGCCCTAGGAACGACTGCAAATCTTTAACATTTTTGGGTACAGCGAAATTTTGCACCGCATTGCAGTTTGCTTTTGCTGGAGTTATTGTCCTATTCTCAACGATGTGTCCCAGAAACTCAATTTTTGTTTTCATAAATGTACATTTTTTCCAGTTAAAATCTAATCCATACTTTGCAGCTGTTTGAAACACCAGTTTTAATTTACTCAAACATTCTTCCGCAGTCTCGGCGAATACTACTATATCATCAACGTAAAGTTCCATTATATTGTCGTTTATTAAGTCTTGAAAAATATGGGTTACATACCTAATGAAACAGGCTGGTGAATTACAAAACCCGAAAGGTGCTCTGTTGAACTCAAAGAGACCTCGTTTCGTTACGAACGCTGTACATTTTTTGCTGTTTTCCTCGATTGGTACCTGGAAAAACCCATTGCGTAAATCTGTAACCGTAAAATATTTCGCTCCCTGTAGCTTTTGCAGTACTTCATCAATAACTGGCACTGGAAAACCCTCTTTAAGAACCATTTTATTTAACTGGCGAAAATCTATGCAAATTCTATACTCGCCACTTTTCTTTTTTGTTACCACCACTCTGCTTGCTGTATCAGAAAATGATTTTCTTATTATGCCACTTTGTAGCCATTCTTCAACTTGTTTGTTTACTGCTCTTTCCTCCTCAATCGACAATCGGCTTGGAGCATGTCGAAACGGCTTCATATTCTCATTCGGAATAATTTTCATATAAATAGGACAGGTTTCACTTACCGTAGCAACGTTATAGTCTTGTATTAATTTTTCGACATCATTTTTATATTTAAAATCAACATCAATTTCTGCCACGTTATAAACCATTAGTTTATTTTCTACTTGTTTATTTTTAGCGTCTTGAAACACATAACCATTTTCATCGGCGTACAACACAAATTTGCTTATAAAGTCATGCCCGATAATGGCTTCCACTTTTAATTTTTCATCTTCAATTACAAGGAATTCGTGTATAGTCTTTATGTTATCCACACTTATCTCGGCACTAATAATACCTATAGGTTTTGTTTTTGTGTTACCAAGTCCAAGCAATACCGAGCCACTCGGCTGTAAGTTCAAATTATTAATCTTTCCCCTATAGACACTTTCCTGAATTAATGACACGTCGGCACCGGTGTCTATTAAGAATTCTATTTGCGTACCGTCCAGCCACACCGATTTAAATCGTGTTTGATTTTTAACTATATTCACTTTCTTTTCGACAGTTTTATTTGAATAACAATTTTTCGCGATATGTCCAAATTGGTTGCATTTAAATCACTTTGTAGAAGTTTTACATTCACTTTTTTTATGCTCTTTGGAGCCATCTTTGGAGCGATCAGTCGTCGGTTGTCATCAGTCTTTATTCCTTATTCATTATATTTAATTATTACCTAACTATTACCTTGAATTATAAGAAAACTAATGATAATAAACATAACTATTACATTGAATTATTACATAATCAATATTTTACCTTTACATTTGGGGGCTCAACCGTGCGCTCAATAGTCGCTCAATTAATTCAATTAATTGTTGAACTACAAGTGCAGTGAAAGCACCGAAATTTAATAAAATATTTGCTTTGTTCGGTACATGAGTCGACGCATATTGTTTGTTTTTTCATCGAAACAAATTTACTTTCGGTAAAAACCTAACGGGAAGATCATACGACGAATGCTAATAAAGTACAAGAAAATATTACAACAAAAATATACGGGTTGAAGAAGTTAACTGTATGCATTTACCCAAGAGCATTGATGTACATTATCAGTAGTGGATAAACAGAACAGGCATAAATGAGTGACGAAAACGGATCAGAAAATAATCTTGAAAACGAACAAAGGAATACGTACGAGTATAAAACGAGATCAAAATCAAGAGAAGCGCGAAGTGAAAATATTAAGGTGAAAGACATGATGATGACAACTGACGACTGATCTACTGGAAATACTGATAATGACTGAAGACTGTCAACGACTGACTACAGCTCTTTGGCCGAAGGCGAATCATGACTCCTTTGTTACATTTAGGGCCAGTTTTTCAGTGCTCAGTTATCGTCGTTTCTCAGTTAACCTCCGTTTAAACGACACATTGTGTTTTTCAGTGCTCGTTTAAACGGCGGTTAACCGACCAATATTGGTGAGTTAAACTCCGGTAAATTTATCTTTTTAATAGATAAAGAAACAGCTGTTTCTTCGAGTACAGACATTTACCTTTGTTCAAAACTATGCTAATAATTTTGTTTAATTGAACCAGAACAGCTGTTCCCTTTGTAAAAATGAAAATATTGATAGGTGCTGCCAAAATAGGTTGAAACATCAACTTATAGTAACGAGTATACGCTAAATACTCGTTGAATTTAGATAAATTCGCTATGAAATATAGATAAGATACGTTTAACATAGTTAAACTTGCACTGTAAAACTCGAATCTCAGTTAACTTTTGTTTGGCGTTTAACTAATCGCCGTTTAAACGGGCCTTATTTAGGTTAGGCCTTTACTTAGGTCGCTGTGGTAAGTTTTTGTTGCAAGTGAATAGTTGTTCGCCTATTGACAAAAAAAAAAAATACTATTAATAACTCCAGACTGGTCGCATTTATATTTTTTCATTTGTTCTCTAATATTTTTGCATATTAAGTATTGTTTTACATCGTTGATGCACTTGGGGGGGGGGGGGGGGGGGGGGGGGGCGAAACTTCCGCGTGTTTATTAATGGTGAAAATATCAAACGAATAAGAATTTTAACCGTATATTCGTGAGTATAGTACGAAAGATCTGCTGATACTTGGAAAGAAATCCGATAAGATATTTATTGAAGTTTTTGATTAACAATAATCAAAGTGCTTTTATAGTACCTGAAGCCTGTTGAACCGCTGTCGAGCTGCAGTGAAAATGAGTGATTTAATGCATGAATTACGTTTGAAAACTTAAAAGAATCTTGAATAATCCAAACTCAAGCTAATGTTGACTCTTACTTTATATATCAATAAACTTGGCGCATACAAAAGGTCTTCATCATTCCACTATAGAATATTGTTTTATTATATTTTTTAAAATAGAATATTTGCTTCAAATTAGTCAGTTCTTTTATTTAGAACATTGGAAGTGTAAAGTATAGCAGCTACTTCGAACGAAAGTAACAGAATCCAAAATTAAAATACTTTATTCCTAATCGAACTTCCTTCCAAATTGTAACGGATCGTAGCATCGTAGATACATACAAGCGATCATTAATAACAGCCACAGCTGGGTCCTGGCGAGCATTGTTCATAAAATCCAAAGTGCGATTCACTGGGTCCCATCTGAAATTTGATCTCCTTATATTTGGGTTTTTAATCACATAATTGTATTTGATATCTTTACATTTCTACTGAATTTAAAATATGAAGTCCATTATAGCCTCCGATCAGAGGGCATGGTCCCAACAGGCTTAGGGGAAAATGGACCACAGGACGTCCCTCCGTAACTCTCCTGAGTGGGCAAGTCGACTTCTACCTCCACGCGGTGATCCCTGGTAACCAGGTCGTCTCGGTTGTAAGGGATAACTGAGACCTCCTGGGCGGACAGAAGCGGCGATTCCTCCCTCTTATTCCCTGTATCCTCCCGTTGCCTGTACCCATGTTTCCGTCCCATCCTTCCTCCTTTTGTCTCTGGGCTGGATTAAGGTGTTAGACAATAGAGAGCTGCACAAGATGTCTTGAAACACACATCAAGCCACAACAAAAATTTCAAGCCTTGCACTGCTTGCTTATTTTGCTTTCGAATCAAGACATTGACTGCCGAAAGCGTGCTGATAGCAAAGCACAACAAGGCAATAGTATTCATTGTCATTCATTGCTTTTTTGAACGAAAAGGCAATGCATAGCAATGCATAACAATTGCTATGACAACTGAAGACGCATGGCAATATAAAGCAACGAATGGTGCTAAACTCAAACGAAGACTCATGCAAAAGAATGAGATAGCTTCATATAACTGCGCATCGTTGCCGACATCATAGCAGTATTGCTATTTTCGATGTCTTGTTGCCTTCCTAAAGGCACTATTGCTTTTCTGCTTACAATTCAAGCCTTTCATTGCCTTCACAGAAAAGCAACGCAACACAATGTCTTGTGCGAAGCAGGTAGACGGCAAGGCAGTCACGGCTTGTTCGGGTAGTTGCTTTGAAGTGTTCGTGTCAAATCGTTCATTTGTGCACGACAGTGCACAGCAAGGCAATACTGTGGCATGGTGCCTATAGCAATTCAAGACATCTTGTGCAGCTCTCTATTAGACAACCCGTGCCGATAATCAACCTGGCTGGGGGCCCAAATAAATAGCCCAGTCACGAATGGACTATCCGGTTACCTGGCGCCCACCGGATTAAACAGTCTTGCCTGCACAAGGGGCTCTGTGCGAATGGACCTCTATTCCCCATTACTCGTGGGACCAACACGGACAACATAAAATTAAAAACATAAAAACAGACGATGTACGAAGGGAGGGAAAGGGCTGAATTGGAGGCCCCGGTCGAGGCGGAACCCGATGAGGGATTAGCTCCGGCAGGATGTGGGACACCACCGGGAGGTGTATCTGCGACCTCGGAAGAGGTCGCAGAGCTTGCCCCCCGGCCAAAAATCCAGTCAGCTGGACGACTCTGTCGTCAACGGAGTGCCGGGACTCCTAGCGGAACGGAACCGTTAATGGGTTTAGTTCCAAGGGACGTCAGGGCACCCATGTCGAGTCCGGGTGAAAGCGACGACGAGACGGATCCCAAGGTGTCTTCCAAGGGATTAGTCGGGCGTAGCGGAAAACCGGAAGGACGCGTCGCAGAAGTGGTCGCCTCAGCGATCTCTCGCAAGAGGGAGAAGCAGAGAGTAAGCGAAAGCGGCAGAAGACGAGGAAAGCATTGGAGAGATCCATAGCTAAGCTGACTTCTCGGCTTAGCGAGCTCTCCTCGTGTGAGACCAGTCCGGAAAAAGGCATGCCGAGCAAGAGGTTCAGAGGTGCCAGGGAAGCTGGAAGCCGGACGTCAGCTGAGTACTGCAGGTGGGATGAAAGCCACTACGTCAGTGCTGCGGGGGTCTTTCGCGGGGGTCGCGGGGGGTGATCTGCTTGTCAGCATAGCGGACTTCTCCGGCGGGGGGCTATTGGAGGAAAGCCATCTGGCAACCTTCAAGGCCTCCCTGCTGAAGGCGCTGGACTCTCTGGACGGTGGAGGGGACATCGGCTTCGTTGGGAACGCCTACCTGGACAGTGGATTCATTGCCATTAGGTGCAAGAATCAGCAGTCAAGGGAATGGCTGTTCAAGGCTTCTGAGAAGCTGGGTGGTCTCTGGCAGGGGGCCAGACTGCGTCCGGACATGCTTTACGCTTTGAAGGATGAGAGGAGGGTGGTGTTGGAGCCACGGAGCTACCGAGAGCAAGGAAACCATCCTCAAGAGGCTTCAACGCCAGAACGGCTGCGTAAGGGATAGCTCGAAATGGAGGGTTACCTTCGCGGAAAAGTTCGGCGAAGGGGCGAAAGTCGGGATTAGGCTGACGGTCTGGTGCCCAAAAGAAGAGGCAGAGGCCATCAAGACCGCGGGGTGAAACTCAACTGTGGTCTTGATCAAGCTGTGGTCATATTCCAGATCCAATCTGAAGCGAATACCGAGACCGCGGGGACGGTGACTCACTCCTTCGGGCATGTAACACCGGGGCGGGAGGTGGGCCTGCGCGGACAAACTTTGCGGGTGTGTCAGCTAAACATTCACCACAATAGAGCAGCTTCAGCAATGATGATGCGACACTTTGAGGAAGATAAGCTGGACATAATCTTGGTGCAAGAACTCTGGATACTCCATGGTAATATTAAGGGACTATCTTGTAAAGGGACTAGCCTCTTTTTGTCGCTAGGTGAGGGAAGCAAGCGGACCTGTGTATTGGTGAGACGGGGTGTCCAAGCGATACTCATGACTCATCTGTGTTCTCAGGACCTAACGGTCGTGAGGATCGGTAGCGGGAACGGCTCCTTTCTGATCGCATCTGCCTACCTGCCATACGACTCATCAGAGCCGCCACCGCCTCTGGAGGTGGAGAGGCTGGTGAGATACGGTGTGGATAGGGGAGAGAATGTGATTATAGGTTGCGATGCTAATGCTCACAGTACAGTGTGGGGCAGCTCCGATGATAACAGCAGAGGCGAGAATATTCTCGAATTTGTGAGTAAATTTAACCTGCAAATCGTAAACAGGGGGTCTGAACCAACTTTTGTAAACTCGATAAGAAGTGAGGTTATTGACCTAACCCTGGCAAGTCTCGGAATATTAGATAGACATGGAGGGTCTGGGACAGGCTAACCATGTCTGACCACCGGGCCATTCGGTTCGATGTCTCGTATGGACTGAGACGGTGGCGAGGAAGCAGGTTAACAAGGTTCCCAAGGAACACGGATGGTCATTTGTACCGGGAATTTCTGAAGGGATCTCTGCCTGAGTTGAACAGAATGCCCAGGAACACGACAGAACTGGAGATCGAGGTGAGGAGGTTAAACTCTGAGGATGAAGAAGACTCTGTTCCCTGGTGGAACGAGGAACTGGAATCCATGAAGAGGGAGACGAGAATGGCCTTTAATCGACACAGTGGCTTGGGCTGATTATAAGGAAAAGAAGAAACGGTTGAAGAAGACCCTTCGCAAGAGGAAGAGGCATACGTGGAGGGACTTCTGCACCAATACGAAAGATATCTCTGATGTATGCAAACTACAGAGCTGATATTAAAGGATCCAGGATCCAAGATGGGACTCATCCGCAACAAAGATGGAGTCCTGCTGGAGACACTGGAAGAGTCTACTCAAGAGATGGTAGACAGACACTTTCCTTGGAGCATCGTACACACTGAGTCCTGGCCATCTGTGCGTAGATGGTATCACAGATCGGAGAGGACCGAGGCGAAAGGGATAGTGACGAGGAACGGGATAAGAAGTGCGTTCATGAAGATAAGAAGTGCGTTCGTGTTATGTGCCTGGTATTTGGAGGGAGGGAAGAGTGGTATTCCTACCAAAACCAGAAAAAAAGGACTACACGGAGGCCAAATCCTTTAGACCGGTCTGCCTTACCTCTTTCGTCTTAAAGACAATGGAGAGGGTGGTGGTGGACTATCTAGAGGGAACAGTATTTGTGGAACGTCCTTTAAGTAGATTTCAGCACGCATATTGAGCGGGGAGATCTACGGAGACCGCCGTCCATGATCTGGTCGGAGTGGCGGAAAAGGCATGAATGGAGGCATCGCTATGACCACTTTTATGGACATAGAGGGTGCTTTCGATAAGATCTGTTTTGGATGATTGAAATTAGCCCTGGAGGCCCGTGGGCTTAACCCGGTCGTTACTAACTGGATTGAATTCATGCTGCGCCACAGGGCCGTAAATCTGCAATGTGGGAGTCATAGGCTAAGAGCGATAGTGGAGAAGGGATGTCCACACCCAGGGAGGGGTGTTATCACCAATCCTTTGGAACATCGGATATGCAGACGATATAACGGTGATGGTGAGAGGGAAATATATTGACACCATGCGGGACGTAAGGTGGCACGACACTCTGATCGCAGATGGCCGACTGCACAATGAGTGCAGCAAGCATGACCTAAACATCTTCACGGATGGGTCATTGAGGGATGGAAGGGCAGGTGCAGGGGTCTTCTCTTCGGACTTGAACCTCGGCTGTAAGCTCCATCTAGGGAAATACGTGTCCGTGTATCAGGCCGAACTACTGGCCCGGATACATGCTCTGGACCATCTAATTGGCGATCAGGTGCGGAATAGCAGAATCCTGCTAGCACTGGATAATCAGGCGGTGATTAAAGGTATGGCGCGGACGAACGTTAATTCTAGACTGGTGCTGGAGGCTGTCCAGAAGCTCAATGAGTGCGCCCAATACAACAGAGTGTGTTGGGTCAAAGGGCACAGAACAGAACGAGAAAGCGGACGCTCTTGCTAAGGAGGGGGCTGCTGACTGTTTTGCGGGCCTGAGCCGAAAGTCGCTCTCAGCGACGGGAAGGTCAGGGCCTCAATGGACGAGTGGTTGTACTCTGAGCATGCACGAAGGTGGAGGGAGCTATCCACGTGTCGTCAAGCGAGGATGGTTATTATTAAACCGCTTTGCAGGGAGGCCAGACGACTACTTGAATACAGAAGAGACAGTCTTAGCTGGCTTATCTCTTTGATCACGGGGCACTGCAATTTCAGATATCATCTCCATAAGATGGGTCTTGCGGAGGATGGCGTCTGCAGGCTGTGCCTAGAAGATGAGGAGTCGGCGGATCACATAGTGAACCATTGCCCGGTGCTGGCAGCCAGAAGGCTCAGTATGAACGGTCTTAACGACGACTTTCGACGCTGGGATTCATGGTTTAAGAACGCACTTGCGTTGGCAAGGGACCTGGTCATGAAGCGGGAGCTCGACTAGTTCGGCCGCCTGCAATGACCAAGGGACGTGGGGACGAGAAGGGACCGAAGGGGACGAAGGGAGTAGGTACTCGTTCTGGTCTGCTTCGACTATTCCCCCAAGAAGGAGGACAGTTTTAGTGGGTAGTCCGCAAACAAGGGAGTCCCATACTATCAGCGGACCTGGTTCAAGCAGGGACACTGATGTGCGTAAAAGCATTTCCTACCTCAATAAAAAAATAAAAAAAAAAAAAAATAGCCTCCGATCGCGTAAATTCCGCAGTTCAGTACTGCTAGAGCGTGATTTTTTTGGCTCGTTTTCAATGGCCAATGCACTGGAATCCATTGCATGTACATTTAATTTCGTGACTCTACTTATATCACTTCATTTCATTTGATGTTCCACCCACCACGATCAGGTCTTCAGCCATCAGAACAACAGTAAACCCAGACCGAATTAATCTCTGATATACACAGAACGAGAACACACGGACACACATAAGTCAAGAGCCCACTCAAATAAGCTGAGAGCCCACGTACATGCACAAGCCGAGATAACGTTAGCTTAAACACAGTAAATAAATTATCAAACAGAAAGCAGTGTCTTCTTCTTTCTTTCTCACGGTCGTTTTAAATATTCTGTGAAACGGACCGTAGGCACCCGACGAGTCCGGGATGCGAAGCGGGAAAAAGAAATGTTCGTCACATCATAGTCGGCGCTCCACTAGCAGTATGTGGCATAGTTGTAGTTGAGTTAGATGCATTAAGGGTACCGACGGCAATGCCGGGCTCGAAATCAAAGACCTTTGGGTGGTGTTAATAGTAGAAGTAGTAGTAGACTACTAGTTTATTTCTATATACGAAATGGTTTACAATTAATTTAAACAATAGCGAATATATTATATAAATTATCAAATATGCACTTCACGCAGTCTGCGCCTCGTCTTACAATTTCACGACAAATGATTCACAGAGCACTAAAGCATGCATTTTTTCACAGAAGGATGAAACGTTTTTAGAATAATAAATAAAAACAAGATTAAAAAAAAGTTCGCAATTCCTCAAGCTCTCTTTCTATCAACCCTTTCCCGTTGTTTATTTTTACAAGTGCAAAATTTCCCTAAAAAAGGAAAGTGATGAAAGCCAGGTGGAATAGTAAAAATCCTCCGCTTGATACAAAATTTTAATTAAAACACGCTCTGCTACTGCAGACACAATCACTCTGAGCAATCCTTTCGTTTAAACAACTAGTATGTATCATAAAGAGATTACAAAAACGAATTCAAGGCAGAGGAATTTTGTTTTGGAGTTCCGACGACTAGGGACATACCAATTGGTTGGACTCGAACTGCGTTTGATAATGTTCCGTGCTTATAACGTTGTTGAATTCTGTATGAATTTGTATGTAAATATGCGTAAGAAGAGTTAATCGATCCAACATTCGTATGCCAGATAAAGTGTGAAAAAACGAATCGATCAATTTATTTTGTACAGCGGAAATATTAAAACCTTAGTAGTTCTTAGATGTACTATATTGTATTATCACAAACATTTGATATAAAATAATAACTTATTATGTCTGAATTCTATCTACCTTTTCTTTGTTATTTGTTAGACCGTTTTACTCGTTTCATCACTTATATGGTATGCATAAATATATATCTGTAGCTACAAGCCATAACGGCCTAACTCGAGTTAATTGATAAAAATAAATAGACATGTAATAAATAAGTACTTCCTCTGAATTATTTCCCTAATTTGACTTCTTTCTTCAAGGAATTCATATGCCGATATGATACAGCAAGCTGTGTTCGGAACGTACATGAAGCAGAACGAAATTAGAAAAAACCAAATTTCATTCAAGAGTCATAAACTGCAAAATTTAAAACAAATCTGTTTGTTCGGAGGACGGACGGCTGCACATATTTTGTTATTGTGAAAGAACAAAGCGAAGACGAATTGCACCGTTCTTCTTATCGTCTACGGTACAACAAAATTGATCAACCAATTTTTTCATACTTTATCTGGCATACGAGTGCTCGGCCGATTAACTCTTCTTACGCATATTCATATACGAAGTCATACAGAATTCAACAACCTTATAAGCATCAAACATTATCAAATGCAGGTCGAGTCCAACCAATTGGTATGTCCCTAATCGATGTAGCTAATGTTGAAAAGTTCTCTGCGTTGAATTCGCCTTTGTAATCTCTTCATGATACATACTCGTTGCTTCGAAATCACTTTGACAGATAGAACTTAGCTAAACCCAACCAGTTTCATGGAGTTTAGTTGGATTTAACGAAACTCAACCTAACTCCCGTTTTCATGAGAAGTTAACACTGAGTTACCCTGAGTTAGCTCTACATGGAAACTTAGTGTATGATTGCAAGCGAATTTTATACTAAGGAGCCTCTAACAGCAGAAAATCCGTCAATTTTTGAATCATTCTTATTTTGGTCCTGTAATGCGTATATTACAATACGAACATTGTTTATCAACATTACAGTTTTGACGAACAATGTTCGTAGTTTAATATCCGCATTTCAATTCAGCTGTTTTCCAATATTAATGTATTCCTGTTCCCACAATTTTGATTTAGTTATTTCCAGTTCCTCTTGCTTATTTTTGAAACTGGGCTAAAACTCAATATGTGCATCCCATCAAGTTGCCCGCCAACAACGCATGCGTCATTCAAATTTCAATTTCTCAAAAATGCTGCTCATTAAGTGTTTTGTAGGTAGTTTGTGGAAGTTCTTCCTGTGGTAAGCGTACCAGTAGGAAAGTTTTTTATGGTTAGGTTTCATCCATTGTTTTAGTATAAACTAAATGTGCTCTAGAATAGTTACTAAATACAAACGAAAGTTTTATTTGATATTACATGGTCAGTTATATATGTATATATATATATATATATATATATATATATGCATATATATATGTATAATTACTTGACATACGAAAAATTATAAAATTTATGTATGTATATACATAAATTCGCATAGAACTGTATATCTTAAAAACTTGAGTTGCTTTCTACTTGCATTTTCAAGTTCCTAGTTCAACACAGTGTTTTCTAATCCTAAAAGTGATTTAATACACAAAGAAAATATCAATTACGAATACCATGGAATATACTATGTTCAATTTATAATTCAAAATGGTTTTTTCGGCAATACTAAAAAGGGTAAAATCAATAAAACTAACACAAATTTTAAGGGTAGGATAACCTTTGAATAAATGAGTACGAGTCTCTAATATTATTTCGAGACATAAAACGTAGCAAGAGCTTACGAGAGGATACATACTAAAAATAAAGTACACGTTGGATTATATATTTTCGTAATTTCCATCGTCTTACTATGTAATTTTCCTATGTTAGTCATTATATTATGTATTTCTTTCCGATAGGAATAGGATATAAATCCCGATAAATTCTTCTTTAGTCGGCGAAATAATGATGATTTCTAATTGTGTTGGCAACTGTTGGCAAAGGGGTCCACCTCCAAATAATATCTTATCTATGCCCCCCCCACCGTTACCATCGTTTCTACTTCCAAAGACTGCAATTATTACTTTGCCTGCAAATGGTTCCTATCCATGCTTTGCTGCTTTTATGTGCGATCCTAACCCACATCCGCGTGAGAGTGGAATGGAGTTCATAGAAATAGTTGGCAGTAGTAATACAGGATTGGTAAATACATGGCTATTTGTACTAAGTTCGTCTTGTGTTGGTGTACTCATTTTGGGTGGATTGTTGGCGGTCATTCTATTGAAGTGTCGGGAGTAAGTTTCCTCGAATAGTTTATAATCAAAAAACGTTAATCTGAAATTAGATTTAATATATATAAATATTTCTTAGGACTTTATTCTCCAGCTGCAGTTTTTCATATCATGATTCAAACATAAAACAAAGTACCCTGTCGACATTAGGTGATCCTTCCAAACCGAATTCCTTTATAGCTGGAGGTATTTTATATCCTTGCACGGCAGTAGAAAATCGTGATATTCTACAAAATCAATTGGCAGACAATCGTCTCCTATGGGCTACGTTGACACCGCACGGTACTCGTCATTTCATTTCAGATTATCCGATTGTGCATAGATCCGATGGTCACTATGAAGTCGTTGATTATCGCTCCAAGGCTCAAAATACTAAAATGCAGGAATATATAAAACGTACACCAATTAAGGTATGACCACTGCTCAATTTCGTTATATAGTTTTGACAGTGTGTATTTATTACCAAACTGATATGTAAGTATGCATATTTTCACATTGATTGTACATTTTTTTTGCATAATTAAATTGCTAACTACAGTATTATCACATTTGTTCCAGTCATTCGACAATAGTGGGTTTGTTGATTATGATTATGAAGATCCGACACCACTGATGGACTCATATCACGATGACTTAGATTCTGGTTATCAAGAACCACAGGAAATTTTTGGAAGTCTACAAAGAGGACCAGCACGTCCGGTTGTCTCATCTCCAACAAAGATTGACAATCCTAACATTCCACCACTCAACATTTACCCACATTGTACTAATAATCTTCAGTCGAATAATGGCACCACTTTGAATAACAAACCAACGTTGAGTCGCCGCATCAGTGACATTTCTTTATACAGCGGTGACAACATGTAATGTGTCAGTGACTCAGTTCCAGTACTTTCATTAGTAGACAAAGTTGGAAGAATCATATACCAATGTCACATACACTAGTACCATACACATTACACGTATTTATGACTTGCTAATAAAAAACTTAATATTCCTTGTAAAGAATCATTGCTGTTTCTGTTCTGTAACTGTGATCTTTTTTTGGAATATATCGGACGCCGTACAATTGAATCTTGTTGTTGTTTTTGGTGCTGACTCCAATAACAACTTCAAAAAGGGGTGGGTACTTCCAGCTCCGGTTTTATAGCCGTTTGAAATTTAACCGCCAATATCTCGTAAACTATAGTAGATATTCGGTTGGTATGGGTCAGAGTATCTTCTGTTTATGTAATATGATATTTTACCGAAAATCCTATAGTTCTCGAGAAAAACGCAATTTAAGATTTTTAATACTTTTTTTGTGAATTCAATAATTTTTTAAGTAAAATATGCAATCAACACATAATTATAGAAATTCTCGGAAGGAACAGGTCATTAGCTTTATACAGAAATTTATTTGACCATGATTGGTATAGGAATTTAGGAGAAATTGCATTTTTAAAATCGCAATGACGTGAGTACAAAGCAAAGTAATAAATTTTTATGGAAAATCGTGCGATTTTTCATAACATAATAGCTGGAACAATTTCACGGGAGTTAAAACAGTCTACGAGTGGTTTTGGGGCTTAAAACAGTTAATTCCAAAAACCTGGAAAAACCATTTTATGGAAACACCTTATAAAGATCTCAAAGATCTTCTACGTTTAAGGATATATAGAGCAAATAAATTAAATTTGAAAGCGCTTTAACTCTGAAGCCTGGCTCCGGGTAAGTTGCTATCGTTATTGGGGTCTGCTCCACAAGCTACAACAACAACACTGTGGGCTTTACCGGACGGATCCCTATTTGCTCCTAAAAATCCAAGGCGAAAAATATCTTTCTTGTTACTGACATTAATATATGTATATGTTGTCATTTTACATTGAAAAGAAGTAATTAAATGAAATAAAGTACTAAAAATCATAAAGTGCATTTTTCTCGAAAATAATAAGGTTTTTCATAAAAAGTTATATGACATTAATGAAAGACATTTAATTTTTCTTTTTAACGGTATAGGTCCGTTCCACATCCCCACATCCGGATGTGTGCTATAATTTCAGAGAAATAGGCGTTCAATTTCAAAGGGCTGTAACACCGGCCCCAATGGAGTCCAGGTATAATTGTTGTTGTCGTTATGGTTGGCATCAAAAACTACATCAAAACGCACAACAAAAAATTTGAGCTTTTATCGAAAACCGCGTACTTTTAAAGAAATAGTAACCGTTAAAATTTTGGTAACATTTTGTTCCATTCATTAATTTTTTTTCAACTTATAAGAGTCTCTTACCTTTCTACTGATAAACATATATGTTATCAGAATTGCTGCTTGAGTTTAGGAGAAAATGCAATTTATAACGCACAAGCAGGTAACAAAACACTTATGCCTTACTTATATACTCATACTATACTCATACTATAAAAATTAAATAAAGATAGGATATAAAATACTTTTCTAAATTCTTAGCTCGACCCAATATTGCATTCAAAACACAAAAAACACTCATTCAATGCCTTTATCTGCGTACAATACTTTGCCTTGGATGTGTTGGCTAGCTGCACATCTAGCACGCACGATTCTGCTCTTTTCGAAAGCACAATCCGGCTCTTTTTGCTAGCAAAATTCGGCACTTTTTGCTAGCACAATCCGGCTCTTTTCGTAGCACAATTCAGCTCTTTTTGCTAGCACGATGCTAGAGCTAATTTTCGCGCTGCTTTCTCGCTGTCGGTGCGGAGAAGCAAATGTAAAACACATGAGAGGGGCTGAGCTCGGTGTATAATGAAAGTGTGTTTCGTGCTAGCGTTCGTCTCCGAAACACGGAGCTGTGTTGCTGTAGCTAGCTCTGGCACGGTGTTTTTCTTTGTTTGTGTTTGCACAGTGCTTGTGTTCTAAGCTGAGGGCATCACACGGTGCTAAGCAAAATTGTGTTTGTGTTTTTAAGAGAGCACATTTCCGAACTCTGCAATATATTCATTCTAACCAAAATTCTCGAAGTTCATTCGGAGTTTATTTATTTTAATCTGTATTAAAATATATTTAAAATACATTTACAGCAGCTGAAATAGAAACATGAATGAAATGTAAACAAACACAAACAACGAAGAAGAACAAGAACGCTTTTGCATCCCTCAAAATTAGAATTAGCTCGGATGCGGACGCAAAATTCGGCAGCAAAGTACGGAAGCAAAATGGAAAGCAAATTTTTTTCTCGATCTCCATAAGAGCCCGTGTAATTTTGACAGTTAAAAAATGAATTTGCGTCTTGCGTCCCTGATTGTGCGTCCCTGAGTCAGCGACATTGTAGCTGCATCTTGTCAAAATTCCACAGGCTCTTATGGAAAACGAGAAAAGTATAAAAGGTAGCCGCTGCCTCTGCCAATGACTGCGACAATTTCGGAAAATTCTCCAATTTTGTCGCTGCATTGTGTCTTATTATTGACATAATTATGTGGGTTAATTATACATTATACTTAGAAAAAAATTAATGAATGGAAAAAAAATAGTACGAAAAATCTAAATTTCCATTTTTCTCCAAAACTGAACGGTTTTCTAGAAAATATTATTTTACATAAATGACAGATAATACAATTACCTTTCCAGCAATATCAATAACATATAGGTATCTTGTAAGGTTTAGGAGATACAGGCCTGAACTTTTCAAACTTTAAAGTGCTATAACTCTGAAACGACAAGAGAGCAGAAAAAGTTGTTGTTGTTGTTGGGGTCAGCAACGAAAAACAACAACAACAACAACAAAATTGGTTTTGTCGACAAGCGCTTTATTTAAGCCGAGTAAAATTATCCTGTTAAAAATTTTTTTCATACCATTTCTAGAGTTTGTCATTTGTACCGTGTGTGTGATTTTAAAAATACTTTGTGACGTACATGCGCGAAACACGGCCACTTTCTATTTGTTTACCGGTGCAACCTTCTATTCTATCAACCTTGTTGTATTCTATTTATGCATTGGAAGTCGTCTATATTTTTTATATTATGGACAAACTCGGTTTAAGTACGATTATTAAATTTGGTATTATTGAATTTGGTTTTTATTTCTTTTGTATTTTACACAGTACATTCCACCGAAGACCAATTGAACCGATTTGATGCTTTCCTCCAAAATTATGATGAGCGACTTTGTAAATTCTTGTTGAAGACTAACCACAACGTACAAAATGATAACATCTTAATGCAAAACAAATTGTTGATTGTCAATACAAAGTATTCAACTAATCAGGAATCTTTATCACTGTTGAAGCTTCTGGAGTCCAATAAACCGCCTAGTAAAATTATTCTCACTTTCGGACATCTTTGCAACGAGGCTGCCGAACTTGCATCTGAAGTAAAAGTGATACAATTACAATTTCTTTATATTGATGAAGGCCTCTGTAGTATGCAGCTCGAAACACAGTGTGGCAGTGAGGTGGATATGAGTTACGAATCTAGTGATGAACGATTCCTTCTTAAATTGACTGACTTAGTAGAGTGCCTGTACAAAATTCAGTTTATACTTGAACGCTGTACAATTCTGGCAAACAATTTGTTGCTTCAATGTGTAGCACTACTTGAATCAGAGATAACAGCGTTTAAACTGTTTGTGAGTCCTATATTAAAAAATTAATATAACGAGCATTTAATTGCCAGTTGCTTTTATAAAGGATGTCATCGACTGTCTTGCCACTGTGTTGGTAAAAATTTTAATATTCGATGAAATACTGCCTCCGTCAACCTTAAGCCGATCTTGGCGCATGTACAAAAGAACGTTGGACGCAGTAGCTCAGAAACGTATTTTTAAAGAATATGCATCAGCTTTAGAGATTAATGAATTACTTAATTCATTGCAAGCCCTGGATTTCTTATTTTCTGGTTCACTTTTTCAGGTAAGCAGACGTTATAGACGGTAAATTCAATTTTGCGGATTTAATACAAATTTATGAATTGAGCAAACTCTAGATTAATGAATAATGAGTGTGCAAAAGGTTGCAATAATGATTACTTGTCGTTTGAATAAAAACCATATCTCCAACGAAATTAAAACGTCACCATGTAGGCTATCGAATACTAATTCTTTGCGCTTATAGACGTTTTTAGACAACACATTTGCAGTTAGGGATACAATCGGAACAAAAGGAATGGTATCCTTAAATCAGCACTTCAACGAATACATGAAGCACAACTTTAACCTAATTGAACGATTAACGATCCCTGATTTAAATGGATTCACTGACGATCAT
This sequence comes from Myopa testacea, assembly GCA_949629155.1. Classification (NCBI taxonomy): domain Eukaryota; kingdom Metazoa; phylum Arthropoda; class Insecta; order Diptera; family Conopidae; genus Myopa; species Myopa testacea. The sequence goes on from OX451345.1 coordinate 21,762,743, forward strand.
TTGCTCATTCAAATTAATGTAGTCTGGATAGTTTTATGTGGCTTTTGTCAAAAATACGATACAAAGCAATTTAAAAGTCTGTTAGAAATAAATGGCAAATATTCTGGGCTCACTTTGATTGGCAATATACCATGGAAACCTGAAGCGTTCCTTCGAGTGCATGCTGAAAAACTTTTGCCCAAAACAATCCAAAAATTAATGCAGCAAAATAAGGAAGATAAGCGGCATTTACAAAATTTTTTAAATGTGCGTCTTTCGACACTACAACGTGATTACAAAAGTTATTGTTCACAGATTTCACTATGGTTACTGCAATTAAAAAGGTCACTTCAGTTAGGTGCTTTCGATTTAAATTTAGGCCAATATAAGGAACTATCCGATTTGTTACTTCAAGGATTACGGTATACCGGGCAATTGGGGTTTTTGATAAAGTCGGTCGTTACGGCGCACATATCTCTGCATACACCTATGTCGAAAGCAACATTAATCATCGTTTGTAAGTTAATTGAAATAATGAAATCTGTTCACCTAATGTTTCGAAAAAACACCGAACACATTTCGGAAATAATTGAATGCATTTTGCAACATCTGGTGCATGAAATAATTTGTATACTCACTGCCCGTAAGGTGAGTAGATCCTTAATTCAACTGACATTTTTTAAGAAATTTCCAAAATATTCATATTTAAAATTCTACAATTTTTAGAAAAAAATGTTTGGAACAACAATGCATGACCACGAAATTGATACATTAGCATGCTTTCAAATAGCTGAAAAGTGTATGAACAGGCCTGTAACGAAGATGCGAGTTAATATCATGAAACTAGCAATAAACCGTATGAATACCAAAAATTTGTCATTAATTAGCGATCAGGGTGAAATATTAGCTGTTATAATTGAACGGTTTGGGATGCTGGCAAATATTGAAGACTATCTCACAGAAAACTGTGATTTATCCATTACGTTATGGCATCAGTCAATATTACCCTCGTATCTAAAATTGGTTATAGAAAACCGAAAAGACTTCAATTCCTTTCAGGTAAAGTTTCTATTTAAGTCTAACCTTATGATCACAAATTTACATATAAAAACATGTCTAAATGCTTCATTAATTAGACATATAGAGATGTATGTAAGTGTACGTACATATATCTTTAATCTTAGGTTTGGTGTAACCACAGAATAAATAGTATACAGAAGACGCATCTCGTACAAAGCAAATTTTCTTCGTGGGTTGCAATATTGGGACCCGAGCTACCAGAGACATACACTACACTACTACTATTCACATACACTACCGGCCAAAAGTTTCGAAGCACCACTCCTGTTCATAGAAAATCGTGTGGCATTTCTATATTATTGTATAAATTTTGATTTTTTCTTTTTTAATAGGATGGTTTTAAAGTTATGACTGTAATATGGAACCCAAAACGGGTTTACGGCGTTCATTGTTTAATTGCATGCTCAAATAATGCACTAAGTCAAGAAATTGGATTTTTTTGTTTATTGCACTTGCCATACAAAATCGAGAAAAAGGGTTATAAAAAACCTTTTTCAGGTACTCAGGGTAATTTTTTTTATGGGGTAATTACTAAAGGTAATTATGAATAATTATTTCCATCCATTTTTTACCCTGGGTCAAGTATAAAAGGCTGACCTAGAATATTGACACCATTATTTGTTCCTCAAGCTTCAAACTGATCAAACGTTAAAAAAACCGAAGTCATGCTAAAAAATAAGATTGATATAAGATCTGCAGTGATACTCTTCATAAGGAAGGCAATTCCGAGCGGATAATAGAGCAAAAATTAAAAAGTTCGACTATTTCTATGCATCGCACCATACAAAAGTACAAGGATTATCGAGCTCTTGAGGACCTTCCGCGGTCCGGAGGCCAAAATCGGCAACAAATCGTGAAGATAGAGCAATGACAATATCAAGCAGACGGAACAGAAGAAAAACGGCTCCAGAAATACAAGCCGAGATCAATAACAGTCGATCAAACCCGGTGTCACTAACAACTGTAATAAGACAGCTAGACATGCTGGTCTTTGTGGAAGGATTGCTAAAGAAAAACCCTTACTTCGACGACGAAATAAAAAGAGAAGACTTCAATGGACTCTAACCTATAAGAAATGAACCGAAGAGGACTTAAAAAATGTTCTTTGGAACGAGGAATCACAGTTCGAGCTGTTTGGTTCCCAATTGTGCAGAGGTTATTTAGAGAACAAGAAAACATCTGGAATATTAACAAATATGATTTGGCCTGCCCAGTCACCTGATCTCAATCCAATAGAGCTTCTATGGGATGAGCTGGACCGAAAGGTGCGAGAAAAAGCTACTACGTCGAAAGAGGAAATGTGGAATGCATTGTTGGAATCCTGGAACAATATACAACAGGAAACCATAAAGAAATTAATCGCCAGAATGCCAAGAATTGTAGCAAAAGTTATTCAGTGCAAAGGGGGAGTTTTTGATGAAAAATCAGTTTAGACATTTTTGCAAAAATTTTGATAAAAAAATGTTTTTAAAATTTAATTTTAATGTAATTTGAAAGCAAATACAATAAACTTTAAAATGTATAATGAGACTTTTTATTTTTAAAAGCTTTGGATAATTATTAGTAAGATTTGTAGAAATTTCAAGGGTGCTTCGAAACTTTTGGCCGGTAGTGTATACACGACAGCACTCGTCGTTTTTTCACACCGATATTAGCGATCGTTCCTATGAAGAGCAGTCAGTCGACGTACAGATTTCAAGCAGGGATTTCGTACCACGCTGTTTTATGAATGCACTGTGAAAAATGTTTAATAAGGAATGGGAGAATTTACTTTTTGTTTCTTGACAATAATTTAGGCGAATCACAATGTCTGATTTGTTGATCAATATTGACTACAATATTATTCTCATTAAGGTTTATGGTTCTCTTTCCTTTTTTTTTATTGGTGCGCCGCCCCTGCTTCCATCTTTTCAGTGTACCTCAGAAAGAGATTTCCTTCGCAAAACAAGCTCTCTCGAAGCTTCACACGTTGTTTGATCTTCCCCTCAGCTGTTCTGCCCGTACCTTAAGTTGGAGTTAATAAAAAAGAAGTGCTTGGATTTGAACCGGTATGAAAAGAATAATATGATTCTGCTGATTGATGAAATGGCGATTATTTATTTATATTATATTATTTATTAAAAACTAAGCCATAGGCTTTATAGTTACATAAAATTAATTAATTACACATTAAACAGAAGATTAAGAATCAATTAGAAGGGAATTGCGATACAATTCCAAACTAGATTTACTGGATGGGTTTGATGAAAATGAGGTTGAAAGGACAAACCATATTTGTAAACAATTATGATTTTTTATGATTAAATCAGTGGGCGCTTACATTTAATTATTTTGTTTCCAAAAATGGTCTTTATGCCGATATGCTAAAAAAGATAATTTTACGAAATTTAACATTTTTGAACAGTTTTGGCATCATAGTTAAAGTTCTAACTTTTGACGAAGGCTCCTCTAACAGGGATTGGGAGATACTTTCGAAATACCCTATTTTGTGTATAATGACAGTAAAATTTTCTTTCAAAGTGAAATACCGACGCTGTTGATACACAGTGTCGGCAATATTTAATTTTTCTCTCTAGTAATTTTTTACTAGAGCACTACAATTAACCAGTAACTCCTGTTAATGCTGCGCATACCTATGCAATATAAAATTAACAGAAATCTAAAGCTTGAAACAAAATTTTGTCAACACCACGTGAATTCACACATAAACGTTTTATGCTTGCTTTCTCGTTGCTTCTCTTTGTTCGTAATTGCTTTTCTCTGTTCATGTTTGCTCTCTCGTTGTTTGATCTTCCCCTCAGTTGTTCCGCCCACACCAGAAAGTGAAAAGGCATCGCAGGCCAAGATGTGTCTTCTGTATACTATTTATTCTGTGGTGTAACTCATGATATTTTGGTGTGAACTTTGTGCTTCCTTTCAATTTAAATTTTAAATATCGAAAAAAAAAATCGAAAATACAAGGACGAATATATTTTTATATTCGTATATTAACTAATTAATTTAATAAAATAAATTAATTAACATTTTAATTAATTAGAATTATATTTATATAATTATGCATAAAATGTACATATAATAAGCTAATAAAATTTAACATGTAGTAAATTCGTCAACCGTTATCAATGTTATTCAAGAAGCACATTGTTATTCTTTAAAATTTTAGAAGCTCTGTCCACATTAAAAATAAAACTTATTGTTAAAAAATTGTGAAGACATTTTCTGTACCTGCAATCGCTAATATGTACGTTTCATTGGATTTATCAGAATTCTGAACATTTATTTTGTTTTACTTATCCATCAGATGTAATATTATTACACATTTTATATAATATACATATTTGCAGTTTGTAATACAAGCCATGAATGAGTGTAGCAAAGATCTAGTTGGGGTTATAGATTCAAAATTAATTGCTTCAATTCAAAAATCAAATTTTGAAAATATAAGGAAAGAGATCATAATTATCTTATGCGCTAAAATCGAAACATACTTGCGATTGGAAGTTCATTCCAACTTACATTTGGACAGCACTTGTCCCTATGAGGAGAGTATAAGTGACTACAGGAACCTGATAAATATGGTTCCCATGGAAATAGATGGACGTTATGTTATACTAAAAGGCAAATAGATTGGTGTTGAATTTTTGACAAGTTTTTACTAATAAAGGCAATACTTACCTCCATTGCAGATCATTTGGAAAATTATTTAAGCACAATGTTTTATAATCTGACTACAATAACTTTGCACGATTGGAAAACGTATGAAGAGATGCGTCAAATAGCAAAGTTCCGTCTGCATCTTAATCCTGTTAAAGATTATCTGCCTAATCAAACTTTGGAACAGGTAAGCGAAGATCACGAAAGCACAACATTTTAAAGGCTAAAGCAGCTGTCAATTTCTTAAAGGGTGTGGATATTCTCCAAATAATGCGTAATATACAAGTATTCGTTTCAGAATATGTATACAACATGCATACTCAAATTTTCGTGCAGCAGAAAAGCAACAATAAGCACTTGGATACAATTGGTATTCGACATATAGCTAATTCTTTACGAACTCACGGAATAGGCGTAATTAATACGACTATAAACGTCACGTACCAGTTTTTACGACAAAAGTTTTATACATTTTCACAATTTCTTTACGACGAACAAATTAAGTCACGCCTCATGAAAGAATTACGTATGTTCTCCGAGCGCAAACAGGACCACCATTATCCATTATATTCATACGAACGGGCCGATGGCTTCAACAAAGATGTACGCAGTTTGGGGCTATCCGGCGACGGCCAGACGTACATTGACTTATTTCGAAATGTTATCACGCATATTGGTAAGATTATTTATTCCTTATATATTATTCCCGAGTGTATATTTACTTTTGTTATATTTTGGTATTTTAAATCACCATAAATACTTGCAGGTAATGCTATAGGATATATTAGACTCGTACGTTCCGGCAGCATTCACGTTAACTACAGTGCCAATTTATATCTGCCGAACTTCAAGGAAAACTTGGAATTTGTTAACAAAAGCAAGCAAGAAATATTGCTGAAAAGTACAATTAATGCAGCCGAAAATCTTGAAATGAATATTCACAATTTAGTGAAGAGTTTTTCCGTCAACACCGATTATCTCAAGGTATTTTTTTTATAGCATTAAGTTTCCTTTTAATACTACGTTGACGTTAATACAAAAACTTTAAACGTGAGGACTTCCGAAAATTTTCATTTTCTGTGAAAAAGGAAGATTTTCAGAGAGAATGGTGTAAATCAATATGAAAAAGTTTGCCTTTTCTTGTCTCCGACCAGACTTGGTTAAAAGATTTGAATGTACCATTTGGGAGTAATCATTTGATTACTTGCAATGGAAGAGCAGCGACAAAATTCACCCCTGTTGTAGGCCAGAATCATTGCTCTGGTAATATCAGCGGGTCACTATATCACCACATACTTATGGTCATATACTTAAAGCTCGAAGATGGTAACACGGTTTTCGTCTGCAGAATACATATGCTGACATGCCTTTAGGCCGCACTATAGTCGTAAAGGAGCAAAGCGAAACTACACGTGTGACTACATTTTTGTTATTTCGCACCGTGTTATTAAGAATTATTAATAAAAATAATTCTTGAAATAGTTGCAAAAATCGAACCGGAAATAATTCTGCCTAACAATGAATCCAAAAATTATATAAACCCATCTTTTGGATACAAACCGAGAGTTATTAATAAATTATCAAAGAAATATTAAAAAGTATTAAACAATCAAGCAATGGCGGCCTGGGAGAACTTGGAATTCAGCAATAAAATAAAGTAAAGACAATAACCAAATCTTTTTATTACAGCTCCCTGTCTAATTTGGCACTCCTGCCTGACATGGAAAAAGTTCACAAGTTCGGCACTTTAGTGCCTGTGGCGATTTAGGTAAAATCGTAATCCTTTCGATCCAAGGATCAAGGGTATGTCCTTGACCTCGTTGAATTAGAATTGATCACTTTTATTTATTTATCATATTGGTTTTTCTTTTAACCGTTAAAACTGGCAAACTATTACTAGTGTTAATAAAATATCATTAAAAAGATTGCAAAAAGAATTTAATAACATAACAATAATAATAATTTAACATTTTTCGATGTTTCACCATAATCTTGGACTGTTTCTTTTTCTTTGTTCTTATTAAAGATCCTCGTTGAAGCCTTCCAGCCATTTTTCTGCAATCCTCATAATATTCATTTAAAAAACTTCTATCTTATCATTCCGCCCCTAACACTCAACTATATTGAGCATATTTTGAGCGCAAAAGACAAAATAGATAAAAGAAATAAACATGGGCCAGTATTTTTCGACGACGGATTTGCTGTTGGCCTTGCCTATATTCTGAAACTTCTTGACCAGATTTCCGACTTTAATTCGCTGCAATGGTTTGAAACGGTGCGGTCTCGATTCGACGCGGAATACCACAAAATAAAGGAAATTACTGTACAAATTTTAAATTCTACTGGCAAAAGCAGTAGCACCTGCACATCGAAGAAGACAAGCGAAAATGAAAAACTACAACAAACACTGGCTCTTACTGAACGTCGTATCAACGCATACAGAACGAATTTTAATTTGTTATATTATAATTTATGTAGCGCTAAAATACTTTTCCAATGATGGGGAAAATTCCATGAATTGTAAAATAAAATATATACACACGTACATATATTTTATAATATACAGGTGATTCACATAAGAGGGCACAAAAGACTAGGGCGTGTAGATTGAGTAGTGACAAAAAAAAATCGTATAGGAGAGGTGGCGGTCAAATTTCCCCCCGTTTAGGCGGGAGGGTCGATTTTCTAAATACAGTAAGACCCCGCTTAACGCGGGGGATACGTTCCATCAAAGTAGAGCGTAAAGCGAAACAGCGCTAAACGAGGCTATCTTAACATGTAAATAATGGGGTTAGGGCAAGGTCGGCAACCTTTTGAGTCGGAAGAGACAAAAAATACAATTTACAAAATTTCAAAGTTTTTAAAGAGCCACAAAATTTTTTCCTGCAAACAATAGTACTCGCATAAATAAAGTTTTTTGATAAAGAAAAACTAATCTATTTATTCATAAGAAAAAAATATCTATTTATTTATATATAAGTAGTGGTTTTCATAACAAATTAGATAAAATATATATGGTATTATTAGATAATTACTTATTATTTAAGTACAAAATTAAAACAATTAAACATTTACTTACAACACCAACCTGTACTTCAATAACAAACAATTGAGCAAACAAATTCAATGGGAGCGTTGGATTTGCATGGTTTTAGAAAGTTTGGATAAATTTGGCTCATAACTAGTTGTTTTAAGTTTCAAGCAAGACTCTAAATTTTAATTTGTTAGTTGGCTTCTTACTTTACTTTTAATTATATTCATGCAAGAGAATGCTTGCTCGCACGAATATGTCGATCCGAAATCCTTGTCTAATAATGTATAATCCTTGGTAATCGTTTCAGACATCCAAAGAGCCGCATGTGGCTCGCGAGCCACAGGTTGCCGACCCCTGGGTTAGGGGAAGATGGATAGAAAATTGGTTAGGTATTAAATTTAATAATTATGTTTTTTTTAATAAAAATAAAACCAAACATTTATTTCTTACAAAAATCAAAACAATATAAACGAATATACTTATAAAAACAAATAAAATTCTAAATCAGTCAGATCAGCGCTAAACCGAAACGAAAGAGCGTTAAGCGGGGTCTTAACGTAAACTGTTTTGGATATGTTATGTATATATGTATTTGGAAACCTAGCGCTGCGCACAATTTCGGAGAATTTCGGTTGAAATAAAAGAGCGCTAAACCGAAACAGCGTTAAGCGGGGTCTTACTGTACTGGTTTTGAAAGACAGATATTTGATACAGGACATTCTTTAAACCGAATGGATCTATCTTTTGTAGTTTCTAAATAAATAGCAATCTCTCGGGTACTTGTGTTTTATTACTGGTGCAAAAATATTCAAGAAGACTGTTCTTAGGAAGAAGTTTAGTTCGTCATTTTCAAATTTCACAGAAAGCACAAACAAATATGTAGATCCTTACTGTTTGAAGCATCTACAATTGATTAAAGAATTTTGTGATCGAAAAAAATGTATACTTATTACCGTAATTTTTAAAAAATGGCAACTAAACATTTTTTTAAAAATTTCCCCTCCCGCCTAAGCGGAGGTATTTATCCAACCGCTGCAATTTTTTTTCTTGTCTCGACACAACCTACACGCTCTAGTCTTTTGTCTCCTCTTATGCGAATCACCCTGTATATGTGTAGGTAAGCAGAAATTTACAAAAAAAATCCATGACGGCTCTTATTGTATGGATACCGCTACCGCTGCTGTTCATCTCGAAACAGTATCGTTTATAAGTAATTGCTGCTGTTTCCTCAAAAGTGCCGGGCATGAAGCTGGTTACCAGTGCGCGAAGCCGAGTCACCTGTGTTAGAAAGCTGAAAAGAAACAAATATTTTGTTGAATTGAAATCAAATTACGTTCAGTTGTTCAAAAAGTATTCTTAACTTGTCTTTTTGATTAACATTTAATTATTAACAATAATAAAATTATTAAATAATAATTAACATTACCACTAAATTATCAGAATAAAATTAAGTTTAAATGAAACGAATGTGTTTCATGCTATATTTTCATTATTGCCGATATTCTTATTACTTTATAATTTGAAAGGTCTTCTAGTGCACAAATTTATATTTCATAAAGTTTTTATTTTTACGCAGTTAACAGTTCAGAATAGAAATTATGAATAGCAATTTTTAGGAAAATAATTTTAAAATAAAATTATTTCTCACAAGCAAATCATAGATACATCGATAGAATTAATAACAAGTATATTTGAGTAGAGTTCATTTCCAACACTTCTCCTGAAATATTAATATTTAAATAAACTAACTCTTTTAAATTCAATGAATTTGCAAGTTTTACATATTTGATTTTCGGTAGATTCTTTGTGAATATATCACTAACATTATGTTCTGAAGGACAGTAAATCAATTCAACCTCTTTAGATTTTACCACCTCTCTTATATAATGATATCTTATGCTAATGTGTTTAGTACGGTTGTGATAAATTGGATTAGTTGCTAGTTTCATTGCTCCTTGATTATCAACATTAAGAATAACACTCGTCATTCCGAAATCCTAGTTCTTGGAGTAATCTTCTCAGATAAACCGTTTCTTTCGATGCGTTTGAAATCGAAACATATTCAGCTTCAGTGCTGCTTAACGCCGTCGTGGTTTGCTTCTTTGATTCCCATGAAATAGGAGATTTCCCAAGGAAAAAAATCTAGAATACGATTTTCTGTCAGTGTCACAACCGCCCCCAATCTGCAACCGCATATCCCAAAAGCTCGTTACTACCACTAGAAAACTTTAACTTAATTTTGGATGTACCGCTTAGATACCTTAAAACCTGCTTCGCTGCAACAAAATGCTACATATGAGGATCAGTATCTGAGCCAGCTTTGATACAGAGTGCAATATATCTGGTCTTGTTGTTAACGCTAAGTATAAAAGTGCTCTGATTAACGATTGGTACATTGTTGTATCTACTTTCTTGCAATCTTTGTTACAAATTATTTGAAAACCCGGATTTAGTGAAATCGAAATCGGTTTACAGTCCTCCATACCATATTGTTGTAACAACTCCTTAATATAGAGTTCTTGAGCTATTTCGATATCACCCGTTTCTTCATCACGCTGCACTTTCATGCCCAAGAAATGCTCCAGTAAACCTTTGTCAGTAATTTCAAACTCTTCACTAATTTGATCTTTAACTTTCAAAATTTCATTATTGTCTTTACATCCAATGATCAAGTCTTCAACATATACTGCTATAATTATCAAGTTGCTATTTCTCCTAGTTTTGTACAAACACGGTTCACTCGTACACGCTTTGAAACCTAGATTATTTAACACAGCATTCAATTTAGTGTTCCATTCCCTTCCGGATTGTTTCAATCCGTACAAGGCTTTATGCAGACGTAGAACTTTATTAGGATGACAGTTATTTACTAATCCTTCTGGTTGCTGCATATATATTTCGTCCTGCAAATCTCCATTTAAATATGCAGTTGCTACATCAGTCTGATGCAGCTTCATTTGGTGTTCAACTGCTAAGGCTAATAATAATCTTATTGATGCGTATCTAACTACTGGCGAAAAGTTTCCTTATCCTACGAGTCTTGCCTTGTATCGAACCACTTGACCCTTCGAATCCTTTTTTAAGGTGAAACCCCATTTGTTCTTGATGACCTTATGCCCTTGTGGAAGATCAACTAAGGACCATTTTCACTTTTCTCGCAAGGATAACATTTCACTCGACATGGCTTCTTTCCACTTTTGGCTATGCTTGCTAATGCCTCTTCGTACGATGTCGGTAATTGCTCTTCCACCGCATTATTTAAGTAATGTGGAACTTTCCTTGGGCTTCCAGGCTTACCGCTCTGGATAATCTTTGGTCTACCAGTATGCTCCTACTAATCTAATATGCTCCTCCTCGAGCGAAATGTCATCACTGTCTTCCTCGCGATGTATTTCTTCATTAACAGCAGTGTCTACTTTTTCTTCAGCTACTGCAATTGGTTGGAAATCTTCTTCTGGTTCAGAATTGATTCTTCCAAGCTCTTCAGTTTCACTATTTTTTCGTACTTCATCATTTTCAGGAGTGAATGTAATAAAATCGTAATTAGATGTACAACTATTTCCATCCCTTTTACGATTATTGCATTTCTCATCAAACCGGACATCACGACGTTCAATAATTATTTGTCTCTTCTCATCGTATAAACGATAAGCCTTAGACACTCGTAAATATCCCACCATTACGAAATTTGAAGCTTTAGCAGCAAATTTGCTTCTTTGTTTTTGTCAAGGACAACAGCATATGAACCGAAGATTTTAAGATGATTTACATTTGCTTTACGACCAGTCCAAGGTCCATGCGGCGTTTTGTCTGTCACTGCTTTTGTAGGACATCGATTTCGCAAATAAACTGCTGCGTATACAGCCTCTTGAACAATTTAAACGTCTCAAATACCTCACTCTTACATTTCAGGAAATAAACAAATACCCTTCGGGAGATGTCGTCAATAAACGTTAAGAAATATCTAGAACTGCCTACGAAATCAACATTCATGTGACCACACAAATCGGAATGAATGAGCTCCAACAACTCATTGGATCTTGTTTCGCTTTTACTAGGAAATAATGCCGCATGAATCTTTCCAGCCATACACGTTTTACAGATTTCCTTTACGGTATCCTTATTCATACCAAAACCGCTGACCATATCCTTCTTATATAATTCATTCAAGCTTTGATAGTTAAGTTGACCATATCTCAACTGCCACAATTCTTCACTTTAAATTACGGAGCATAATTTTTCCTTTTCTTCATCGGCTTCACAAATAAAAAGTCCGTTTTTTCTTATGGCCTTAATTGTCAAATCTCCAGTACCATCAGCAATCACAGCAGATTTGTGATTAAATTTTACACTATTGCCATTTTCGACACAGCTGTTAACAGGAATAAAGTTACCATGCAAATCTGGAGAATATAAAACATCTTTAAATTCAACAGTTATACCACCAAATCTTCCCATGACTATGCCCTTTCCGTTTGCAGGGATTTGCTTTTCATCATCTAACATGATAACATCGTCGTTATCCTCGAATTCTGTAAACAGCTTACGATTCGAGCACATATTGCTTGTTGCTCCACTATCGATACACCAAGTATTCGATTCTTCTCTGTTTTTGGATTTTGCCATCGCAATTAGTGAGCATATCTTATGTTCCCATGTCTTTCTTACCACATACGAAACAGTTGCCCTTGAGAATCTTCTTTTTATTGCTTTTATTACTTTTTCCAGCTGCTGTGGCACCAAAAGCTTGCTGGTTCTTTATACAGTCAATGTCATCTGATTGATTCCTGCGATCCCATTCTTCCAAAAGTTTAATTTTCAGCATCTCAAGTGAGGGAAATTGATCTTTTGTTTCCATAGCAATGACGAAATTTTCGTAACTCTTTGGAACACTAGACAGTAGAATAATTACCGATAATTCTTCCTGGATCTCGATAATCATATCAGCTATTATTATATAGGGTCCGCCAAATAACATTTTTTTTTTTGAAAATGCGAGTGTAGCTTCGGCTGTGTGGCACGTAGCGCCGTCCTGTTGAAACCAAATGTTGCCAATATCCTCCTCTTCAACATGGCCCGATAACGATCGCCATTGACTGTAACGGCCACTGCTTGCTCATTTTCGAAGAAGAATGGCCCAATTATGCCTCTGACCCAAAATCCGCACCAAACAGTGACTCGTTTTGGGTGCACCGGCTTTTCAATGTATGCGTGCGGGTTTTCTGTGCCCCAAATGCGACAATTTTGCTTGTTTACATACCCGCCAAGATCAAAATGAGCTTCATCTGAAAAGATGATTTTTTGGCAAAATCGGCATCGGATTTTCAAAGTAATGTCGCAATATTTCCCAGCGTTGTTCAAGCGTATACACAACCATATTCGTTCAGCGGAAGGATAAAACTAATTATCTGTCAAATCAGACATGAGCTAAGTGTTACCATTCACGAAATAAGCACTAGTTGAAAAAAAACGTTAGATAGAGGACCCTATATATATTACTTGTCTATTATTTCCGAAAAAGTGTTTAAATGTTCCACCATATGTTTGCTTTCTTTCATGTCCAATTTCAACAATTTTTTGAACAAAAATACTTTCTGTAGTGGACTACTTGGCTTGTGTACGTTTCTAAGCTTTAACCAAGCTTCCAGCGACGTCTTGCAGTTTCTTACGTAATTACATTGTGACGAGTTAACGCTTAAAGTAATCGTTGCCAGAGCCTTCTCGTCAACAGATTCCCATTCCAACTTCTGCATAGAAGTTGCATATATCGCTTTAACTATATCCCCGTTCACGTATTTCCAATATCCGGAATGTATAAGTATACTTTTCATCTGAACGCTCAATGATTCATACTTTCCTCCTTCCAATTTCTCGATTTGATATAAGGATTCCTTATTAAGGAAGAAGCCATATTTTTGTCATCAACAAAATGTCTATAACTTTTCGACTAGTAAATTTCTCAGAAAGCTCTGTATGGATCCTGGGCCCATAACCTAATGAAAGGTCTTCTAATGCACAAATTTATATTTCATAAAGTTTTTATTTTTACGCAGTTAACAGTTCCGAATAGAAATTATGAATAACAATTTTTAGGAAAATAATTTTAAAATAAAATTATTTCTCACAAGCAAATCATAGAAGCAAATCATACATCGATAGAATTAATAACAAGTATTTTTGAGTAGAGTACATTTCCAACATAATTATACCAACCCTCAAATTTTGGTGCCAGTCAAATGCAAATGTTGGTGCGAGCCAAATCCATTTGCCTTATGCATGCATGTACGTATGCGAGTGGGAGGGTACTAGGGTAATATGTGTACAAGAATGATAGAATACAAGATTACGCAAATCGGGTTTCAAAAATGCTTCGTTCTGCGCATCTACGTCATCATAGTTTTCCAATATGTCGAACTGTCAAATTAATGTGCGATTTGCATGTAAAAGTGTAAGCTTTTGCGTTAAATATTAAATATTATTATAATTGCTCGGGTTTAGATGAACTATTCCGAAAAATTGTGTAAAGTGAATATATTTGCATCATATTGGTATCATATTGCTTACCAATTGCAGCAACAAAACACAATAATCACATACTTTTACCTTTGTGAATCCAATTAAAGTTATGTAGATTAAATTTGATTTAAAATTGGTTTTTATTTTTTCATTTCATCATTATAATTTTATTTATAATAATAATAATAATATTATTTAATTTATATTAGCTTATATTCATTTCAAATATTAAATTTATTTAAAGAAAATCGAAAGAGCTACACTGCGCGTCACATGAATAGGTGCACGATTTTACAAAGCTATCTAAGCTCTCTGCGCTCAAAATAATTTGCAGAAACGATTGAGTTGAGATTTTTTTTATAGATATAACAATTATAGAACAGAGTGTAAAAAGCAAAATCTTCAGAAAGTACCGTTAAGTTGAGTACGAGCTCTTTTACGAATTACATGGAAATAATGTGAATTATTTTCGCGTCACTTGAATAGGTGCGCTTAAAAATTAAAGCAAAAACGAGAAATTACACAAGCGTAAAAAATAATTTGACATTGGTATTTATTGAGGAAATATTTTTACTAATGTGTACATCCGCCTTCAGCTAAAATTATTTCAAAAACTCTATTCGGAAGCGATTCATACAGATTTGCTAGGTACTGTAAGGATATTTCAGACCATGCCGATTTTATTGCAGCAATCAAGGATTCTCGGTCGTCGAATTGTCGTCCAGACTCGTACACTTTCCTAGACAACCATCCCCACACGTTTTCCATAATATTCAAGTCCGGCGAGTATGGTAGCCATGGCAGTAAGCTAACATTTTGCTCTCTAATCCAGCTTTTAACCATCGATGCTGTGTGGATTGATGCATTATCCTGCTGATAAGTCCATGGAATTGGTGCAAACAAGTTCGTGAGTTTAGGAAAAGCAGCTTGCAGTATTACTTTGTAAGAATTTGCTGTCATTTTCCCGGTTTGAAATTTTAAATCTATTACCCCATAATAAGATATGGCCCCCCAGACCATAACGCCACCTTCTCGGCTGTAACGACGCGCTAAGAACCTTTCTTCTTTCCTCAAATCTTGGAAATAATAATTAAAACCATCGGGACCATCAAAATTAAATTTTTTTTCATCAGAATATACTACTTTTTGCCACTCAGTCTTCCAAGTCATGTGTTCCCTGCAAAAATTCAACCTGAACTCTTTGCGCTGATCGTTCAGTGGTGTTTTTTTTTTGCAGTTTTTTTCTTTTTAGATGACTAGATTTATTAATGATTCGTCTAACGGTGGAAAGGCTTGCAGCTGAACCACTTTTTCCCCTTATTTTTGCCACAGAATCGGAAGAATTCGAAGCAATTCTTAAAATTAGGCGTCTTTCCTTAGTTGTTGTGACCATGTTTTGCCTTCCTTTCATGTTTTGGCCATAGTTCTCTTTGTTCCTTAAATATTTCCACACAAAATTACCACTTCTATTGACTTTTTCTGCTATTTTTCTTCCTGGCAAACCCTGATCCACGTAAGCATCAATTTTTGCCTTTTCTTTAGTCGTTAGGGTTTTTCCTCGGCCCATATTCAACAAAATTTTTCATTTAAAATTTTTAAATTGTGAAGTCAACAATTACTATACACTTTTTCGCAACTTAAATTAAGCGCACGTGTCTTCAAAATAACTGCACCTATTCAAGTGACGCGAAAATAATTCACATTATTTCCATGTAATTTGTAAAAGAGCTCGCACTCAACTTAACGGTACTTTCTGAAGATTTTGCTTTTTACACTCTTTTCTATAATTGTTATATCTATAAAAAAATTCTCAACTCAATCGTTTCTGCACATTATTTTGAACGCAGAGAGCTTAGATAGCTTTGTAAAATCGTGCACCTATTCATGTGACGCGCAGTGTATGTAATAGTGTTACATAGTTTCCGTTTCCTTTTGTGGGCATTATCTTCAAGTTCTTTATTCAGTTGTCTGATTTTGAAGAACATTCTGGCCCGGAAAAACAGCTGTTCAATCTTTATGTGGCAATTGACATGGGAAGCTTGCTCAATATGTTTTTTTACAAAGTCATTTATAATGAGCAAACCATCACCATTAATTGCTATAAATATTTTTTCTACGCGCTTACATAACTCATCATCTCTGCCGTTGGCTTCGACAGGACCCCTTCACTCAAATGATTAACCAGGTATATGATGTGTCTTCTTGTTTTTTAACAGCTACATATATGCGGTAAATCAAGTGGCTTCGCGGCCACTTCCACCTAGGCCTTATAGGCCCATTGTGAGTGCCCTCCAGTGGTTCTGTGGGAACCTCGCTGTTCCGGTCAGTTACTCAGACCTGGCCTCACCGAGAAGGTGGGGTAATGGTCGAGTGTAAGCTGGACTGGTGCTTTTAATCAGCTTTATGAGAGTAGTCACCGGACGCCCTGCCAACTCTGTCAGCCTCTCGATGTACTCCGCCCCCACACTGCGGAGGCGACGGTACGCCGGGCATTGGCAGAGCAGGTGGTGGATAGTCTCCTCTTCATCCACGTCGTCGCAGCATCTGCAGTGATCCACTCTGCTGCCAGGCTTCCATCTGGCCACCATGGCCCCTATGGGGCAATGCCCTGTGATCACTCCCCTACTATCACTCTAAGTTGTTCTCTGGGCATTGAGAGTATCGTCTTAGAGTTCCTCCGATTGAGCTCCGGCCATAGAGAGCGAGTGATAACGCAGTCCATCCGGCCTGGTTTTCCAGGAGTGGTTGGTTATGTTTGCCACTATGGTGTCTATTGAATTTTTCTGGTTGGAGATAGGTGTCTTAACAGAGAAGTCTGCTTCTTCGGCCCCCAGTGAGGAACCCGTTCTAGCCAGGAGGTCTGCTCGTTCATTACCTTCGATGTTCGAGTGGCCTGGGACCCAGCAGGTCCTGACGTATGGGTCCTCATTAGGTCCCTCAGTTTCCTTCTGCATTTCAAGACAATCTCTGATTTTATCTCCTTCGAGCATAGGGCTTTTATGGCAGCTTGACTGTCTACAAAGAAATTTATATCTGTTCCAGATACCCTTTCTTCTAAGACATAGTTAGCCGCCCGCTCGATAGCGAAGATCTCCGCCTGGAACACGCTGCACTCGTCTGGCAATCTGTATGATCGCTGTGCTTGCAGCGTGTTGGAGTAGAATCCGGCTCCTGTTCCTTCGCAGGTTTTTGAGCCGTCCGTGTAAATCGAAATACCTTTGAGTTGTATTTGTCCATCGGACGACCACTCCTCCCTGCTCGGAAAGAGGATTCTGGGTATTCCCTCAAAGTCAATTCTCGGAAGAATGTAATCCGTTTCAGCGGCCAGGTTCATCCGAGAATTGGGGTTTCGTTGCTCTAGTGCGTGAAGTACGATAGCGTGTCCAAAATGAGTCTCCTTGCAGAGATTGAGACCTCGTAGCCTGAGGAAGCTTTTCCCTGCTGAGCTCAAAATGAAGAGGTCTAGGGGAAGGGGATGCAACATCATTTGCCCTGCCTGCGGTGTGCTTCTTGCCGCTCCGGTGATACTCATGGTTGCACATCTTTGTACATTACAGAGAGGCTCGAGGTTGGTTTTCCGCTGGATTGCCGTCCACCACACCAGGCAGCCATAGGTTAGGATTGGACGGACCACCGCCGTGTACAGCCAATGGGCAATGTACGGCGCCGGCTCCAGGTCCTACCAATGGCCTTCTTGCACGTGTATAGGGCGTTCAGTCCTTTTTTCCTCCTTTCGGCTACGTTCTTCTTCCAGGAGAGTTTGTTGTCTAGAACTGTGCCGAGATATCTCACGTCATCAGACAGAGGAAGAATATGGCCATTCAGGCTTGGTCTTCTAAAGTCTGGTATTTTATACTTCCTAGTGAAAAGGACAAGCTCGGTCTTTGACGCATTGATGCTAAGGCCATTCTTGTCTGCCCATCTTGAAGTTTTTCCAAGTGCCTGTGACATTAGCTCGCTAATGGTACTGAGGAATTTCCCCGGTATTAGTAGGGCTAGATCGTCGGCGTATGCTGTTGCCCTGATCCCCGTACCTTGGAACTGTCTTAACAATTCGTCTACCACTATGAGCCACAACAGAGGGGAGAGAACTCCCCCCTGAGGTGTTCCTCGTGTGACGTTTTTGCGGCAGTTACTTGCACCCATGGCTGCATTGATAATTCTGCTTTCCAGCATGTTACCAATCCAGTCACTAATGGTGCGGGGTACTTCAAAGTACTTCAGGGCTTCACTGATCGCTCTCGGGTTGACATTGTTGAATGCTCCCTCTATGTCAAGGAATGCCCCTAGGGTAAACTCTTTTACCTCTAGGGACCTCTCAATTGTGCCGACCACACAGTTCAGTGCGCTCTCAACCGACCTGCCCTTAAGATAGGCGTGTTGAGACCGACACAGCCGGTGTGTGATCTTGTTTCTGATAAACAGGTCCACCAGCCTCTCCAATGTCTTTAGTAGGAATGACGAGAGGGAGATGGGCCTGAAGTCCTTAGCGGAGTTGTGGGAGGGTCTGCCTGCCTTAGGTAGGAATAGAACCCTCACTTCCCTCCACTTCTTTGGGATGTACCTCCTTGTGAGGCATTCCTTAAATATATCGGCGAGCATTGGTAAAATAGCGGATATGGATCTCTGAAGCATGGCCGGAATGATTCCATCTGCGCCCGCAGCTTTATAGGGCTGGAAGGATTCAACCGCCCATGAGATCCTTTCCGCGTTTACTATGTCGTTTACTATTCCTTGTGACTCTTTGTCAGTGTTGTCGTCGACCTCCGTCCGGATAGCTGATGTCACGTCCGTTGCTCTGTCGGTACAACCTGGAAAGTGAGTGATGCACAGGAGTTCCAGAGTTTCGAGGGTGGATTGAGTCCACGAGCCGTTCGACCGCTGGATGCTGCTCGGTACTGCTCTTTCTCGAGAAAGCACTTTGCGCAGTCTTGCGGCCTCGTTGACTGCGCATATTGACTCGCAGTATGCCCTCCAGGAATCCCTCTTGATCGCTCTGGTTCTGCTTTTATAGGCTCTGAGACCGGCTTTGTATAAAGCCCAGTCTGAGTCCTTGCCGCTTATGGTTGCTCTGTTGAAGAGCGATCTCGATGTTTTCCGCAGCGCAGATAGCTCTGAGGTCCACCAGGCCGGTTTGGCTTTTTTGCGTGGCTGATTGGACATGAGACATTAAAGGCGCTGCGGAGTCCTTCCGAGAGAAGTCTGACTAAGGAATCAGTGTTCTTTTTTTCTTCGCCTGGGTTCACCTTGGACAGTGACCCAGGGATGAGACTTGTGAACTTTGCCCAGTCAGTTTTCTTGGGGTTTCGAAATGGGGGTTCTTTTGGTGGTTTCGTAGTCTTGATGTTGAAGAGTATCCTGGAATGATCAGAGAATGAGCATTCAGGATACTCTCCAACCCTCAATGGTGATGTCCCTATCGTTCTTCAGGGTTATCTAACACCTCTGATCTGTCCTTGTTGCGAAAAGTGGGTGTAGCCCCACTGTTACATATGACAAGGTCATAGTTTAATATAAACTCAAAGATTGACTCACCCCTTTTGTTGATATCTTGGCTTCCCCACTGGGTGTGATGACCGTTCGCATCGCATCCTATTACCAACCTCAACTTGCTTTTGTTGGCAAGGTTTGCTCTCGGACTTGATGCGATGGGGGCTCTTGTTCCTCGTATGGAAAGTATGCGGACGAGAGCAGGAATGAACCATCTTGCTTGGTCTCGCATACTATCGTCGTGAGATCAGGTGAGCTGTAATGAGGGAAAAGAAAGGCGTTAATAGTTTTCCTTACCAGTATACATGTTCTTACCTTCGTTGTGGTGTCCGTTGTAAATAATTGGTATCGGCCTGACACTAGTCCTGCAACCCTGTCACCACTCACCCAGGGTTCTTGTACTAGGGCCACGTCGATACCCTCCTTCTCCATGACTAGGAGGAGGTCGGCCGATGCTGCCTTGCAGTGATGCAAATTAATTTGCACCACCTTCATTTGGTTTTGGTCTACCTCCCCCTCCCGCCCCTCCATCGGTCGACTCTCGGACTTTCAACGATCCGAAGCCGAACCTGATGGAGCCTCCCTGCTTCCTCAGCGTCTCCAAGGACTCTCGGCTGACGGCCAGCCAGAAGTTTCTACCTCCGTTCTTAGGGACGTTGGACGAGATTATCTCCCAGTCCTGTGCCCCTAGAGAACGGTTCTGCCTGCTGATGAGGCCTAGCATAGCCGCCCCCGATTCCGGAACTGGAGGGGGAATCCACACGACCACTACTGGTTGCAGTGGTAGGGCAGAGCGTGGCACGGTCTCCAGTCTTGCTTTTGGCCAGACTTCGCCCAGGCCTGCAATTGCGGCGGTCAAGAAGTCCAGGGACTTCTTGTTGCCGCAGCTGACGACCTTAACCCCCCTCTGCCACCCTGCTCCCTCAAATTCCACTTCCTCGTCGCTCCTGTCCCCCTACATCATCTCGGCCAGCAGCTTCGCCTCCACAAGTAGCCAGTTCGCCGGTTGGATCTTACCGTCTGGGTTCGATCTGTCGACGATGGCCACCTGCAGCTCCTCCTCGGCCTTGAAGTTTGCTGACCATCTGACCTTCTTGGGTTCGTTTGAGCCCTCCTCGGTGGACCTGTTCCGCTTGGACGCTTTACTTAAAGCGAGTAGCGGGTGTGGTTTGGCTTTGGAGGGTTCTGCCGTTTTGGATGCCTTGCCTAGACTGGCCGCCTGTGCCTTCTTTGAAGTCGAGGGCTGCTCATCTAATCATGGCAGTTTCCGCGTCAGGGGGGTGGGTGTGGAAATTGCTTTCTGCTCCGCCCCCTCTTCAGAGGAGGTGGCGTTGGCTCTTTCGAACCTGGCCACCTTCTTTTCGTTGGCTCTTAGCAGGTGCCGCTGACGGTCGGTCAAGGTGGACGAGTCTACCTTGGACAGCTTGCGAAGGGATTGCTTCGCGCGCTTATATGCCCTTTTGGCTTTCTCTTCCCTTGACCGCCTGCTTAGTTGTGCTGCTAAGAGGAGCCTCCTCCAACAGTGCAGCCTCGGCCTCCAGATCGATCATCGTGAGTTGGCTGGATTGAGAGAGAGTCACTGACTCGCTCTCATCCGCCTCGTCGATGACTAGATCTACTAGCCGGGTGATCTACTAGTCGTCTTCGTCAGAGACTCCTGGTGCTGATAAGTCTAACAAATCGCACAAAGCGTAAGGGCTTCGCTTGTAAATACCAAAATGCATCTCTCGAGTTTTGGCGCAATGTTATATTCTCCGATGAGTCGAATTATAACATTTTTGGGTCTGATGGCAAACTTAGAGTGTGAAAAAACCGGGAAAATCTTACAATCCAAAAAATAGCTGTCAAAAGAGTAAAATATGGCGGTGGCGGCGTGCTAGTATGGGGGTGTATGGCTGCTAGTGGCGTTGGTAACTTGGAGATAATTGAGGAAGTTATGGCCCACCGTGTATACATCGATATATTGAAAAGAAATTTGAGCCCAGTGCTGGAAAATTGGGCGTTTCTCAGAGATATTATTTTCAGCAAGATAATGATCTCAAAAACATGGCTCAGAACACCAGGATGTACTTGGCGTACAATGTTCCACATATGCTCAAAACACCACCACAGAGCCCTGATCTCAACCCCATTAAGTATATGTGGAATATGCCTGAGAAAAGGATCAGGGCGCATCATATTAGCTCAAAGTCTCCACTAAATGATGTTCTTCAGGAGGAATGGGTGAAAATCGAACCACGCTTTGTACAGAAAGTTGTGGAATCGATGCCGGTCCTTCTTAAAGCCCTTATTAAAAATATAGGCTACCCCACAAAATATTAAAAAAAAAAGTTCACAGTTTATAAGGATTTTTAGTTACTTTGTTTGTGAGTGTACGAAGACTTTATTGGAACTAATTCAGTGACTTTGTTGCAATTTTAGTTAATAACTTTTGGATTAATTAATGTAATTGGTTTATTTTTTGTTAAATTTAAGGAAATGGCTTAATAAACAAAGCTGTATTAAAATTTTTTTTAAATTCTTGCTACACATTACCTTTTTTGATCAATAAAGTTTTGACGAAGTGCTGTACGAAGACTTTAGTGGAACACTGTATATCCAGCAAAGTTTTCAATACCATCATACTCTAACGCCCTTATAAACGATAAACGCTTTTTCCGTTTAGCACCCGTTTTGTTTTGTGCTTTACGTAGTTTTTTATATTTTTGACGTTACTAACAAACAAAATACGAAAAAGCATAAAACAAAACGCTTGATAAACGTAAATTACGTCTTCCCTTATAAGGCTGTTAGTCTTCTATTTCGCGTTCAGATTCATCGTCGCAATTATTATTTTTGGTCACCAAAACATATTAAAGTGCAAATACCTGTGAGAGATGGCAGATGCGCTCAAGAATATAATTTCTCAAGCGGAAATTATTATTATTACTATGCAATTCTTATTTTGCAGTATCGCAATGGGAATGCAATTCATGCAAGCAAACACAATTATGAACTATCTTGACGTCACGCGCTGGAATGACGCTTGTCAAAATTTTTGACTGGGAATAACGGACCTGCGCATTGCGCAATCTTGTATTCTATTATTCTTGATATGTGTATATAATGACACCGGTAGGTATATATGTATGCGACTAAAGCAATTTTAAATGCAGTCTCTTTTAAAAGCGAAACAATAATTATCAGCAGTGATAATTACTGTGTCAATCATGGCGACCGATCAACGAGATATTCACAGACAAATGCTCCCAGTGTCCTGAAACCAGTGACATAGAGCAGCTGAATGTAGCCTAAATATAAAGGTACGAGAAAGATTGAAGCATTGGCAATATTCCATTACAGTGCATTCCATTCTACATAGTTAATAGTATGACAGGCATAAGAAAAATCCATGCAAAAAAAAGAAAGCCATTTACACGAAAGCCAATCAAACGGTGAACATTTCGAAGCTTAGGATTTAACGATTGGAACCTTGCATAGGTGGAAAGTATACCGAGTAATGTTCCTGTTCAAGAAAAGGTTTCTAGGGTGGACTTTTGAAATCCTGAATAGACTTTAAATAAACATTCAGCATAACTGGTTTTAAGTCATCCATCCTACGACCAAGCTAGAAAAAGAAAACATTTTCTCATCGTAGTAAAGCTGAAAAGAAGGTAAATAAGTAACGTAACGAGTAATAAGTTCAAAGTCCATATCAAGGTGGAATATTTTTGTGAGAAAGAAAAAGTGAAAAAATGGTGTAGTAAGAGTGAGTCGGCGAGTTACCAATTCATGCCAGTAGAGCAAAGGATAGAATTGAGACAAAGAAAATATACGCGCGATTCGATTAACTCGATCCCCTATACGATTTTCGAAAGGGGCTGACTTGACAACAGTGTTTTGAATCACTTGATTCAACTTTTGGCGATGAAGCACCATCCTATAGCACTGTGAATAATTGGTACAACGAGTTCAATCGTGGTCGTAAGTCACCCACTGACGACCCACGAGAAGGTCGTCCAAAATCGGTTGTTGTGCCAGCAAACATCGAACACTGTGCAAAATGTGCGATGCAAAAACTGATTCAGTAAGATCGTCATGTAACATATGTATGTCGAGATAGAGGCAACCTTAGGCATATTGGCGACTAACATACATAAGATTTTGCATGAACATTTTGCGTTTGCGGAAGCTATTTGCGCGTAGGATTCCACATAAATTGACTGGCGATCAAAAAAAGATACGTGTCGATTGATGCCGAGAAATGACCAGAAAATACGAGAACGGTGCTTCCAAAAGTGTCTACTACATCGTCACAGGTGATGAATCGTGGACTTATGCGTATGAACCCGAAACAAAAAACCAATCGACTGTTTGGGTGTTCCAATCCAACGGAAGTTGCGCGAGCGCGAAGCAAATGGTGGCGTTTTTCTTCTCGAAAACCGGCCATTTGGCAACTGTGGTTCTTGAACATCAAAAGACCGTGAATTCAGCTTGGTATACGACCATTTGTTTGCCAGAAGTTTTCGGTAAATTGAGAGAAACCAATCAAAAACGACGAATCACTTTGCATCACGATAATGCGAGCTCACACACATCACGTGAAACAAAAGCGTATTTGGACAGCCAAAAGATCGAATTGATGGGTCATCCGCCGTACAGCCCCGACTTGGCACCCAATGACTTCTATCTGTTTCCAACAATCAAAGATAAACTGCGTGGTCAACGATTTTCATCACCTGAAGAAGCAGTTAAAGCGTTCAAAAACCATCTTTCTGAGATATCCTCTTCGGACTGGCAAAAGTGTTTCGATAAATGGTTTGAACGCATGCACAAGTTTATAAATCTTAAAGGCGAATATTTTAAAAAGCAATAAATGCATTTAAAATGAAAAATTTCTTTTGTTTCATTGTTAGGCCGGAAATATAAGAAGTATATACTTTGCCCAGTGCCTCCTGAATTCTTCTTGATAGATACTGAGGGAACCTACCTGTGGCTATGATTACTATGTCCGTTAGTGTCCTCAAGAGGCTGTTAACTACAGTGACCCACAGCAGTGGTGATAAAATGCCCCCTTGCGGGGTTCCCTGTAGCACTTTGCCTTTCCCCTCTATTCCCCATTGTTCACACCTTATGTACCTATAGCTCAATAAGTGTTTTATCCATCTTAAAATGGACCGGTCCACGTTAAATGAGATTAAGGACTCTATGAGGGTTTCAGTGGAGACATTGTTGAAGGCTCCCTCGATATCCACAAAAGCGGCGAGAGCATACTCTTTAAAGTCCAATGACTTTTCTATACCGTACACTACCTCTTGCAGTGCGGTTTCTACTGACTTGCCTTTAACATAGGCATGTTGTTTATATGTCAGTGCTTCCCTTGGAAGCACTCCGCCTCCTGTTTTCTAGTCTTCCCTCGTTTTCTTCACACTATAAAATATATATTCTCTTTCGTGTTACAGAAAACATTTTGGAAACTCTGGCACACTTTTACCCATTTGCAGATTGCAATAAACCAACTGAATCACTTCAAAACATAACCTTTTGTCTGCCATTTTAAGAAAACGTTATGTTTAAAAAAAAGAGCCACCAAAAAAGACGATTTCTCAACTTTTTGTATTCGCAAAGCAACAATGAATAAGTAATTAACATACCAACAGAAAAAAATGCAAATCAATGCCTAAATAATGGTAAACCCAACACATATTAAATCAACAAAAGAGTTGTGAAAAGAGTTACTTGACAGTTAAAAAACTGAGTAATCATGATTTTTGTTGCATATTTCGTAGAAGGTGCATAAAGTTTGGCTTTTCTTTTATTAAACTGTTGTAAATACTGCAACTTAATGTAATTGATAAACAAAATTACTAATATATAAAGGCCCAAAAGGTAGTATTGTTTTGCTAAACAAATTGAAAAATGTAATTTATTTTCAATGTGTAAACTCATTCTTGACAGACTGTATATGTATATGAGCTGTTATATTTGAAAGTGGTATAAGTCCAGTTTTAAAAACAAATGAGTCAATGGTAATTTTAGTAAGATATAGACACATTCTATCCATATTTATAATCACATATCAATGGAGTACGATTTTTTTACAAAGTGAACAAAAGAATTTCGTCTATAGAATGTTATCACAAAAATATTTTTTTTTAAAGTAGAATAAGTCCACTCCGAATAATCATACTTAAATTAAGAAAAGGTTTAAAAAGGGGCAAACAGCATAAAATTGATTACAAAATCAGTATGAAAAAAGTTATCCATTTAAAATAATTTTTTTATTTGGAAAACAACAAAAACCTTAAAGATCATTAACAAGAGAGAAATACAACGATATGATGAGTTTATTGTCTTACATACCAACTATAACTATTGTTCTAATATGTATGTTATTTTTTAATGTGGTATAAGTCCATTCGGAGATAGAAATTTCGTTTATTTATTAGATAATTTTAATAATTATTACTTCATAACTTTTAGATGTAGAAATAAAACAAGTTCAATTTTAACTTAAATAAGTAATAATTTTATTTTAAATAAGAATGTTCAAGTCTTTATTTAAAATAACCTTAAGATACGATCTTGTCACTATTAGAGATCAAAAACGAATGAATAAGAGCTCTTCGTTTCTTTAAAGTAAAGTACTATTACGCATCCCTTTAAAAACGGACATAGATAACATGCGACCACTCGTCGCCTCTTATCTTCTTAGAAAAACAATCAAAGTATGTTTACTTTGACCTAACGGAATAACATATTTCCGATCAACGTATTTTTGCTTCGGGTCACAGAATTTCACAATAATGTGTTATTGCGTATTTCTTTAAAAGTGTTATTGCGTATTTCTTTATTTATTTTAAACTGAAATTCTTGTGCATTCAACAATAACAAAAAGAAAAAGAGTTAAAAACATCACTCAAACTGATTAGTTTTTGACAATATTTTGAAATTTTTTCAAATGTAAACCCTTAAATAATATCTCAATACGTTAAAAAAAGGACTTATTCCGCTTTCAAATATAACAACACAAATGTTATCGCAAAATGTATTTTTGAAAGTGATATAAGTCCTTTTGGAGCTAAGAAAATCGTTTATTATTTTAAATATTTTCAATAAATATTATTTCATAATAAAATTTAAAAGGTGTATAGTGTTAAAAACATCAATAAAATTGATTAACGTTTGCCAATATTTTTAAATTACTTCAAATGCAAACCTTTAAATATCTCGATACATGAAAAAATGAACTTATACCACTTTCAAAAATAACAGCTCATATATTGATTGGATATTTGTTTTACATATAATGGTATGACTATTGTATGGTGTGGTATCTCTCAAGGCATGAGTGAGTGGACATCACCAATATGTGTCAGAGTAATTAATACTAATATTAGGACATATATGTATATCTTATTGCACTTTAAGGTACTATAAGTATAGATAATGATACTGTAATTATAGGAGCCTGTAAAATTATTACAGATTTCCTGTAAAACGAAATGTTTTTTATGCTGGTGCACCTGAACGCGTAAACTTTTATTGGAATGTATCTGTAACTAGCCTACTGCCGCACATAAATTAACTAAATCCTATCAGCCTATTTCGATAAGCCCCGAGGCAAAACTATTGTCGAAAATAATTATATATAAATAAATATGTATATTCGTCTCTATATACATATATCAGTATCGTAAGCAAACAGATTGCCATTGCGACCACATACCTGAAAATACTTTTGAAATTTATAAAATTATCATTGCTGTCACTTTATTATGATTCCATTTGATTTTATGAACTATGAAAATGCAAAATATGATAATCGTAAGATATGTAGAGAAATCAACGTGTTTGTTGTCTGGAAGCGCAAAACGATTATGAGTGTCCTTTTAAAAATATTTAATAGTTAAAAAAACATAATTTTTCTAGAAACTATGGGTGAGCCATCAGATGGTTTCTTTTTTAAAATTGTTTTTCTTTAATAAAATTGAAATTTTACAAATTTTAAATTAAATTTTTAAAAAGTTAAATTGTAAAAAGTCGATTGGCCCACCCTATTATATAAAGTAAATTCAAGTTCGTGTTTCAGGATGTATATATGTACATACAGATATCATTCTGAATATATAGAATCATATGTGTGTACATATATGTGCATATAAGAGTTTCTAAAATGAAACCATGTTATGAATGGTTTACTGGCTGATGGTTGTCAGAAAAGAAAGCCTGGCTTATTTCAATGTGTACCAATAGAGATGCCAACTCTAGTTCTTCACTGAACTTGTTACGTAACGTAACACTCCGATAACCCGTACGTATACATTTAAATGGATAACAAGCTTGCGCAATGAAGTGTGTCTCGGCGAACATGTCCTCTTCCTGGACCTCGAAGCGCAAAAATGCGATATCTGGATTGCGCACAGAAAACTCACAGGATTCATTCCACACCGGGTTAAAACCATTCTCATTAACTTTTGTTCGATGTTTGATGCCACTATCAAAATTGGACCCAGCTACATCAATCACAACCAATGGATTATTAGCTTTGCCTCCACGGAAAAGATTTCTGGCAGCAATGACACGTATGCTCACAATCTTTGCCTCCAACTGGCTAATGGTCATGGGATTGTCTGGATCAAAGCCTTCAGTTGACATAATTTTTGGTTTTAAAATATATCCACATAGTCCGTTATCACGAAATTTCGCCTGATTATATTGCATTGCTTTGTCACCTGTTTGATAATTGAGAGCAATCATTTGTGAACCGACATTCCAAAATATGATCGGATTAAAATTGGAGGAATCAAGACGTTGCCCTTTGGGATAAACTCGACTAATTTGTTTGCGATGATAATCTAGAAATAGACTTTTTTGCTGCAGGAATTGCTTTTCTGCTTTATTTTCAGGGAAGCTTGACATTTCGTAAAATATCCAAGAATGTTCACGAAATGGTACACTGCGGAAATAAATGATCAAATCAGACATTTCCTTGGCAACTCTGGCAGAACGTTCTTTCCTGCGCCGTTCCGTTGCTAATTGGCTGGCTATTTGTGCGGCCTCCTGTATGGCTTTAACCCACTCGTAAGCCAAGTCTTGATTACCAAATCCTATCACAAGTGAAGTTTGCATAGTAGGAGTTTGAATTTGCAGAGTCATTAGGATATCATCTTCATGTGATTCAAATAAAGATGCTATGGCACCATGTATTTCTATGGATTCAGTCCGCGAAAAGTTCTCATTTGTAGCGTCATCCCCGAAATAGTTCAAGTTTTCACTTATGCAATCAATTACCTAATATATAAATAATATAATTATAATAAAAATTTGTTAATAGGTAAGCTCAGATTGAAATGTAGTTTTATCTTACATAATAGACACTTACAAAATATCGAATTTATTGATAAGAAATTAACTTTACCTACATATTTCGTAATTTTTCCTCAAATTTTTTATTAAAACCAAAGAGTTAAGAAACATGTTCGCATATAAAAAACTTATATATCTTAAATAAAATAATAATCATAAGTTTAAAATTGAAGTGTAATAATAAAAGATTATAAAGATAGTTAAATTAATGTATAAAACTAATCTTTGATTTTGTAATTTTAGATTTGAAAATTTAATCCCTTAAATATTTTGTAGATATTATGATTTGGACAATTTGACACTAACCATTTTCAGTAGTATTATATAAGTTTTAAATACCTTAACGTAATTAGCAGGTAGATGACGTTGAATCATACCGCCATAGTCCCCACGCCACCACATTGTATTATTTCTCTGGACATTCGTGATAATTGCATGCTTCGGAAAAGACAACTCATCGGCCTTATCTGCTTTATAACTATACAAAGCCTTGCAGGTTACACGATCATCCATACTGGGATCCATGTAGCTAAAAGTGTCGTTAAAATTATTTCCGTAATGTTGCTCCACAGTAATATGACTGGACATTAATTTCTGCCGCATAAGTTCCTGTGACACTGGGTATAAAAGCTTTACGTTACGATATAATGGATTTCGCATATAATAGTTTACTAATGACACCAATGATTCAAACTGGGTGGTGTCAACAACATACAATCGTCCTTCCTGCAGAATGCGACAGTGTTTTATTTTCCGATTTATAGTGAAAGATATCACAAAGGTGTTAGAGCTCTGCACACTTGGCCGCACAAGAAAAGACCCTACTTCCGTTTTGCTCAAGACTTGTTCAGCCTGCTCTTTAGTTGTATGTGGATGGAACCACTCTTGTGACTCATGCTTTTTTGGTTGCGGTACAGGTTCTTTAAGCATGATGGAAAATTCAGAACTCCTAAGCATGTTCTTGCGATAATATACGATTAAAGAATAAAGCGAGTCAAATATAAAATTTTCCACTAGATAATATTTGGTTGTTCCATTGTCGTGTTTCAACTTTATGCGACAATGGTTAGGCCTGTTACGACGCCAAAATGATAAGCTATAATCACCAACAAAAGTCGCAGACTCCCGTACAAGAAATGTCCCATCACCAAGATATTTGTATGTTTCCAGAAGTTGGTCTGCTTCTTGGCGACCTCCTAGAGTATTCACAAGATAATAGATTTAAATTCAGTGTGAATGTTACTTACCGTCTAATTTTCCATGAAACCAATTTTCACCAAAGTGCAACTCTTCATTTACCAAGGTTTCTTTAGGTTTTGTAACAAAATTAGACAAATTTGAAGATGATAAAATGCCATCATCATCGTCGCCCACAACACATCGATTATCATCAGTATTCGAAGTATAAATTATCTCCTGTTGCGTTAACACAAAATTATATAAGTTCCAAGTTTTATCTACTGGATCCTTAAAATACAACATGTTCTCCTTCAAAATATTGCGCACATTGTCGTTTTCGTCAACCGTGCTACCAGTTAGCGAAACACGACTATCACTAATCGAACCTGAGCCACCACCTAAAGCAAAAGATCCACCTGTACAAGCCTCTTCATACTCAGGCAATTTCTTATGTTTGAGTATGATTTTCTTTCGCAATTGGTAAGGTGAAGGCAGTTGCGTCTCGCATCGATCACATGCCTGAGTTAATAACATATCGCCAAAAATCTAAAATGTTAACGAAATTTGTGTAAAAATGTATTTTTATATTATGTATGTATTAAACAAAATATATTTATATACAGGGGAGAGGGGGGGGCGGAGAAGTGACGTCCAAAGGTTCCTCATATTGAGGGTATCCGAATCACCTCCATGTATGTTCCCCGATTTTTGTAGTTTTCGAGTTATCATTTGATTTGAAAAATGTTCCACCTTTATAATTTTGGTTTTTAAATTTGTATAACAAAAGCAGGTTTTGGATAAATAACAAATCTTCTTTTCGCAGTTACCGGTTCTTAAATATAAATGTCGGCAGCTCGGGTAGACGCAATTACTCTGAAATTTATGAGAAATCATTGTTGAAAAGAAAGATAGGAGAAACTCCTCTACTGAAACAGTAGGCAAAATCATTTGAACGCCAGTGTATTCCAATTTTTATTGTTGGTGATTCAGCTTTT
This sequence comes from Myopa testacea, assembly GCA_949629155.1. NCBI lineage: Eukaryota > Metazoa > Arthropoda > Insecta > Diptera > Conopidae > Myopa > Myopa testacea. The sequence continues at coordinate 21,794,018 of OX451345.1, forward strand.
CGCTTGTCGAGGCATGCGATGAAACCATAGCCCTTCAGTATTGCCAACACACCATTGCAGAATAATTTTAATGATCAAGTGCTGCAGAGTTGTGAGAAACGCGTTTAGTCACCTAAAGCTCTCTGTACTGCTCTGGTGTACAAATAACACAAGTTGCATATTAACAATGTTCACCGTAGATTACGTCGGATTGGGAAAGGCATCGATAACCAGATGGTGAATACGAACGCTGTCGTAATGCCTTTTTGTGCCCTACACAACTTTTTAATATCTCAAAATGACGAGTTACGTCAAATATGGTTTCTTGAATAGAACCAAACAGATAACCGGAGAACACATCCTCACTCTTCCCGCAACACGCGCTATGGTAGGGGTGAAGTGGAAGCAATTAGGTAACATTTATCTTTGGATATATTTATTTATTGTTTTGAAAATTGCTTACTTATAATATTCTCCTTGCCTTTTAGGGCGCGAGTCTGCAACCGATGTCCACCTCGTTAACGACGCAACTGCCGACGAGTAGATGGCAATGTCATATCAGCCAACGGCGATTGTCTTTTGTAGGAACATAAATGGAATACCGTTCAAAAAGTTTGAACATTTTTTTAACAACATTCTGTTTGTTGCTCGACTTAAAAATATTATATAAATAAAAGACAACAAAACTGTTTTTATTCTCCTTTATTAAAGCATGCTTTTTTTAGTAAATTATTGACGATTTAGAAAAGCTATGACAGTCTCGAACAATATCCCCAATCCTCTCGTATTTCTTTTAAAACCGACACCTTCTCATTCTCGGCTTTTTCTATGTTTTGGCAAGATTGGCTATACAAGTTATCGCAACTATACAACTCTCGCTAAAATTAGGATTTATCTTTTCAAATTGTTTGTTGAAAAGGTTCTTCTTTCCTTTTCTCAGTCGCGATTCTGCTGACGATGAAACTGGTGACGGAATCGGTGACGAAGGTTTTTGCGAAGGAACCGGAGACAGTATGGGCGACTCGCTACTCGTGAAGACTCTGTTTTATAAAATATCACAGATAATAAATACTTCAAAAGAAACGCGTTGTGTTTTTTACCCACCAATGATTCGGTGAACCCTTTGGTAGTGCAGCCACGTCGGTGGTGAATCACCCAATACTCCAACTTCCACTGCATTTCCTGAAAAAATGCTTATTTCCCTAACACATTGCCAAGAAACACATTTCGCTGCGCTTATTATTCACCTATATTTTGCAGTGAAATTTTAATTTTCACTTCGCCTGCCGTCATGGAGTAGCCCAGCGTCGGAAGCTCCTGGATCATTTCGGAGTAAACGTGTATATTTTTCCTTATACCACGCAAATGTGCGATGTGTTCCTCACAGGTATTGAGGAACAACTCCTCGGCATCTGCGCTCCAACTACTGCTTTTCTTTTTTTCGCTTCCATTTTCTGAAAATATATAATTAAATATATACATAAATACATTTCTGACACAATTCAAAGACTTATCTCGTATCTGTAACATACGGCGATTAACAGAGCGATTCCATACGGACCGCTGGAAAACCTTGTAGAATCAAGGTTGATAGAATAGAAGGTTTCGCCAGTAAAAAAAGTGGTCTCGTTCTGCGCATATACATCACAAAGCATTTTTAAAATCACTAGGGTCACAGTGGTATGAAGATAAGTTGGAACAGGTTAAATCTTACTAGAACGCTCCGATTTTGTTGCTGTAGTTTTATACGGTAACTCCAACAAAAACAACAGTTCTAGTCGGTCTCGTATTTTTTCGGAGTTACATCCCTTTGAAATTTAGAAATTCCGAGAGTATATCTCTTAATCTATACAAGACTCTTAACGTAGTCCCAACATTTTTTACGTTGATCGTCAATAATGCCAAAGTCAACAATTGCATTTTCTTTGTATTCGTCCTCTGTGCAAGTTTCCTGTTGTTCTCATGCCACTTGCTGTTACATTATCGTTGGAATACTCCCATGCTTGTCTTTTACGTGTAGCATAACCTGATTTTATACACGTTATATAAATTAAAAGTTAAAAGAACTACAATAAATTGAAAGATGGAAATTAGAAAAAACTCTTACCACTAACTTTTTCTTAAAAATGATTGCAAAATTTCATTGAGCACTTCATTACTGGTCTTCATTCACAAACACTTCCATCAAAAATTATAGCTACAACAGGTGTGCAAGTCGAAAAAAATGGTCAATACGAATGCTCTGTGACGTCATTTGACGTTCCTGTAAACTGAAAAAAGACAACGGACCTGCGTGTGGCGCAACCTGCTTTTCTATCAACCTTGTGGAACACGACTCAATCACAGGGTTGCTGATACCTTTTCCCTTTAGAATTTGCGTAGAAACGTCTTAAGCTAATTCAAAGCGAAAATTTTGAATGTATAAATTCGGAATTAATGAAGAATTAGTGCCTTAATTCCTTTTGGTGCCTTAATTCGGAATTCACCAATCTGAACGGACTATAACGCAGTTTTTAATGTTCCTAGGAAATAAGGAATAGCGTTTTTATTAGATTTTTAATTTAATGATGAATGTGTAATTCTGACTCGATCGAACATAAATTCTCAATTTTAAGTGAAAACTTTTTTAAGTTCCATTATGCTGTAAACACATAGAATGTAGCTCAGCGACAATGTAGCTGCATCTTGTCAAAATTACACAGGCTCTTATGGAAAACGAGAAAAAAATAAAAGGTAGCCGCTGCCTCTGCCAATGACGGCGACAATTTTGGAAAATTTTCCAATTTTGTCGCTGTCGCTGCTCTTGTTCTCCTTCTCTTTATGATTGTTTACATGGTATTCAACATTTGAGTTAATATTTTGAGGCAAAATCGTACTGTGTGAGTTTTTATATGATAATTATATTAAATTAAGCTTTATTTATCTTTTACTTTTTATTTTAGAATGGATTTTGCAGATTTGATTTTGTAAAAATCATTTTTACAAAAATCATAAAAGATTTTGCCTGAAAATATTAACTCAAATGTTAAATACCATGTAAACAATCATAAAGAGAAGGAGAACAAGAGCAGCGACAGCGACAAAATTGGAAAATTTTCCGAAATTGTCGCCGTCATTGGCAGAGGCTACCTTTTATTTTTTTCTCGTTTTCCATAAGAGCCTGTGTAATTTTGACAAGATGCAGCTACAATGTCGCTGAGCTACATTCTATGTGTTTACAGCATAATATACGTTACGAATCTGATTATTTCGTCCGTGAAAGCGCGATTCATAAAAAATGAGGTAAAAAAATGCCAAAAAAATCTTATACAAATTTAGAAAACAAAATTATAATGCCGATGAAAAATCACGGAAAATACATGGACGTGATTCGTCATTTACCTAAATTTTGCCATTGGGCTTCACTTCACCGACCACCCTGTATATAAATATGTTTGAGTATTTCGCAAAGTTATCAACTTGATCTTTTTTATATTAATATAGAACTCAATTAAAGTTATATTACTAATTATTATAACATATGTAAATGCCATAAAATATTCATAAAGAATTTATCTAATTTCTACTTTAAGGTAAATTTTAGAGTATCTAATTTTAATATACCTCAATCAGTGCTTGTGCCATGTTCCGCTGTTGTTCCAAGGAGCAGTTTTGTTCAATAGATAAAATGACAGGATACTCGGAAGTTACGAACGCATGCTCTTTAATAGTTTTTATTACGTCTTTAAACTTTATTTTTGAAGTCATGGTGTGCCCATGAAAAATATAGGGCAAATTTTCAGGACCGTTCCAGCAATCCAGTTCAATGCAACGGCAGCCCATTCGCAAAGCTCTCGCATATGCTTCAATTGACGACTCACTTGAAAATTGGTCACCCGTTAGGTAGGTATTATGTGAGGATGCAATCCAATACTCGGATAAAGATTGCTTCATGTCCATATAAATGCGATCGCAGTTACTATTCCACAAATCATTTTGTTTTGAAAAAAGGTAATCAAAAAATTCTCCGATTGTAAAATAAGGCTCTTGAACGTCACGCTCTATGTCTTGTATAAAATCACGTATAAAGTTAGAGACATAAAAATCATCAGCTGTTAAACTTTCATGTTGCTCCTGAATAAGAAATTGTTTGAAATCATGTAATGATACGATTTCGTTACCTCTACAATAGACAAAGTTGGTAGGCAGATTAAATAATAAACACTCTTTAAAGTTATGTGGAATCGATAGCTTTCTATAAAGTCTGGCAAAATCATCAAAACGCAAGGCATTCTTTCTTCGTATGTCTTCTTCTGAGAAGAATTCCATTAGTTTGCTAGTGGTAATTTTGCAACTAATACCTGCCAGAAATGTTTTGAAATTTTTGACACTGACCTGGCCACCTTCTTTGGATTGATGATTATTATTTTCAATCACATAATACTCGCGACGTAACCAGCGCTCAACCTGTAAAGGATAGGGCGCTTGAATGGTGTCATGCACCATATACTTTAGCCCTTTGATCCAATTATCACACTCCTGTTCAGACAGAGCAACTACAGAAAACGTCTTGAGCTTAAAACTACTTCCATAGAGCACAACAAAGCATTTTCCCTGTTCAAACTTTTTTGTTTCGTCTACAAAATTTCTGAATTCTTTAGAACTTTTACCAAAGCGAATTTCCTTTACTTCTCGCAACTCCACAGAACCTTCATAATCAATTCGCGTGTTCGCATTGGCCAACGACCAGAGTAACTGACGAGTCTCGCGAACCAAAATCAATTTACGTTGTTCTGGACGGTGCTTGGAGTAAAGTTTGTAAACTATTGTACCACGCTCCAACATACAGATGGTTTGTTCCATTTCGCCCAAAGTCGGCACATTTAATGTACTGAAGCAGTTCATTGCGATTCACAGTATTGCCTTTGGTATATATAAGAATGTATAAGAATTAATTGCGGTTGCAATTATTTATATTTACTTTTTTACTTCGAAATACAGCTTGATGATGATTTTGTCCATGAAGTTATCCATCAAAAGTTATTCAAGTAATTTTAATGTCATGTTTTCTCTCCAGCTTTGGTTAAATTTTAAAGATATATTAAAACACACATCCATACACATTAGTTGCGTTTTTTTAATCATCAATACAGATCGCCATACAATCGATACTTACCCAAGTTTTATCCAGATCTCTCTATACAGATTATAGGGAAATTTGAAAATTTCCCACTTTTTTTATTGTAACCACGCACCAGTTGTGTAAGGCCCTGGTAATGCTATGGCCGTGGTTACTGTGGTACCTAAATAAGTGCGTCTTGCGTTGCGTTTATCATTGCGCCTTAGAAACTACGCTGCGCTACACCGTATTAACAGCGTTGCGTCGCCATATGTTTTGACAAAAAGTTTTTAAACATTCACACGCACATGAACATTTTTCTGATATCTGCCGCCAACTTCACTTCGCAGCGCATGTCAAAATTGGAAATTCGAAGTGGTCTCCGTCAGTGCGTTTCTTATTTCAGCCACTTCCATAAGACTGTGTGTTCCAATTTGATTTTGACAGAAACGCAACGCACGACGCACTTATTTAGGTACCACAGTTATGCTATCGAATTTTGCTTGGCAAGTAGGACTTTTTTTTTGTTGTTTTGTGTGTAATGCTGTAAACACATTGAATGCAGCTCAGCTACACCAGTCTCAGCAAATTGTCAAAAATCTGCGATGCTGAGACGCCGCAGAGAACAGCTGGTTTAATTTTTTCAATATCAAATCTGCAAAATCCATTCTAAAATAAAAACTAATAGATAAATAAAGCTTAATGTAATATAATTATCATATAAAAACTCACACAGTACGATTTTGCCTCAAAATATTAACTCAAATGTTAAATACCATGTAAACAATTATAAGGAGAAGGAGAACAAGAGCAGCGACAGCGACAAAATTGGAAAATTTTCCAAAATTGTCGCCGTCATTGGCAGAGGCAGCGGCTACATTTTATTTTTTTCTCGTTTTCCATAAGAGCCTGTGTAATTTTGACAAGATGCAGCTACAATGTCGCTGAGCTACATTCTATGTGTTTACAGCATAAAAGAGAGAATTGTTTACACACAAGCAAAACCAAGTTTTGCCAAGCAAAACTCGATAGCATAACCACGGCCTTATTAGTAACTTCACGCATCCCTAAAATGTCAAAAAATATGACAAATAAAATAAATCAACAAGTCGACCAAATACAAATCGAATAAATAAGTAAAAAACCAACAACGTGCGTGCAAATAACAACGAAAGTTAGCAACAATTTAGGGTGGTAAGTTTGATGATTTTTAGGAAAAATTGGCTTATATTCGGATCCGTCGGGTAACGCCAATCGTGTTGTTATTTTTGCTGATGTTGTAGCATACGGAGCAGATTCCAAGAACAACAAATTCATCTTTTGCTTCCCAATGGTTTTGGAGTTATAGCGCTTTGAAAATTCAATTCGTTTGCATGATATCTCCTTAACTTTAGAAGATATCCGATATAGATATATTCCTACTCCTAAATTCCTACACCGATTATGGTCAAGTAAGTTTCTGTAGACAGCTAATGATCTGTTCTTTCTTAGGAATTATATAATTATATGATTAATTACACATTTTACTTAGAAAAAAATGATTGAATACACAAAAAAGTACTATAAATTTTAAATTGCGCTTTTTTCGAAAACTATAAGCTTTCCGTTAAAATACCATAATACATAAATTGAATATACTCTAAGTACCTTTAGAACGGCACCCATACCAACTGGATATCTGCTATAGTTTAGAAGATATGGGCAGTTAGATTTCAAATTTCAAACGGCTATAAAACCGGAACCGAAAGTAGCCCACCCCTTTTTGAAGTTATTTTTGGGGTCAGCACCAAAAACAACAACAAGATTGAGCATATTGTACGGCGCCCAATATATGCCTTTAGTACTTCTTTTCCCCCATTAATTAATTTTTTTTTTTCGGTACCACAGTACACGAAATATCGGTTGTCCGACAAAAAAACCTTGTCGGTTTTTTAATGATCTGGATAGCAAGATCTGTATAGAATCTATACTATAGATCATTAAAAAATCACAGCTGGTATTCATGCCCAATAGGCTGTTGTTTAAATATACCACAAATGTCCCTTCGAAAACAACATGTTTTCTCGTTTCTCAGTCAAATGCAAAATGCCGTTGTGGAAACTAGTCTAATTGAATCAGTCTGTCGTAGGCATATATTAAATCTCAAAGCAAAACAGTGGAAATGGAAGAGAAATAATGTCAATCAGGTCTCAAAACACAATTGTACAAAAAATTAGGCAAACAGAAAACATAAATTTGGTCTGATGGTCTGTCAAACCAAATGCGAACAAAGCGGTGTAAACACTTTTCAAATGCGTGATTACAAATGCGCATTTGAGGTCGATGTAAACATAGCATAAAATTAAATTTTTCTACAAAAGAAATAATTTTTCGATAACATATTGCCTGACATAAATAAGATATAATTTGAATACTTCTCCTACCATGTCCACAACGTGTAGGCAACTCTTACAGTTTCGGAGATATACGTCCGAAATTGGCTGGCAAAATGATGTTGGTGTCTGCGTGAAAAACAACAACAAAAAACTCGGAGGAGCGAGTTCACCCTCTTTATTACAATACATTGGTGAAGACAAAAATAAAAAACTAATGAAACTTACAAATTTTGTAAAATTTATTAAACGAAACCAGAATTGACAGTAGGATTTAAAGCATGTCGTAAATATAAATGAAATATATATTTAATAATGTTATAAATGAAATATATATAAATGAAATATTTATATAAATGAAATATATATTTCTTTTACAAAAGTAAATAATGTGAAGATCTACAGACAACGGTGCCACAGATAAGGATGTGCCGAATTTGTGAACTTTTTCAAAATTTGTTGCTCAAGCAACAAATGCCAATATTTTAGAAAAATTATTTAATTTTCTTTTTGTACATGAATTCATATGAATTGAGTTGTCGACTATGCACAATATATGAATTAAATGCCTCAAATTAAATGTCGATATTTTCTAAATAGATACATATACAGTGTTCCACTAAAGTCTAGTATATAGATATACGAGGACGGTCGGATAAGTACTTAGTCTCTCCACCCGATGGTCGCCACGATCGCAAGAGAAATTTACTACCGTGTACTACATTGTTGTAGACCAAGAATGATAGAATACAAGATTGCGCAATGCGCAGGTCCGTTATTCGCAGTCAAAAATTTTGACAACCGTCATTCCAGCGCGTGACGTCAACATAGTTCATATTTGTGTTTGCTTGCATGAGTTGCATTCCCATTGCTATACTGCAAAATAAGAATTGCATAGTAATAATAATAATTTCCGCTTGAGAAATTATATTCTTGAACGCATCTGCCATCTCTCACAGGTATTTGCACTTTATTATGTTTTGGTGACCCAAACTAATCGTATTTTATTATATTTAGGTGTAATATTAAAAACTGTAGCTCGCGATTGCGACGATGAATCTGAACACGAAATAGAAGAAGACGAAAGAGAAGAACAAGAAGAGAAGAGTATGATGGTATTGAAAACTTTTCTGGATATACATATATGCCACAAACTACGCAATGATTTACCGCATATATGTAGCTGTTAACAAACAAGAAGACACATCATACACCTGGTTAATCATTTGAGTGAAGGCGGCCTGTCGAAGCCAACGGCAGAGATGATGAGTTATGTAAGCGCGCTAGAAAAAATATATATAGCAATTAATGGAGATGGTTTCTCATTACAAATGACTTTGTAAAAAAACATATTGAGCAAGCTTCCGATGTCAATTGCCACATAAAGTTTAAACCACTGTTTTTCCTGGCCAGAATGTTCTTAAAAATCAGACAACTGAATAAAGAACTTGAAGATAATGCCCACAAAAGGAAACGGAAACTATGTAACACTATTACTCTTTCGATTTTCTTTAAATAAATTTAATATTTGAAATGAATATAAGCTAATATAAATTAGATAATATTATTATTATTATTATAAATAAAATTATAATGATGAAATGAAAAAATAAAAACCAATTTTAAATCAAAATTAATCTACATAACTTTAATTGGATTCACAAAGGTAAAAGTATGTGATTATTGTGTTTTGTTGCTGCAATTGGTAAGCAATATGATGCCGCTGTAGATTTTCAAGTATTCTTAACTACGCAAATATATTCACTTTACATAATTTTTCGGAATAGTTCATTTAAACCCGAGCAATTATAATAATATTTAATATTTAACGCAAAAGCTTGCACTTTTACATGCAAATCGCACATTAATTTGAGAGTTCGGCATATTGGAAAACTATGATGACGTAGATGCGCAGAACGAAGCATTTTTGATACCTGATTTGCGTAATCTTGTATTCTATCATTCTTGGTTGTAGACAGCTACTACCGAAAGCTACAGCGAATTTCAGCCGATTCAGACTCGTACTTTTGTTTTGACCGCGTTTGGAAGCGGTTGTGTTTTAGAAAAATGGAGAAAGCAATATCGGTCAGTGATTCGATTCTTGTTTTTTGAAGGGAAATCGCGCAGCCAGAGATTAATGAGATTGGAAACTCTTGTCTTCAGATAAAGATGAAAAAAAATCGATTTTTTATGAACCGGTGAATTTGGCTACATTTCTTTTGCAGCCAGAAAGAGATAGCAAGTAACGTTTTATCTTTTGACGGTATTATTCACCAACATTTTTTGCAAGCGGTTGCCACCATAAGTAGACAAAGTAAAAAATGTGGGCATAAATTTATTTCTGTGGGCATTTTTATGTGATTGTAGAAATTTGATTAAAATATTATTTAATTTAGTTCAAATATTATACTATTTATATAGTTTTCTATATTTGTAAAATTTATAATAGAAAAAAGATATAAAGGATAGTTTCTTACTAATAACTAATAGTGATAGTAGATGATAATTCTGAAAGTTATAGAGATCATGCTGTTTCCACACCACAATTGAGATAAGAGTCAAGGGGAGTTACCGATTTTTTAGGGTGTTCGGTTCCCCAGTACACCTATATCACCCGTGTACATGCAACTACAAGTACAAAACACACTAAATTTATTATTACTAATTACTAATATATTAATATATAAAAATGTCCATTTGCTTTACATCCGCAGGTACAAGTTTTGTAATTCGACGTTTTAAAACAATATTAATAAATATCTGTAAAAATTTTGAGAGTACTTATCTTAAGCTTAAAAAGCGGGAAACAGAGATTATAACCACTTTACTACGAGTTACGATATGGCACATTTTTACATTTTCGACATGCAACCGTTCAATTAAATTTGTTTTTGTAAAATTTGTATTGAAACTCACCGTTTTCAGTCGAGTCTTCGAAACTCACCCGCCAAAAGGGTAAACAAACCTTTGTTTATTTTTTTTTCTAAGTTTCCAATCTCGTTATCTCTGCGCGCAGCGAAATCAAAGAGCGCTTGGATGTAGTATGTGGTGGCCTTCCCTAGAATATATATAGAAAAGTATATAGAAGTATACAGGGTGTAACGCATAAGGTACGCCAAAAAGAGGGGCCATTTTCTGAAAACCCGACTTAATATCGAAAAAAAAATATTAAAAAATAACGGTTAGATCTACATAACTTTTGCTCACTGAGTTTCAAAGCCAAATATCCGCTTCTTCATATCCTTTTTAAATTAGGTTCCTACGTCAAACAGTTTTTGAGAAAATTAATGCCAAAGTTAAAATTTGGAATAAAAATTCCGAAAAACGGTTTTTTCTCGCCATTTTTTTTTTAAATTACGGTATTCTCTAATCAATTCTAGAGAGAATGCTTCAAACCGGAAGGATCTATGTTTTGTAGTTTCCGAGAAAAGTGAGAATTACGAACTAAACTCCTTCTTTTTTCTATATTATTGCACCAGTAATAAAACACAAGTAGCCAAAAAATTTATATTTAAAAGGAAAGTATGCTTCGTAATTTTCACTTTTCTCGGAAACTACAAAACATAGATTCTTCGGGTTTTAAGTACTTCCTCTAGAATTGGTTAGAGAATTTTATGGTCGGAAAAAAATTTATATTTTTTATTATAAAATTTGATTGAAACCAAAAATTTTTTTTTCAGAATTTTTATTCCAAATTTTAAATTCGACATTAATTTTCTCGAAAACTGTTTGACGTAGGAACCTAATTTAAAAAGGATATGAAGAAGCGGATATTTGGCTTTGAAAATCAGTGAGCAAAAGTTATCTAGATCTAACCGTTATTTTTTAATATTTTTTTTCCGATGTTAAGTAGGGTTTTTAGAAAATGGCCCCTCCCGCCTAAACGGGGGGAAATGCACCCCCCCTCCCATACGATTTTTTTCTTGTCTCGACCCAACCTACTCGTCCTGGCTTTTTGGCGTGCCTTATGCGTTACACCCTGTATAGAAAAGTATATATATTCTTGATCAGCTTCACCTACTGAGTCCATTTAGCAATGTCTGCCTGCCTGTCTGTCTGTGGAAATCACGATCACAGGAGAGAGGTGAAGATATCGGAATGAAATTTCGATACCAGAAATATGGTATTGAAAGTGGGTAAATCAGTCAATGACCTCGTCTATTACCTTTACGTAATATTACGTAAATACTCGCCTATTTACGTAAAGTTACGTTTCTGAGTATTGAGTAATATTATCCGTTAATGTGCAGAATATGGAATACATAAGTCAATAAACACCAAAACAGCACCATTTTTATTAAAGGTGCCGGTTGAACACAAAAATTGAATGTTGGGCTTAATTTTGGCGTTGTGGAACTACTGGAACATAGAAATGATCCCTATATCTCCCTAAACTATTAAAGATATCGAAGCGCGCTAACAACCAGTGCACACAAACTCTCGCTCAAATCAGGTCGAAATTCCCCCATCGCAACCTTTTGCTACCGCTTAGCCTCCACCTTTGGTGTCTCTAATCGAATCCTCGGAGCTGATTAACCTGTTAAGTCCTTCATTACCTAATGACCCCTACCTCTCCGAGTTTAATGTCTCCACCAACGTCAGCTGGAATATCAACGCTGGACCCTGTAGATGAAACTTCTTCCATTTCTTCGGCAGCAACTGCTGCTCCTTCTTTACTATCAGCAGTAGACGTAACAGTTGATGCAGATAAAGCCGAAACCACAATGGCGCGTTAGGTCGGTCGCGCTTTGACAGATATTATTGAAAACACGGAATCTTACGAGGCGATTCACAACAAGACCTCAGGCGTTATATCGTAAATTTTTCCGTATCACGTAAATCTCGTTCAAACGCACTAGTTGGTTCTACTTCAACTAGGTCTGGCGTTTGACATTTCAATTTTAAAAAAATGTAATGAAGAAATAATAAAATATAGAAATGCTAATTAAGATAGATAGTTTTATTTGCTCAAGTGTTAATTTCGTCATGAATATCCACGTTTTTTTAGTGCAGTACGCATCGTCATTTAGCTTTATGAAGTTGTGCAATATAAATGCAACTTTTACAACGCGCTCTACACTAGTTGGAGCCATAACCAAGGTATTTTGAAGAGTTCAACAGTGCTTAGTAGAATTCGAGCACGACCTATCCAACGCGCCATTGTGTTTTAAAAATGAAACTCAAGCGTCGTGGAAGATTTTATCGTAAAGTCTATCAAACGCCGATCAAAGCGCGACCGACCTAACGCGCCATTGTGGTTTCGGCTTAAGCCTATTTGTGTTGCTGTCAAAAATACAGGCGCAATACCGAAGTTGTCTATTGCTGCTGTGCATTGAGGGAATTGACGGTAGTTCAACCAAATAAAACTATCTTCATATCCCGTTTTGCTCCTGATACGAGTATTCACGAGCCTTCACTTTCGAACCATTTCAAATGATGTTGTTGTTTTTTTTCCTCCACCATCATAGCGTTTGGCAATGCTGCCTGTATCATTATAACGATTTATCGTGCGATACACAAACATTTTATTCACTTTGAGATGCCTGAGCTCGGACAATAGCTGGTTGTGATTTTCCACTCAAATATAACTCAGTCACACTATTACGTTTGAACTCCATTTCGGATAACCTTTTTTCTATAAAACATAGACGCAAATGCTTGTGGTAGCTTGTAAACAATACAAACAGCTGTCATTGATATGACGTAGTTGGCAATGACGCGTTGCCAGAAATACTACTTGCCAGAAATACGTTTGCTTTTCTAACGATATATATATATGCAAACCGGATATCATCTACAGTTGAAGGAATATAGGGCAAATAAGTTCAAATTTCAAAGGGCTATAACTCAGGAACCTAGCTGCGCAGGGGTTTGTTGTTGTCGTTCTTGGGGTCAGCACCAAAAATAACACCGGCATCAAAAACAACAACAACGCAGGGCATTGTGTGGTGAAACCTATTTAAGCCGCTTTTTTACTTATAAAGAAGGGTACACTTCAGGCACAGTGAGATTTTTTGTTGTTGCTTTTTGTTTTGTTGCTTTTTTGTTGAATCTTCAAAAACAACATAAGTTTGTGGAGCTCTTGTCTGGTCTCTCTTCCTGCCTGTTCGTAAACTTCAGACCTACATCTCACAAACTATAGAAGTATCTACATGTCATTAGTGTCCTTGGGAAGGTATCCGAATTATCTTTCATTTATGTTAAACACATTGATGTGTTTCTACGTTTGATTGCCCTGGAAAGGTTAGATATTAATGCAAGCATTGTAAAATACTTTTATCTCTCTTTATATATTTTCTGTTACTCTGAAAAGGCAAATTGTTCACCTTACATTCAAAGGACATCCGTCGTCGTTGGATAAAATATAAAATATCCAAATTGTTCGAAGTGAAATGCCTTTTGAACATAATTCGTTAATAGTTGCAACAGTTCTGTAGTGCAAACAATCCAAGAAAGGTTAAAGAGAGGTAGAATTAAGAAAAGTGCTTACATACTTACTTGATTGATACCTTTACATTGCGTTTTCTCCCAAATTCCTTCACCGATCATGGACAAATAAATTCCTAAAGATTATTGGGATTCTTTTTAGAACTGGAATAATTGCATGTCTTAATTACACATTTTACTTAGGTAAAATTCATGAGTTGGGAAAAAAGTACTAAAAATCTTACATTGCGTTTTTCTCGAAAACTATAAGCTTTTCGACAAAATCTTATATAACATAAGTGGAGGATGCGATACACCTTATTCTTAATACCTTTCTAACGGTACCTAGGCGATTATGTGCTATAGTTGAGGAGATATAGGCGTTTTAATTTAAATTTCAAAGGGCTATAAAACCGGAACCGGAAGTTACCACTCCTTTTTGGGATTGTTGTTGGGATCACCGCCAAAAACAACAACAACATAGGGCATTGTGTCGTAAAACCTATCTGTTCTAAAAAAGCAATTATCACAAATATAAAATTGAGTGGATATTGTTATTACTTTTAATCAAATTATTATTTTATTTACAATCACTGAAGACAATATGAAAATTCTTAATTGTCAGCTATAATTTCCTTTTTTTAAAAAGTAGGCAATGATTATGCTACAGTGGCATACTTCAGCTGAATTTGATATTCTTGATTTTTTTGCATGTTGTATTTGCGATTGTACTCATCATAAGGCTACGCAACAAAGTTTGAGATCAAAAGATGTAAATTTATAGTCTATTCATTAAAAAGAAAGCCCTTTGATTTTGTTACAATTAAATCCCGAAAGTGTGTCGTTATTTTTCCGACTAATCAATAGATTTAAAACAAATTAAACGAAAATAAAGGTGAAAATTTCTCGCAATTTTGTTCCTCGCCTTTGTAAAAAACGCCTCGTTGTTTGCGTTCTGTGGGCAGAACTAAACTAGTGCGAACCGAGGAACATCTTCATAGCAGACGAGACGTGAAATTGAGAAAATTTTAATTTTTTGACAGGTACGAGTGATAATCATATTTTAGACATTCTATAAAACTGTTCAATTATGATGGTCAACATTTAATCTAGTTTAGTTGCATAAACAAATAAACTATAATAAATTTGGTAACTTGTTTGCATTTAAGTCAATTTGTTTATTTTTCCAAAGACTGTCATTTAGTAAGAAGAAAAAGTAAGACGGTGTGGATCTAATTAAACGTGGCGCAAGTACAGGAAATCTAATTCAAAAAGTGGTGCTGTGGAACATGGAAATTGAGCCCGAACAATCAATTGAAGCAATGGACACGCAGGAGGTCGAGATCATCACCAGTGACTTGCATCAGCAGCAAAGTATAAATATTGATAATACCACAATGAAGAAGCTGCAACTTCATCCTAATGAGGATGGCAACATGAATTCAGCCACGATAACAGCCCCTGATAGTACTTCGCCTTTTGCAAATGAGCAGGAAATGATAACGGTAGAGCCTAAGGATGACCAATTCCGTTCGGAAGCAACATTCTCGTACATTGTGGAGAACATTTCGCAGCTAAAAGTGCAACAATTGTCTCCTCCTAAGTACGTGCGCATGTTACCCTGGAAAATCATGGTTATTCCGAATGACAGAGCCCTGGGTTTCTTTTTGCAGTGCAATGGCGAAAATGAGTCGGCCACCTGGTCATGCAATGCTATCGCGGAACTCCGTTTGAAAAGTTTTAAGCCCAATACCCCACCCTTTAGCAGGGCTAAGATAAAGCATTTATTTTATTCTAAGGAGAATGACTACGGGTATTCAAACTTCATTACATGGCAGGAACTTAAAGACCCTGAAAAAGGTTATTTACAAAATGGATCTATTATGTTAGAGGTACATGTTATTGCGGATGCCCCACATGGTGTTCTTTGGGACTCCAAAAAACACACAGGTTACGTGGGACTAAAAAATCAAGGCGCAACTTGCTATATGAATTCATTGCTGCAGACGTTATATTTTACAAATCAGCTCCGTCAAGCTGTCTACAAGATTCCCACGGAAGCTGATGACAGCACCAAATCTGTAGGTCTTTCCCTGCAACGCGTTTTTCATGAGTTGCAGTTCGGTGACCGGCCCGTTGGTACAAAGAAATTAACAAAGAGTTTTGGCTGGGAAACTTTAGATTCTTTTATGCAACACGATGTACAAGAATTTTTGCGTGTGCTCTTGGACAAGCTAGAGTCAAAGATGAAACGAACCTGCCTGGAGGGTACTATTCCTGGACTTTTTGAGGGTAAAATGTCGTCATACATTAAATGCAAAAATGTCGACTACAACAGTACACGATATGAAACGTTCTACGACATTCAACTTAACATCAAGGATAAAAAAAACATCTACGATTCCTTTCATGACTACATTGCGTCTGAGACACTTGAAGGCGATAATAAATATGATGCTGGTGTTCATGGTTTGCAGGTGAGTGCCACTTAATACTAGTAACTAAGTACTAATTGAATTAATCAAGTTATGCATATATATGCATTATACATCCGAAAGTGAAAAAGTTAAACTTAGTTCGTCCTTTCGAACTTAATGAGAAAATGTGACGTCTACATCTCGCACGAAATATTTTAAATAATTAAATTAACTTTGAAAGTCTGAAGAACCTTAGTCGACAAAATCTAAACAACACCAGAGATCATAATGACGTAGGATTTTCAGCTGCGGCCAAACCAAAAATACCATAGCTTTTTCTCGTCACTTTTTTCATCGTTTTTAATAATTTAAATATGTTACTATTCTGTAAATTTTTAAATTAATATAATAAAGCGCAATTTTAGAAATACTCTAAAACTGTTGCGTTTATTAAGATATAAAAATTAGAAAATATTTTTATATAAATTATATACGATTTTAGAAATATATTTTTATTTATTTTAGACGATCACAAATCATTACATATGCAAATTACCGTATAGAATTTTGACCATTTATACAACTTCAGACATTCGAACATTAGAACATTTTAATCATAACAATTAAAACTTATATACATTCGTAATTAGAAGAGTTACTTAGAATTCTGTAAAAATTAATTCAATTAAATAAATATAAATTAATTTATAAAACAAGAGAATAATATATTCGTGGTGTACATATACCACCACCGACTCAGCATTTTATTTACAAGAAACCACTGTCCAAGAGTGGTTTGTGACCACTGTATTGCCAAGTGAAGTTGGGTAGGTTAAGAAAGGTTTTAACTTGGCAGATCGTATAGCTATTTCGGAACATGCCAACGTTCCTCATCAGCGCTCTTTGTCGTGGCTTCCGATGTACAAGATTCTCTATATAAGCTCATCGTTTGTCAACAAATTTTTCTCGAATTTTTGTAGCTTTTTTGTTTTTACATACTCTCTCTATGCAGGCCGATTTCGGAATCAAGAGATAGGAGCATTTTTTATATACAATATAACAGCGAGCCACGCTGGATTATGTATTATTATATTGTTTTTATGTAATTCAATTATGTGCGTTTCGAAATTCGTTTTAAAACAACGTTTTGCTGTAAATAAAACACTGAGTCGGAAAAATATGGGTGGATATATGCAGTAGCGGGCAAAAATTCCGGACACCTTAAAAATCATAATATTTCCTTTTTATATTTAGAGGTCCTCGATGGCGTGGAAGGTAACGCACTTGCCTTCCAACCTTGAGGACGGTGGTTCGAATCCCCATGCGCATGTATGTTTGAATTGTGTTTGTTGTCTTTCTCTACATTTCCTCTTATCAGTCGAAGGCCATAGCTGCCAGTATTGTCTTAAAATATTTGTGTAGTAATTAATTACTGCACAAGTAATAAATAAATAAAAAAAAAATAAATATTTCATAGTAGATTCATAGATAGTTTTATTTCAAATGCTTTTAGACATGAATATGCATGTCTATTAATGACCTGAAATTGGTGATTACTATTGTAATAATTGACAGGTTTTTTGTTTAAAATGGTACAATGTTTATTTTGGGGTTTCTGGCTTTTGAACAACATTTACAGCCTAAAAGTGGAACTCCATAGCATGCGTATGCGTGCGTTTGACATTTGGAGTTTTCGAACATTTACGTGCGTACCTAACTAGCAACTCCATAGCATGCGCGCGCGTGCGTTTTTCAATCAGCTGTTTAATATATTTTGAGTGAATGATTTTGTGAAAACTATGGTTGATTTTGTGTAAAAAGCGCAAGTATGGGCGACGATTTCGGATTTTTCTTAATAATAATTGGCAGTGTAATTGCAGTATACATGCAATACACTGAATTAATGAAAGGAAGAAGGAAGTTTCAATTTGTTCCGATAATCAACCTTTAACATACATATATATTTTTGTGCACGCACACCTCGTTGATTAAGTTTTCGTCATTCATTTTATGTAAAATATAAACAAAAATATTAGAATATATTAAATTAAACATAATTCATAAGCAAAATTTGTACTTAAAAATTCAACAAAACTTAAACAATTTGAAGTTGGTTGCTGTGTCAACTGTCATCCACACGCATGAAAGTAGAAAATTTTCTACTTCCATGCGTTTTCGAATTTAAGTTCGAATTTCTTGCGTGCGGTTGCATTTCCATGCGTGCCTATGGAGTTCATCTCATAAGAACGTGTGTAGTCTACTTATCTGTCAAACGCACGCACACGCATACGCATGCTATGGAGTTCCACTTTTATAATGTAAATAGTTTCAAGGCGTAAATGAAAACGAAACATCTTTTTCATGAGTTTTGTTTTGTGCTTTTCTTCATTTTTCGTTTGTTTGACAAATGCGCATAACAAAATTCGAGTGAAATCCACTAAACGCAAAAAATGCTTGTTGTTGGTATTTTTACATGCTTTGCAGATTTTATCAGCTACGCGTGCTATAATGGATCGGCAGTTTCCAGGAAAAAAGTCGAGAAACCACGCGAAAGCAAGAAGGCTATCGTCTAGTGTAAAATTGTTTGTGTTTTGCAAGTTGTCGAATTGTATGTGTATAGTGGTGTGTATAGTGTTGCCGACACGCATTTGCACTGAATTCTACCCAAAATCTTTGCGTTTCTAGAAATTACTTATAAAAATGCTTCAAATATTTTACACATGGCAACATTTTCTGTCTGCAATAAAACGAATGTCTTCAATACGAACGAAAAGCTTCTATTATACTAGTTTGGCTCGTTTCGTTTTCGTTTGTGTTTTCGTTTTCGTCTTGAAACTATTTACATTATAAGGCGTTTAATATAAATTTTGTGGAGCCTCTTTTGTTTTTTATGCCCGTTTTAATGCGGTGAGTCATTGAGTCGATCAAATTTTTCCATAACTCAGGTAAAGTTCTACGTCTCTTCTTTGTTACTTGCACTTTCAGTATGTGCCACAGATTCTCGATTGGGTTGATGATCCTGATGATTTGACAAGTAATCCTTTACCTGCAGGAAAATAAATTAATTTGGCCAATGATTTGTGTAAATATTAGTTAATTTTACAACATTCCATGAAATATTACTACTTACCAATTTTGCACGGTGACAGAGTCATCCTGGAATATGACGTTGTCTAATAGCGAGAAGTGGTGCTCAATCGAAGGGATAACAATTTCTTCCAGTATGCGCAGGTACATAACAGCATTTACTGTTAAATCAAGAAGGTGTCCAGTACCATAATAAGAAAAATATCCCCATACCATTTGGCTACTACCCTGCATGACGGTACGTTTAATGCACTCGTCTGTCCTTCGCCACACGTACGAGACTCCATCGGATTCGAAAATGTTAAATTTACATTCATCGGAGAAGATCACCTCGCTCCAATACACAACGGTCGAATTCTGGTGTTGTTTGGTCTATTGAAGGTGCTTCTGGTGCATTTGTGCTGTCAAAAGAGGCTTCTTGGTAAGGCGGCGGCGCATACTCCGGCTTCTGCAAATCTTAGACGTAAAGTTGTCGTGCTTACTTAAGTTCCATTGTCTTCTGTGAATTCTTTCTTCATGTCCTCAGCCGTTTTGAACTGGTTTCGTAATCTTATGCGTTGTAAAACTCGATCTTCCGCCGAATTGATCTTCCGGACCCGTCCTGATACTGGTGTACGCTGCAAATACACGGTTTTCTCGTAATATTTTAAAAAATCGCTAATGGACAATTTGCTAAATCCAATTGTCCACTAATGTTCGGTAGACTCAGCTTTTCCGTCGCAATGCCAACAACTATTTATACCCTACACCTTAAGGTTAAGGGTATATTCACTTTGTCACGAAATGTGTAACGCATGGAAATGGAGACGATAGGTATAGAAAAGTATATATATTCTTGGTCAGCGTGACCTCCTGAGTAGATTTAGCCATGTCCGTCCGTCTGTCTGTTGAAATCACGATCACAGGAGAATCGGTAAAGATATCGTGATGAAATATTCTTTCTTAGGGTGTGCAGGTTGGTATTGAAAATGGGCAAAATCGGTCCACGACCAAGCCTATTTAGTAAAAATGTGATATCAGCTGTTGTTTTTTAGTTATGACAACAAAATTTCTGAGTATAGAGTAACTTCATCCGTTGATATGCCACATATGGGCGTGATCCGCCCACTTTTACACTGCTTATACAGCATACCTCATGAAACAAATTTATTACCACGGAAATAAAGCTTCAATTTGAACACAATAATAAAAGTACTAAGATAGTTTTTTTTTTGTTGTTTTGAAAACGGGTAACGACCACGCCTACTATTTATACCCGTCTGTGATTGAATGTGATTATAAGATAGCTTTCCTTATAACTACATATTTCTTCTAGTTTTTAAGATATGACAATAAAATTTCAATATCGGGCGATATTATTATATTTTACGTTGCAGAAAATTGGCGTGGCGTGCATACTTTTAGGTTACATGGACGGAAGGGTAATATGGGTATCGTTCTACATAAATCCTTATATAGGGTGTTTCGCATAAGAGGGTACAGAAGACTAGGGCGTGTAGGTTGGGTCGAGACAAGAAAAAAATCGTATGGGAGGGGGGTCAATTTCCTCCCGTTTAGACGGGAGGGGCCATTTTATAAAAATTCGACTTAACATCTGAAAAAAAAATTAAAAAATGATGGTTTGACCTAGATAACTTTTGCTTGCTGATTTTCAAAGCCAAATATCCGCTTCTTAATATCGCATTTTTATTCACTTAATAGCATTTTTTTTTAAAAATTACGTTATTAAGTATAAATTTTTTTTCCGACCATAAAATTCTCTAATCAATTCTAGAGAGACTGCTTTAAACCGGAAGGATCTACGTTTTGTAGTTTCCGAGAAAAGTGAAAATTACGAACTAAACTCCTTCCGCAGAGCGATCTTCTTCCATATTTTTGCACCAGTAATAAAACACAAGTAGCCAATAAATTGGTCTTTGAAAGGAAAGTTTGCTTGCATACCGGTTTAAAGCAGTCTCTCTAGAATTGATTAGAGAATTTTATGGTCGGAAAAAAATTTATACTTAACTAGCGGACCCGGCGAACTTCGCCTCGCCCCAATTTTAAGCCTTCAGACAAACTTTAGAGTAATATTACAACACAAATATTTAAATTTTCAATGTAATTTATTTGAATGGAATCAGTAGAGAGCGATTTGATGAACAATGTTTTTCGATTTGTTTTCCGGCGCAAAAACAAATAACGAAGACGGCTTCCCAACACGCGAACATGCAACGTACAGCTGACCGTGCGAAAAACAGGGAAATTCGAGATTAATCCCACAGACTTCTAGTGTTTTGATAAATATTGCACTGAATTTCAATTGATTGTAATGCTTTTACCGTATATGGATATAATGCGTGATTTACGACAATCCGGAATCAGTTTAACAATACACAAATCGTATAAATTGCAGCAAGAAAAATAGCACATTTACTTTAGAAAATTACAATGCCAAAATGACACCTGTCAGATTGCGCAAAGTCTAAGTCAACGTATAACGCCATCTATCGGATTTTGGCTGAGAACTTTCTATTTTTTTATTTGAAAAGCCTTTTTATTAAGGAATAATTTCATACATAAACTCGATTTTCGATTTTTTCAATTTTCCGACTTTTCCGGGGGAATTTTCTTCCGTAAAAACCTTCTCCTCGAAAATACGAACAACTGACAAAAAAGTTTACAGAAATCGGCCCAGCCGTTCTCATTTTATGAATTACTATACATTTTTTACACCATTTTTATATATATAGATAGATAACGTAATTTAAAAAAAAAAATTCGATCAAAAAGTTTTTTTCGCAATTTGTGTTCCAAATTTTAACTTTGGCATTAATTTTCTCAAAAACTGTTTGACATAGGAACCTAATTTAAAAGGGATATTAAGGGCCAGTTTTTCAGTGCTCGGTTATCGTTGTTTCTCAGCTAACCTTCGTTTAAACGACACATTGTGTTTTTCAGTGCTTGTTTAAACGGAGGTTAACCGGCCGATATTGCTCAGTTAAACTCCGGTAAATTTATCTTTTTAATAGATAAAGAAACAGCTGTTTCTTCGAGTACAGACATTTACCTTTGTTCAAAACTATGCTAATAATTTTGTTTATTTGCACCAGAACAGCTGTTCTCTTTGTAAAAATGAAAGTATTGTCAAGTGCTGCCAGAAAAGGTTCAGGTATATGCTAAATATTCATTGAATTTAGATAAATTCTGTGTGAAGTATAGAAAAGATACGTTTAACATAGATAAGTTAAACTCGCACTGTAAAACTCAAATCTCAGTTAACTTTTGTTTGGCGTTTAACTAATCTCCGTTTAAACGAGCACTGAAAAACTGGGCCTAAGAAGCGGATATTTGGCTTTGAAAATCAGCAAGCAAAAGTTATCTAGGTCAAACCATCATTTTTGAATATTTTTTTTTCAGATGTTAAGTCGAATTTTTATAAAATGGCCCCTCCCGTCTAAACGGGAGGAAATTGACCCCCCCTCCCATATAATTTTTTTTTCTTGTCTCGACCCAACCTACACGCCTAGTTATTAATTAATACGAAATTTTGTATAAATATTCTTTGTTCGGATTTGTAAACGAGCAAATAAAACGAATATAAGACATATAAATATAGAATCAATTTATAAAAAAATGCATTGGTATAAAACCTTAATTCCTAAAAACTTTTAAGGTGTAGGGTATCTAAGAATCGGCCAAGCCGTATATAGCTTTCTTACTGTTTTTTTTTTAATTTTTTACTTTTGTAAATTATTTTCACACCACTTGCCACAAGAAGTAAAAACAGATTGATTCACAAATGCACATAATGCATGTATTGGGTCTGTTAAAAAGTTCGTGGCGTTTTTTAGTAAAATTCAACTGGTTTTCTTATAGTCTGAAAATGAATTTATATAAACTCCATTATTATCTACAATGTTTCGCCATTTTTTAGGTAGAGCCATGATGCCATCGGTGAAGAACTTATGTGGTTCCTGGTTGAAAAACTGAATCAAATGGTTTTCACGGGCTTCTTTTGGAAGCAGCTTAATTCCATTCAGAGAGTTCTGCAGAGATCGGAACAAGTGGTAGTCTGAGGGTGCTATGTCTGGACTATATGGTGGATGCATTAAAAAATCCCAATTTTTGACGGGTCATCAAAGAAGTGTGAAATTTTTCTCCAATTTCAAACGTTAAAAACTATCCAACAACTGCACTAATTTCGTTATTTACAAACTGAGAGTTGCGGTCGAACTGTCAGCTTACCAATAAACGTTCAGTGATATCGCTGCGATCAGTGTTGCCAGAGAAATTTGCAATTGACCCCACCTATCGGAAAAACGCCACGAACTTTTTCCCAGACCCAATATTTATGCCCTATCTACTGCCCCTTGTACCTAAGGGACACTACAATGCTTTGATTGCATCCCCAATACCTGTCCGGATTTTTATATCTGGATAAACATACATACATGTCTGCATTTTTGTCATGTCATATACAAATTTACATTTTTCAGCATTCGGAAAAAAATTAATATAATAATAATACACAACAGAATAAATTCATTTTAGAAAATTAAGCTAACACTTTTTTGTTTTGTAGGAGGCGAGTAAAGGGGTTATTTTCACAACATTTCCACCTGTTCTGCATTTGCATTTGATGCGTTTTCAGTATGATCCTATCACTGATAGCTCCATTAAATATAACGACCGCTTTGAGTTCTATGAACACATTAATCTCGATCGTTTTTTGGCCGATCGTGAGAAAACTCCAGCCGATTACGTACTACATGCAGTACTTGTCCATTCAGGTGATAATCATGGCGGTCATTACGTCGTTTTCATAAACCCCAAAGCTGATGGTAAATGGTACAAGTTTGACGATGATGTAGTCTCAAGCTGCCGTAAAGTTGAAGCCATAGAACAAAATTATGGTGGTATGGACGAAGAAATTTCTTTTCATGCTAAGTGCAGTAATGCCTATATGTTGGTTTATATACGAAACTCTGAGCTTGAGCGTGTTTTGGGCGAGATACCAGAACATGAAATTCCCAGTGAATTAGTTGAACGCCTTGACCTAGAAAAACGAATTGAGATTGCTCGCCGCAAAGAACGAAGCGAAGCTAATTTGTACGTATCCATTCACGTAATATTGGAGGAATATTTTGAGGTACAACAAAAACGACGACTTTTCGACCTAGACAAAGTACATCCACGTTTGTTCAAGTTAAAGCAAACTCAGACTGTCGAAGATATGATCGAAGCCTTTGTAAAGACATTTTGTGTACCAAAGGAACGCATTCGTCTTTGGATTATGTATGCGGCACAGTCACAAAAATTTTTGTATTTCGATTTTCAACGGGAACTCTCACACACAATTGAACAAATCGCTTCTGCACAGAAGCCATGGGTAATTTTTCTCCAACTAGCTCAACCTGATATTCCAGGACGGTCACTACCACCGTTTGATCCGAAACGTGAAGTACTTGTCTTCTTTAAGTATTACGATGCTCGCAACAAGCGGTTAAATTATTTAGGTTGTTCTCAGCAAGAACTAAGTCGACGTCTCAATGACATCATACCCGAAGTAAATATGCATTTAGGTTTCGATCCTGATACTGAACTGACAGTTTTTGATGAATGCACTGACAAGAAAATCAGTAATCTTAATGAGCCCTTAGAAAAGGTTCTGTCATTGCATCAAGATAATTTACAGGGATATATATTAATATTTGAAAGAGAACATATTGGCTTAAAATTGGATTTGCCGACTGTTGAGGATTATTTCTTAGATTTGGTCTATCGTGTTGAAATAACTTTTTGTGACAAATGCAATCCGAACGAGCCGGAAGTCGTACTTGAGCTTTCAAATAGGTACACTTATGATCAGATGGCCCAAGCAGTAGCAGAACGACTAAACACAGATCCAAATAAACTACAATTTTTCATGTGTGCCAGCAGTTATAAGGAGGCGCCGGGTAATCCAATACCATACACATATAAGGTGAGTTTAATACAAGTTTAATAAGAGTGATTGCAGTAATGCTATAATAATTTTGTTAATATATTTTCATTAATACTGTCTGGTTTTTAGTTTAGTTATTATAGTAGCTTGAAGTTTTTGCAGAGTTCTGGTCGAAATAAATTGTGAGCCACATTCATTTATTAACAAATATACATATACTCGTACATACATATTAGGTATATAAAAATTCAGTCTCCTTATGTTCCTGCTCCCAAAACCAGGGTTCGTAAATGCTCGCTCCGGCTCCCTCGCACTCCCGAGCAGGAGCAACAGAAACAATTTTCAGCGCTCCGGCTCGCTCAAAAGAGCATTTGCTTACGAGAGCACGAGCGAGCCGGAGCAATAAACAATAACATCAGTGAGCAGTGCTCCGATCAGTTGCGAGCAGTGAGCAAGTGAGCAGCTCCGTGCTCAGAGATAGTGAGCACCTCCGAGCTCAGAGCTAGTGAGCAGCTCCGGCTCCGATCAGCTTCGACCCGATGTGTATGAGAAGTAGTCGGTTGTTTTGTTTGTAAATTTGTTTTTTAATTTGAATAGCAACAACATTATGTTTGGGATTTTGTTATGACTGGTAGTTATTTGGTAATTATATTGAATTTCAATTTATTATGTATTAATTGCAGTCGAGAGAGAATTTAAAAATTATATATCAAATACAAATATCCTTTATTTCGTACCATAAAATTATCATAATACATAATATGCGGTGGAGGTTAGCACTTACATGTTTGACCTTGACAATGCTTCAGGGAGGCAGGAGCAACGATTTTTATGAAACGTTAATGGTTTTATTGCATTTTCTTGCCCTGAATTTTCGTTTGGAAATTTTCAATAACTACCGTTCTTGTTAAATGCTCACTCTCGAGCGCTCTTTTTTGCTCCTGCTAGCTCCGACTCGCTCAAAAGAGCATTTGCTTACGAGAGCACGAGCGAGCCGGAGCAAAAAACATTAACATCAGTGAGCAGCTCCGTGCTCACGAGCAAATTAGCTGCTCCGTGCTCAGAGATAGTGAGCAGCTCCGGCTCCGACCCGATGTGTATGAGCAGTAGTCGGTCGTTTTGTTTGTAAATTTGTTTTTTAATTTGAATAGCAACAACATTATTGACGGTGATAAGACTGTCAAAAACAGTATCCAAAATTCGTCACTTTGTAATCTACGTCAAATCAGAATTAATACGTTGTCAAGAAATCAGTAGCCAGAGGATATAAAAAAATCATATTACAATATATAATTAATTTATATAATATATATGTATATATAATTAATATATAATTTAATCATGAATTAAGCATGCATACATACCCACATCCGCTCAAATCGAGCAATGATCACAGACTGCCAAAATAAAATCTAACGACGGAAGTAACGAGCTGTGTCTCTTGATAATTTGAGCTTTTCAGCAACTCGTATCTTTTTGTTGCT
This sequence comes from Myopa testacea, assembly GCA_949629155.1. Lineage (NCBI taxonomy): Eukaryota > Metazoa > Arthropoda > Insecta > Diptera > Conopidae > Myopa > Myopa testacea. The sequence goes on from OX451345.1 coordinate 21,820,807, forward strand.
AAATTGACATAAAATACAACATCAATACCAACTATTGCAAAACTATTCATGGTTTCAGCGAATCAATCAATATCTATTATGAAATTTATTTGAAATTATTATTGCTTAATACATAAATAGTAAGATTAAATTAAATTTATTTTCTAACAATTATGTACAAAACACAACGCAGCTTCAGCAGCAAAAGCTAACTCAAGCAAACCCTTATGGGAACAACGAAAAGGCTTGAGATGGAAATAGACTTTCGCATGGCTTTAAAAATTTCTCCTAAAAAGTGTTGTCTACGTTTTAACACGATTTTGACAGCAAATATTTTTTTACTTCAAACATTTTCAAATGGACATGAATGTATTTTCGATCTGTGTAACAAAGATTATAAAAAGGCGTTAAAAAAATTCTTTCTATGCATAAAACTTCTTTTTTTTTTTGTAAACGTAAAAAAACGATAACCGTTTGTTCCGACTTCAAAAAATCCTTCCAAAAAGCTGAAGCTCCATTGCTTGAGGTCTTATACTATATAATTTCAAAGAGTTTATTATTTGTATTTCTTCGGCGGTATGACGAAGCTAAGTATAATAAAAATGTTTGTAAAAGTTTATAGTCAAAAAGTATTATAAATTATTAAATAATATCTAAAAGTATGCAAATGGTAGCAAAAAGTATTAAAAAATCATGCTATAAAATCATCCATGATACAACGATCCACAATCCAATCTGTCCGCCTTGTAAACGCTGGCGAGAATACGGTCGGTGAATAGTTCCACATGTGCGACACATATCCCCCGTGTAAAAACGGCATAACACGCTAAATATTTTAGTTTCATTTGCTTTCTCTTTTGTTTCATTTACAGCCTTATAATGGAAATCGTTTGAAAACACAAACGAAAACGAAACTAAGCCAAACGAATATAATGGGAGCTTTTCGTCTGTATTGCAGACTTTCGTTGTTTGTAGACAGAAAATGTTTTCATGTCTACAATATTTAAAGCATTTTTATAAGTAATTTTTGGAAACGCAAAGATTTCGTGTAGAGTTCAGTGCAAATGCGTGGCGGCAACACTATACAAACAGTTACAAAACACAAACAATTTTCGCATCGTTTATCAACTTTTTTCCTGGAAACTGCAGATCCATTATATTAGGTCAGTAAGTATTATATGAAATGTCCGATTTTCATAACAGCTGAGTTTGAGAGTTGACACTTGACTATAACGGTTTTTATATTTTTTCTTATCATGAAGGTGTATCATTACTCTTTCAAACTCATAGTGCAAATCGTAGTTTCTTTTTGAATCTTTTGATATAGAGTAGCTTTCATAAGACAATGGAATGGTAAAAAATGAGGGTAATTTTCGAATATTTGTTTCGTCGCTGAACCAATGCATCGCAGGCAGCTCGAAACATCAATGAAGTGTTTGGGAAAGATGCAGCTAACCATCGGACGTCATTGGTTTGCTAAGTTTCGTTCTGGTGATTTTAACCTTGCAAATGAACCACGTGGAAGACCGGCGAGTAAGTTGGTTAATGATAATCTGAAAGCTGTAGTGAAAGCAGATACGTCTCAAACTACGCGTGATCTAGCAGAAGGGTTTAAGTTTTCTATTCCAATAATTTTGGATCACTTAAAACAAATTGGTAAGGTCAAAAAGCTGGATCGATGGGTTCCATATGAGTGAACGAGCGTCAAAAAAGAAATCGTTTCGAAGCTTGCCTTTCTTTACTGTCACGGTATAAAATCGAACCTTTTCTAAACCGCATTGTAACAGTTGATGAAAAATGGATTTTATTCGACAATCGAAAACATTCGGCACAATGGTTTAAAAAAGATGTTGATAAAACAGAACCCTAAACTAAACATTCATAATAAAAAGCTTATGGAGTCAGTTTGGTGGTCCAGCGCCGGAATTATCCATTACAGATTTATGAGACCTCGTCAATCCGTAACAGCAAATATCTACTGCAATCAGTTGGACGTGATGATGATAGGCTTTCCATTAAACAGCCCAGATTGGTCAATAGAAATCGTCCAATCCTCTTACTAAACAACGACAATTACAGGAACTAGGCTTGGAAACTCATTGTCACCACCGTATTCACCAGACCTTGCACCAACGGACTACCACTTATACCAGGCATTGGACAAGTTCTTACAAGGAAAATCCTTCAGTTCTCAAGAAGCTGTGAAAGATGCCTTTTCGGATTTCACTGCCCCTCGCCCTGCAGACTTCCTCGCTGCAGGCATAAAGGTTACCGTTAAAATGGCAAAACACCAGCGATAGCTGAGGCGCATATTTTGATTAATCATATTGTTTCTTTGTGGAGATAAAATAAACTAAACTTTCGTTTCAAAATCGGAAATTTCATACTTAATGACCTAATACAACGCTTAGCCGATACAATCTGCAAAGCATGTGAAAATACCAACAACAAACGTTTTTTGTGTTTTTTGTATTTTCTCGTCGTTTTCAAACGATTTCCATTATAAGGCTGTTAACCAGACTGAGATATAGTTATCAGATTATAAATTTAGACCTATAATTTTAACCTTGTTAATTTTATAATTTTAACCTTGCACAGAAAAACGTAATGTTTTTTAATGTTAAAAAAATCCTGCTTTTTCTAAAAGTATAATCCGTAATAAAAATCAAACCGAATTTAAATTCAAAACGTGTTTATATATATTTTTTTGTGAATGCTAATTTTGCTAATTTATAATCTATATTTCAGGGTACGATTAAAGATCTAAATTCTAGTAAGCCTAGAAAGATATTCTATCAAAGATTGTCTCTGAGCATTCATGAGCTAGACAATAAAAAACAGTTTAAATGTTTATGGGTTTCCAGTGATTTAAAGGACGAAAAGGAACTCGTGCTATATCCCAATAAAAATGAAAATGTTAAGGGCTTACTCGACGAAGCTGCTAAGAAAATACAATTTTCGGAAAATAGTCGACAAAAGTTAAGACTTCTTAAAGTCTGTAATCACAAAATCATGGTAATTTATAAAGAAGACACACTTCTAGATTCACTTCAGAAACCTAATGAAAATATAACTAGCCAAAGTGCTCAAAAAACCTATCGTATTGAAGAGGTTCTAACCGAGGATATGCAGTTGGCTGAAAACGAAATGCTTGTACCAGTGGCTCATTACAGTAAAGAAAGCTACAATTCTTTTGGAGTACCATTCTTGATAAAAGCAAAACATGACGAGTCTTACGGCTTGCTTAAACAACGCATACAAAAAAGATTAAATGTCCCAGAAAAGGAGTGGGAAAACTACAAGTTCGCCGTCGTTTCTGCCGGGCACACATATAATGTGAACGACAACACTCCTGTAGATCTAGATCACTACCGTGTTACAATGGCACAGACAGGCACTCACTTACCTTACTTTGGATTGGATCACATTAACAAATCGCGGAAGCGATCCTCCTTGAATTTTTCAGAAAAGGCTATTAAAATTTATAATTGAGGAAATAAGTAAAATGATAAAAAATTATTTAGGTAAACTTCGAGTACGCGTTTATTATTTATATATAAAATTATGTGTGTGTGGTTAAACTGATGCTCTGTTTTAAACCTTTCTTAATTAAGAAAGGGGTAAGAAAAACTGAAGGAATTATAACATACAAACTAATTCTATTGTAAACCTGTTAAAAGTCTATTAAACGCACTGCTCTTAATAAGATACAACTATTTTTAATAAGCTGTGTGTTAAAATTTGGAAGGAAATGGTTATAATTTAAACAAATTAAATTTACAGCTTTTAATAACTATTCGAAAATTTCGTTCTTAGAACTAAGAACTTATTCATTACAAGTTATTATTTTCGCACGAAATAAACATACCATTTAAATTATATTCCTAGAATCCAATAGCTCGATTTTAAGAAAAATAAATATGTTCTTATTTAAACCCAGAAATTTAGAAAATATCCAAAATTAAGAGATTTCTAAAACTTGGAATTTGTAAATAATGTCACCAATGGAGAAAACCCGTAAGTTTTAAATATCTTAAAAATAAAAACAAGTGTGCTGTTCTTGAAAGTAAATTTAGTTCTACAGTTATAAAATAAAATTATGTTAAAGTTTATCTTCAACTTTTACTTTCTATTATGTTGAACAGCTAATTCTATGTGTAAAGACAATTCCACAAAATAAATTTAAATGTTATTAAAAAATTGAACAGATACATTGAGAAAAAGATAACGTAATTATTTAACAAAATTTTATTTTAACAATATAATCAGACTAACAGCTTTATAATGTAAATCATTTGAAAACGCAAAAAAAACAAAATTTACGTTTTTCACGAGTTATGTTTTTTGTAATTTTTCGTTTGTTTGACAACGAAGCGTAACAGAAAATCGAGTGAAATAGACTAAACACAAAAATCGTTTGTTGTTGGTATTTTCACATGCTTTGCAGATTATCTACGCGTTGTATAATGAATGGCTCGGCAGTTTCCAGAATCTATCGTCTAATGGAAAATTGTTTGTGTTTTGCAATTTCTATGTCGAATTTGTTTTGTGTATAGTGTTGCCGTCACGTATTTACACTGAACTCTAGACGAAATCTTTGCGTTTCTAAAAATTACTTATAAAAATGCTTCATATATTGCAACATGTTCTGTCTGCTAAACAACGAAAATCTGCAATACGAACGTATTGCGTTTTCAAACTATTTACATTATAAGACTGTAAATGTATTTATTAGGACATTTTCAGTTTCTGTTCATTCAACCACACAAAATAAAAAATATTCTTTAATAAGATAAATCAATAATCACATTATATATACTTACAATTGTACACCCGAGTGACTTGGAAGGAACGCGAGGAGTGTTTGTCTTATGCTCTCATTAGAATGATTTAAGCAATACTTTTGATAGCCTATCGCGTTGTTGTTTTTAAACTAAGGAATATTTTAATTCTTGCAATTAATAATTTTAACCAAATTGTATGATATTGTTTTAATTACATTGAAAGCGAGTATTATCGAGAGTATTTCTTCCAAAATAATATAAATTTTACTATGTTAAATGAGCTTTTCCTTTCCAACGTTTTCGTTCTAGTAGTTGCGCCCAAGATCATGATCATGATCAAGATCATGATTTACATTGCAAAATGGACAGACAGAGATCTCGAATCAAACGCAGACATCATTGATAAATAATATATTTTTTATGTTTAAAGATGTCTTTATCAGTCTTTCCTAATAACTACCTGTCACAAACTTAAGAAAACATATATACATATAATACAATAAAGTAAATAAAACGTAAAATCTGCCCTAAATATTAATCCGGACCTATAAAAAAGGAACGTCCTCCATCCAATTTGAACTAATTCTATGGACCATAAACCTCAACAAACCAGATAACTCGGAACACATACGAATGTTTAACCGTAGACGCACGTTGGGGTCGTTTTCGACCAAAATTCGATTTGAAAGTATTATAACTAATGGATTAACGGGAATAAGCAACTGAGACCTTTTGACTTTTAATTTTTTTGGAGTTTAAGCATAAATCTAGTAGTTTTGCTTTTTAAAGTTTTTAAAAAAAAAAATAAATCGACAATTACAAATTAAGTATGCTAAGGGTCGTTTTCGACCCCAGTACAATAATGTTGATTTTATTTTATTAATTTCAATTAATAAGTAAAATCTTATGCCTTGAACACAATTGGACGAACAAAACACTAAAAACAAAATCAACTGTCAAATTTACACAGGCTCTTATGGGATTCAAGAAAAAAATTAGTTATCTACGAACATTTGTTTTTAGATAAAGAAACGCATGTCCGTGAGATAGCTCTATTTCTATTTTGACAGCTTTTGTTCACAAGCTCTTCTTCTGATTCTTTATATATTCAATTTGTTTACAAAAGAGAATTGTCATATTTGTTTCAGAAATGACAGAATTTGTTTTTTGTGCGCGAGGTCCAATTGTGTGCGTGTTTTAAGCAAAAGATACAGAGACAAATGTGTTTAGTGTTTTGTGCTTCCAATTGTGTTCAAGGCATTAGAGTTTAATTTGAAATCCATATTGTTTCTGGTCTGCCAGCACACAAAGGCGTTAAAATTGAAAGAATTGCGTTAATTTCAGCTTACGTCAAAATTGTTACCGTTATTGGTTATGCGTAAATCAAGTGGTAGTATTTAGTTATTGTGTGAAACAATTATGTCGCGTCCAATAGAAGAATAAATTGCAAAATGATTGCAGAGGAAAGCGAAAGCGATGAATTTAATGAGAGTGATGAAGAATATGAGCCAAGCCAAGAGCAATTAGAACAATACGAGGAAAGTGAAAGCAATTCTTCAGATGAAGGGAACTTGGATCCCCTGCAGTGGATCACCTTTTTACATCAAAATCCTCTTCAGTCAATATCACTTGAAAGATATAAATCTTACTGTATATTTTTCACAAAACTGGAATCAGGTCGCGCACAGAGCTGTTACGTTTTAAATTTACAACCTGGGGTAACGCGTTACTCAGCTTCACGTGTCAAAAACATCAAAGATTCTTTTCTGCTATTTTTCCCGGCTCCAATTGAAAATATTGTATTACAAAATACTAATGAAGAATGCATATAATGCAAATGCGGAGAAAAGCACAGACGAATAGATCGAGATTTACTCCATGCATAATTTGGAGTTCTGCTTCTGGCCGGCGTATATACGTAATTCATTGATGAAAATATATACTTCAAAGTATTCAAATTCAATTGACATAATATTTCTATAAAAATTGGACGTCCGTAGTTTGCATCAAAACAATTCAGTATGTTTTTGCTCTACGAGAAAGAAACCTTCTTTCAAATTACGTCTATTTTACGCTTCGACAACCCATTCACTCGCCGCCAAAATATATCTCTAAACGTCAAGTTTGGTCCGTTTCGCACACTTTGGCAGAGATGGGTCGAACTTCTGCCAATGTTCTATAATCCATGCGAATATGTAAAAGTGGATGAGCAATTGGGTTTCAACGGACGATGCTCTTTTCTTCAGTACATTCCAAGCAAGCCCGAAAGATATGACATTAAGTTTTGGGTGCTGGTTTGCTCAAAAACGTATTATGTATGAAACGTAGAACCCTATTTAAGCAAGCAACCAAGAGCTAAGCCAGAGCAAAATCAAGGCCAAAGAGTTGTCCTGGATTTGGTTGAAGGCCTAAAAGACCAAAACATTGCTATGGACAATAACAGGAATGTTTGTCTGGCCTGCCTTGCAAAGAATAAATAAATATTTTTACTCTTTTTCTCTGTTTTCTCTAAAAGATTTATTAATTTGGACAGAAATTATATGAAGGGTCGAAATCGACCCAAACGTATGATTCTTAAGTTTTTTCTACCGTGCGTCTACGGTTAAGAAAGTATTGTGTATCTGTGCTGCTTGAAATTATTTTGATTTACTGTTTGGAAGATCTGTTTTTTAGTGATCCTAAAGTTAGTTGGAACTGCAGTTTGCCAATTCTAGATTGCCAATAAGTTTTTTGATGCAAAACAGTCCTGCGAAAATGAAGCACTGCACACATGTATTACATATAATATATATATGTATATATAGCATTTATCACAAACGGCATCTGTCTAAATAAACAATATATAGAAATGTCAACACTTTTACAATCGTATATTAATAATTTTAGTAAAAAAAGGATCGAATGCACGAAATTTAGAACTTTCTTCGTTTAAGAATCTCGGGCCTCCAATTAACCGGATGCGATTCTTCAGTTGCCCCCTCATCTTCCTTGTAGATTTTTATAGTCTTATCCGCTTCTGCAGTAATTAGACGGGAGCCTGATTGATCAAAGCACATAGCGAAAATGCCAGCTTCACTGTCCATAGAACCTGGTTGAACTGGTGCTTGAAATCTTTGGAAATTATATCCTGTTCGCCAATCCCAAAAAAACATTGTACCATTATCACCACCAGACACCAAAACACCGTCAGCGTTGATAGCCATGCAGTTTACGATTGCATTGTGCCCAGATATATTCTGTATAAAGTTACCTTCGGGACAACGCCACTGTTTAATATTATCTGGTGACGCCGATGCAAACATATACAGGTTAGGGTGCAATACAATGCTGCGAACTGATTTCTTATGGTTCGTTAAAGTACAGACACTCTTGCCTGCTGCCAGATCCCACAAACGCACTGTGGAGTCGTGAGATCCTGTTATAATCTGTGGGTTGGAAGCCTGCGCTACAACACTGGCAACCGTGTTTGTGTGTCCAATAAAGGTGTGTACATTTGCCTTTGTACGCATATCCCAAATGCGTGCCGTGGAGTCTCGTCCCGATGTGGCAAGTACGTCTATAGTAGGATGCAACGCTAAAGAATATACAGCAGAAAGATGGCCGTGGTAGTGGCGTATGACTTTATTGTACTCCAAGTCCCAACACTTTACTTGGCGATCTTCCCCGCAGCTAAAGAGGTAAGGGTGCTTGGTACTTACAGCCAAGCCGCGTACAGTGCTGACGTGTCCAGTTAATGAGAGCTTTAATTTGCCACTAGCCAAATCCCAAATTTTTATAACGCGATCACCTGCTCCTGTTGCGAACCATTCGTTGCCAGGCTCTACTGTGATACAACGTACCCAACCCAGGTGTCCTACATCGAACAAATTTTGTATTTGCTACAAGCCTAATTTTCGTATAAATTCAAATGCATACCAGAAATAACCCTTGACAACTTCCAGGGTGCATGCCACGATGGTTTGGGTATTGCAGGTGTCTTTTTTGGAATAATTTGTACATTACTACTTATTGAGTCCATGCCGGACCCGAGTAGAATGCTGGTGGCTCCATTTTCGGTAGCGCCCTTCTCTTTACAGATAGCCATGTTATTGCGACCACCAATAACCGATATACCCCCATATACCGCTGTAACATTATCAGGCAAATTCTTCTCCAGCGTTTCAGTGGCACCAACCACTTTATTCAATGTTTTTGCTTCAGTTGACTTGGCAACCCTGCCAAACACAAGTCTGTAACTATCATTAGCTTTGATACTTTTGCGTTTTTCTTCTCTGACGGTATAAATGCAAATGCAAATGAATTATGGAGGTAAAAGTTACGTACTTACAGCTTTTCATCGATTTCAGGTAACGATCCTTGGTTTGACACAAACATATCGTGGGTGCGCTTTAATGAGCGAAACACAAGTGTGTGAACGCTATGTCTCTGAACTTCTTCCATTTCCCTTATTTATAAAGCGATGACCACAAAACTTAAGCTCATCGAAATCAGAACAATCTCAAGCTACCATAAATCTTTCTAAAGACCACAGGCAGAAATAACAACCATAGGTACCAAAGTAACAACAGCAAATTTTTTATTTTTAAACTGCAACTGTGAATCAACGGGATCTTACTGTGGTACGTAAATAAGTGCGTCTTGCGATGCGTTTATCACTGCGTCTTAAAAACGACGCTGCGCTAAACCGAAATAACAGCGTTGCGTCAACATATGTTCTGACAAAAAGTTTTTAAACATTCACACGCACATGAAAATTTTTTTGACATCTGCCGACAACTTCACTTCGTAGCGCATACCAAAATTAAAAACTCGAAGTGGTCTCCGTTGCTTATTTCAGCCATTTCCATAAGCATAAAAAATATGCTTAGAAAGCTAAAGGAATCTTCTTTCTTAGTATTGTGAATCACAATTTTTGATAATGTGGGTAATGTACATATTGTACATTTTACTTAGAAAAAAATTAATTAATGGAAGATAGTATTAAAAATTTTAAATTGTGATTATATCCGAAAGTAAACGACTTTGGAGAAAATTTTATTTAACATATTTAAATGAAAGATATTTTTAGTATCGGTAATCACAGCATCTCAATATTTGTTATAGTTTTGGAGATATTGAAAAAAAAAATTATTGAATTCACAAAAAAAGTACTAAAAATTTTAAATTGTGCTTTTTCCGAGAACTATAAACTTTTCGGTACAATATCATATCACATAAATTGAAGATACTCTAAGTACCTTTAGAACGGCACCCATAGCACCAGGATATCTGCTATAGTTTAGAAGATATGGGCAGTTCAATTAAAAATTTCAAACAGTTATAAAACCGGAAGTAGCCACACCTTTTTGAGGTTGTTGTTAGGGTCAGCACCAAAAACAACAACAAGATTGAGCAAGGAGTACGGCCCCCGATTTATGCCCGAGACGCAAACTGAAACGACGCAAACCAAATCATAGTTTTCCATACATTTGTATTATTATAACTTTTATTTAATTCGTTCCGAGACTCATAATTTTAGTACAAAAATTTGATTTTTCAATAGAAAATACCAATTTTTCATTATTAATATTTATAATACCAATTTGTGTAATAATAGTTTTTATTAAAATAAAAAATAACAATGCATGAAAAACAGGTTTTTTGTAACCTGTTTATGTTGTGTCGATGTTGCAGTTTCAGCAAATTTTTTAATTGTATCAGCGTCTCTGGAACAATTGATTTTTATTGTAGAAAGGTCTAATCCCATTTTTCTTCCAATATCAACTGGCTTCTCTCCTGATTTCAAACTCTTTAAAATGTCCCGTTTTCGCTCTAAGCTTATTTGCTTTCTTTTTTGACTCATTGTTGAAAAATATTTAGGTTAGGCTTCACTTCACCAAATGTATGTAATTTGAAACTACCAACGACGACAAACTTGTAGACAATTTTCACATACAAATTTGTCTATTGGAATTTTCGACGGGAAATCCCCCTTTTCTATTTTTTCTTTGTACATACAAACATTTATTAACGACGCAGATCGAAGCACTAACGACGCAACTTCGAAGCAATGCGACGCAAACTGAAGCAAAAACGGCGCAACACCGAAATCACGGACATTTTAAAAAGACGCAACTTCGAAACGACGCAAACCGAAACGACGCAAACCGGGGTATGAGTGTATTTAAATTTGAAAGTGCTATAACCCTTATAATAAGGCTATATATTATAATATAATAGTTCTATAATTCTTAAAATAGGACAAAAAATTAATTTTTCTTTTTCTTTTGCATTTGCATTTTCTTTTGCATTCTTTGTCTACCTAAATCTGAAGATCCAAACAAGGTGCAAAATCCGTTATACGCAGTGATTGTCTCACTTCCAGTAAACTGCAGCCGCCGGTAGCAAACGCCGACTCTTCTTTACCTCTACTGCAAATGTTGTTATGCAGTAAATGCAACGATAACTTAATAGAAATCATTAAAGGCGAAATCAACCAACTGCGTGAAGATGTGTACGACAAATTCTTAGAAGAACTACGCAGCTTACTTTCTTATATTTTACTTAAATCCCAATTAATCCATTCAAATTCGAGGTAGGAGCTATGAAATCTGACCGAAATCAAAACCGACACGACTAAAATTGAGGAAATTATTGAACAGTTAGTTAAGTTAACGTTGAGTTAACGTTTTGCAGTTTCACATGTCGAAATTAGAAAAGAGATGTCAAATGCATTTGACAGAATGAACAATACTATACCTGTCACTTCAGGTGAAAGATGAAGAGAAAGACAAACACATTGCCAAGGTCCATATTACATTGCAAACAGTTGTTTGATCAAACAGTTCAAAGGAATGAACTATTTTACTCTCCCGTCAAATCTGTTTGCTTGCTATGTTACATTGCAAACACAGCGCACTGCAAACAGTCAAACACTTTCTGTAGATTTATACATATATAGTTAGAGTTGCTTTGTGCAATTATTTTCACGCAATCTTCCTTTTTCCGATACTATCTGACACTCCATCACATGAGAAGTTATTGGAGTTTTTACGTAATGTAGGCATTGGCGGCACGTGCTTGGAATGGTTTAAGAGCTATTTGACAATGAGAACATATAAAGTTAAGATAAATGACACCCTAAGCGAAATGACAGTACCAAACGGAGTTCCTCAAGGTTGCAAGATTGGCCCATTGCTGTACATAATATATGCCAACAGCATGTAAGAGCTCCGTTTTCGCATAGGCAGACGACACAGCGATAGTTGCGCCTCACAAAGATATTGAGGGTGCAATACAAATTATGCAGGCAGAGCTAGATGCAATTGTAAGATGTCATGATAATGGACTCAAAATTAATGCAGAGAAAACTAAAATAACCGCCACATATACTACGTCATGAAAATTTAATTAAATATCACAATTATGATTGTCTACATTAGAAAAGTCTTACAAACAGCAGGACGGATGATGAATGTCCTCACTAAATCTGAGTCTAATCAACAAAACTATCCTATTTCATTTTTCCAAGCAGTCTTGCAGCCTGATAGATCCTGTCTTCGTAAGCAAAGCACAAAACGTGCTTCTTTATCAGACTAGACGCCGCAGGCCTCTCAATGCATGATTTGTTTTTCTTCACATAGTCTTTCAGTCTGACAACAGGCAATAATAGTTCCGATATAGAAATTTCAAGGACATTGTTTTCTCTTCACTGCAACTGGAAAAAGTATAAACTCTAGAAATATCTCATTCTATATCGCTCCATGCGAAATCAATTCTTCTCTCAAATCAGGCCCATAAAGGCTAGTTATTTTAAATTCAACTTTGACAATAAGTTATCCTCTAAATCCCTTTGGAATAATGTCAAAAATATTAGAATCGGGAAAAATCCCGCTGAAATACAAAGCGATGTGATGAAATCAACGTTAAATTTCTGTCTCACGTCTAAAACAGTTCCGCTTCAGTTACCTCTTTGCATATTGACTCTGAGTGTACTAAGGGTCGAGGACGTTCTCACTTTACGTGTCTGAGAGATCAGGACGTCTTCAAAGTAATAGATTCCATTACTTCAAACGCTACCGGTTTTGATGGAATATGCCCCAAATTTGTTAAGCTAATATGTTCACTTCTAATTAAATACATTACATACATTTTTAATTCGATCATAACCACTTCTACATTCCCTAATGCTTGGAAACTCACAAAAATTTTACCTATACTGAAAAAGGGAAATTCTACTGAACGAGATTTCAGACCGAGTAGTAAATGCAAAGCGTAGTAGTTGTTGTTTGCGGTTTGAGCTCTGTTAGCGTTTGCGGGCTTGAGTACTGAACGCGGTTTGACGTTGCTTGCGGGAGAAAATAAAGAGACGTGACTTCGTTGATAATTCATTTAATACTGACTCATACATAGACTCAACATACCGCCGGCCTTGAACAATTTGCATATAGAAGCAATATGTACAATAAAAATACATCTTAGTAAATAATACATTCAATAATAAATTCGGGCTTAATTTTAAATTTAATTTCGGGCGCTAAAGTAAAATTAAGCCTTTGTTTTTCACCGAAGAATCGAATCCCAAAATATTTTTGGGGGCGTGGCTTCCATATAGAAGATATGGGCGTTTGAATTGCGGAAATGCAGAATCTTTGGCGAGCGATAAGTCCCAAACTATTAGCCCTATAGAGAAGGTATATATTCCGATTGAAAGGAAATGTTTGCACCTATGTTTTAGTAATATATATTTTTTCGATATTTTCACTTGTTTAGGAGATATTTTAGTTTTAAGAAAAAAATGGTGGAGGTGCTATTATAAAACCTTCCCCCTACCTCTTATATGACAATTAAGATATGTATTAGAATCAATAATCTTAAAGCCCATGATTTTCTCTTTTCAACGATATATAATGTGTTGCAGGTGCTCCAACAATTCCAACCACACTCACTGAAATATAAAAAAAATTAGCGTTTTACAGACCCCAAAATTTCCGTTTTTAAGCATTAACCTTCGTTTAACATACTGAGGGTTATAATCATAAAGTGCCTTAAAATTGGCCACAAAACACTATTCTGTTGCGTAGCCGGTGTTTGACATACTGAGGGTCATAATTAAAAAGCGCGGCCGTAGGCCGAAGGCCGGAGGACGCATACACGCCCTAAAATTGGCCACAAAACACTATTCTGTTGCGTAGCGGAACAAATGCAGTTTACGGGACTTTCTCCGATTTTTTTCAGTTTTTTTTTACCGTTAGAACCGGAAGTGTGTATTTTATTTCCAGGGCTAGGCAGCCCTGGATTTTGGATTTATCGGCGTTTGAAGTTCACGAAAGATGACCTAATAAACGGTTAATAACTCCTAAAGTAGATAACCTTTAGTAGTATTAACATTCAATTTTAAATATTGGTGATGTATGTATGATGGATTTCATAGCGCAGGCGAATCGCGCGATTTTTCATAAAAATTTTTCAATTTTAAATATTAATTACTGAACAATACGCGCTAAGGTACAAAACTTTCCTGTAGTCAAGTCTAAGATGTGTGTTCGGATATCCACCGAACACTAATGTTGAATATTTCATTAAAAGCGGTCGAAACTGTGGGAGATACTCTATCATGTTATATACCGTTGAAAAGGGGAGGTCTTGAGTTTCTGGATCAGATAGCGACTTCAAAGGTTCACCCACAAGGAAATGACCCGGCGTTAAGATTTCCAAGTCCCCCGCATCTACAGCATGGGTGCAAAGTGGACGCGAGTTAACCCACGCTTCGACCTCAGTAAGTAACCAAGTTATCACATAAGGCGCGCTTGATATGGTATTTCACACATTTAATACCGACTTCCCAGTAACCGCCCATGTGCAGTGCATTTGGCGGATTAAAATTCCAGCTAATGGAGGAATCAGCAAAAAAAGCACGTACCTGTTCCTCAGCCATACACCTCTCATACATGCTGCGTAGCTCCTTCTCGGCCCCTACGAAATTGGTGCCGTTGTCCGAAAATATGGATTTGCAGTAACCAAGGCGATTTATAAAACGTTTGAAGCAGTTGAGAAATGAAGCTGATATCAGATCTCCTACGAACTCCAAATGCATGGCGCCAGTGCTCATACAAATAAAGGAACAGATGTACTTAGACTTGCTACCCCGTCCGTGAGCAAATTTGAATGCATAGGGTTCCGCGAAGTCTACTGCACTGCTTACGAAACTGCCTGCATAATTGATGCGGCTTGCCGGTAAATTCCCCATGGATTGAAGTCCATGAGTACGGTTTAGTCTGGTGCACTTCACACACTTATGATACACACTGCGTATCAAACTTCGTGCTGCTACGATCCAAAAGCGGCGTTGCAAAACAGTTAACATAATTTGCGGTCCAGCATGTAATGTGTACGCATGTATCGACTCAACTATAAGTCTTGAGATAGGGGACTCCTTCGGCAATATAATTGGATGCTTAACATCAACCGTGACTGTCGCATGTTTTAATCGTCCCTCCACGCGCAGAATTTGTCTTTCATCGAGGAATGGCTGCAAGCGCAAAAGACTGCTTCGAAGCGGTATGGGCTTTGACTTGCTGCAACAAAATAATTCATTAGAATAATAATATTTTTGCGTATACCTGATTAAAGCTAATTCTGCATTAACAATCTCATTACTAGTCAACGGCCCAGTAGCTCTCAGACTAGCAGACTGTGAGCTGTATCTAGCATTTGCTATAAATCGTAATGCAACTGCGGTAATTCTTTTTAATTTTGCGTATGACGAGTAATTTGTGATCAACTTCCAATGTTCTTCTGTGCCCCTGACGTGAGCAGCGATCTTGTTCGATCGCGCTTCCAAATCAGTTATATGCTGTGCTGTAGGTTCATGCTTCCAAAACTGATTTGTATCTCTTAGGAACTCTGGTCCGTCCCACCACAGTCGGTGTTCTAGCAGCTCGGACGGTGTTACGCCTCTTGAAGCACAATCCGCCGGATTGCCGAATCGCTTCGGATGAGCTTGCAACCATGCTAAAGTAATGGTAGAGTCGGTACAAGCGTATAGTGGGTAATCGCTGCTCTCCCAGATAGATAGGACACTATTTACCAGTTTTGCGGCTAGGTGCGCAGCACATAGCTCTAACCGGGGGAGCGATATCACCTTCAGCGGTGAGACTTTAGTTTTGGCAGCAACTAAGGACACAATCGTGGCCCCACTAGTTCGGGTCGTGACAGCATACAATACCGCAGCGTAAGCGCGTTCAGACGCATCAGCAAAAATGTGAAGCTCCGTATTGGCGTCATCTGTACTGGTGCCAAGCCAGCGGTTAAGTTTCAGCTTTGATAATACTTGCAACCCTTCCCGATGTAGATCCCATTCATTTGATATATGGGCAGGCACTGGATCATCCCAATTGACCTTCGTTTGCCAAAGGTCTTGAAACCAAATTTTTGATTTAATAGTAGAAGGAGCGAGCAACCCCAGTGGATCAAAAATTATGTTTGCATCTGAGAGAAATGCTCTTTTAGTTAGGACGACGGGGCGCTCTTTAAGCTTTATTGTAAAGTATAAACAATCATCGTCGGTGTTCCAACTCAGCCCTAAAGAATGAACATCCTTATTTTCCGCAATATAATGGGGAATATTCCGTGCAGCTCAGCGGTTATGTGTGAACAGTTTGACGCCCATTGCCTTAACTCGAAACCACCACTGGCCAACACACTGGAGATATCATTTCGCAACAGCTGCAATTCTGTACGCGTTGAAGAACCGGTGAGTAAGTCATCCATATAAAAGTCACGAAGAATTGTGCACGCAGCTTTTTTGTGGATCAGCTTCTTTCGCGGTCTGCTGTAATGACTTTACTGCCAAGTGCGAAGCTGCTGCTACACCATATGTAACACGTAAAAGCCGGTAATCTTGAATAGGCAGTGTAGCGTCTGGGCGCCAAACATAGCGGTGAGTTCTAAATCGAACTAGCGTGAAGAAAAGATCGCCTTGCAGCTGAGGACCGATCATCAGGGCATCGTTTAGCGAGTAACCAGTGGACGTTTTAGCCGAGGCGTTGAAGAACATCCTTAGCTTAGTGGTAACGCTGGATTCCTTTTGCACCGCATGATGCGGCATATAAAAACAACCTTTCGGCATATCGGATACGAGCTCCATGTGGTTCATATCCAGTAACTCCTGCATAAAACCCTTATATCGATGTCGCAAATCTATGTTGCTTGCAAACCGTCTCTCCATTCGCAGTAAACTACGCACCACGCCATTGCGAGATTCTCCAAGACGTATGTTGGGTTTTAAAGGAAGTTCGACAATAAACCGTCCTTCACGTGTACGGCGATGCGTTAAGCCGAAAGAAAGACGCTTGCGAGCCTGTATCGAACAATACACGTGCAGTTTGCCATCTGCCACAACGATCTTGGACTCGAGCCACAGCAGTAGCTAAGAGAACAGCATTAGGCTGTGATTCAGGCACGCCTGGGATTGTGGGCCCAGCTGGGAAGTTGTTGTCTTCGATGGACGTTGTCGAGACGTGTCCATCCGTGGTTTTATAGTCGGTATTATGAATGAGTGTATGGTGACGCTGCAGACAAATGCGGCATACCGAATAACTGCGGCATCTATTTTTCAAATGACCTCGAGATAAGCAATTTAAGCAGGCTCGATTCGTTTTTAAAAACTCTATTCTAGCGTTAACTGATAAGCCTAAATATTCATCACAAGTATAAATTTTATGACTGCATTGCAATATAAGCAACAAACTTCAGTGCCATTTTCTGTGCCCACAGCGTGTAGTACATTCGCTGATTTTTGGGGAGCAGCTTTTAAATTGCACTTAGATGGAGCTAGTTCGGAATCGGAAGCTGTCAATAGCGCCGAAAGAGAACGAACCCTCATCTCCAAAAATGTTTTCAGTTCCTCAAAATTTGCTGGGTCGTCGCCATCAAGTGTCAACTCCTACTGCTTTCTCGTCTCGAATGCCAACTTATTTACCACGACATGAACCAGCCAGTCGTCCCAAAACTCTACGAGACGCCCTAATGCCTTTAACGCACACACGTGTTGAAGGATTGGATCCAGAACCTCCTTAATAGAAACTGCAGAATCAAAATTGGCATGCTTTATTGACGTTATTCCGCGGCTCTCTGTGATAACTCGTATTACTTTGTAGCGTGACTTCAGCAAGCCCCAGGCCTCTACATAATTTACATCGCATATTTGAAGACAACTAATTATGGTTAGCGCCTCACCGGTTAAGCAACTTCGAAGATAATGGAGCTTCTGGCTATTTGTTAGATTCGTGTTTCCATCAACTAGGGAGCGAAAAGCATCACAAAATGGAATCCATTCAGTTGTCTCACCTGAAAACTTGGGAAGCTCCATTTGCGGCAACCGTATCGAAGCAGACACTTGAACAGGAGCGTAAACTGTTTGTGCAGGCTCACTTAAAACTTTTAATATTCGATTAAAATTCGCCTGTGCTGTTGTATAACACACTTCAGCGTCATCGCGATTCTTTTCCTCTTCTGCTAAGGATTCTTCGCTACCACATGTTATTTCTAATGCCTCTTGCGCTTACTTAAATCTTTCCCACTGCTCATGTAATAACTGTGAATAGCTAGAATAGGTTTCCAAGTCTATTGAGAGAGAAGCTTCTTTGCTTTTCGCCAAATACCTATCCAATGCTTTGCAAGCAGAGTCACGTATGTTAATATTCTTTGCTGCCATTCTGAGAGAATGTTAGTGAGAGTAACTATTAGCAAGGTACAAAAACTAATTAACCAAAGTATAACGGCAATTTTAAAGGGCAGTGCAATGTCACGATTAATCACTGACTTTAACTTGCTTGCTAGAGTTTATAGAATGTTTAACTTTGTTTAGCAAGTTTAACTTGCTAGAGTTTATTTTAATTTTATTTCTTTATTTATAATTTTATTATTTATATTATTTATTATTTATAATTTTATTCTAATTATAGCGTTTTATTTTGCCGATTTGGCTTCGAAGGACCAAATGTTGTTTGCGGGTTGAGCTCTGTAAGCGTTTGCGGGTTTGAGTACTGAACGCGGTTTGACGTTGCTTGCGGAAGAAAATAAAGAGACATGACTTCGTTGACAATTCATTTAATTCCGACTCATACATAGACTCAACATTACTTCCATTACTTCAAACGCTACCGGTTTTGGTGGAATATGCCCCAAATTTGTTAAGCTAATATCTTCACTTCTAATTAAATGCATTACATACATTTTTAATTCGATCATAACCACTTCTACATTCCCTAATGCTTGGAAACTCACAAAAATTTTACCTATACTGAAAAAGGGAAATTCTACTGAACGAGATTTCAGACCGAGTAGTAAATGCAAAGCGTAGTAGTAAATGGCAAGATGTCCTCCTTTGTTCCAATCCGTTCAGGTGTCCACTAAGGATCGATTCTGGGACCTCGCTTTTTTATTTATACGTTAATGACATATCTGAAGCCATTAAGCACTGTTTCAATCATATGTATGCTGATGACGTGCAGCTGATTTTTAGTTGCCCCTTAAACGAAATAAACATCGCATCCCGATTCCTTAACCAAGATTTCGCCTCAGTTAGCACCTGGGAGTGTAGCAACTGCTTGAGCCTCAATTCGATCAAGTCTAAAGTTCTACCGATTTATAAAAGACATTGAGATCCATCTACCTAGCCAAAAATGTGTATTGGCAATGATGCTATTGATTATGTGGACTCAGCCAATAACCTTGGAGTGATTTTTAATTCCTCGCTCACATGGGCAACACATGTTCATGCCAATATTGGCAAAGTATATAGTGGACACTTTGGCACAAGCTTTCTGCCCACTAAAATAAAGATTTGATTAGCAAAGTTGATACTGTTCCCATAGCTCCTGTACGGCGATTTACAGTGACCTTGACTCTGACTCCTTGAGAAAATACGCGGTAGTCAGTATAGCTCGTTACATATTCAATAGAAAGCGCGGTGATCACATATCTCATTTATCACTAACAATTTTCAGTTGCTCTCCATCAAACCTTCTAAAGTTGTGATCACTAGTGTTGCTCCATAAAATTATTTACACAGCAATATCTGTTCAACATCTTGAATTTCCCTACCTCCCCGAGGTTATCTAAGTTGGTTCCTGCCAGATTTGCAAACGTAATATCAAAGCGACAGTTTTTTGTTATCGATCGAGGTTATCGATCTAAAACACCGTTTTCCTCCTGTGTTTTTTGTCAAATCGATCCTTCCACAAGGTTTGCTGTTGCTGAATGCACTCGAGGGCTATTTGGTGCTTTTCGGACGTATTCATGTGGGTATTCTCGGACATCGCTGCTATCATTTTATTTCGAACGTCCCGAAGCTTAAAATTAAACACCAACTCGTTTGGGCTAAAACCTGCACTGCAGTTTTTCTGTGAGTTTATGCTCCATTGCAAATTTCGTAGTTGGTCATCCCAATTCCTGGAACATGTATCAGCTGTCCTTAAGAAGTTCAATATTCCTTGGGATATTCCTTGATATTCCTCCACTTGACCATTAACACGTGGAGTTCTTACCGCTGTTTTGATATGGCGGATATCGTTCTGCTCGCAATATGAACAAAACTGATTCGATGTGTATGTAGTACCATGATCTGATACGATTCGTTGGGGTAAACCGAAACCGGTTGGGGTACAGTACCGGCTGAGTCTTAGTATTTCGTACTGGCCTGATGATCAAATATTTCGTGAAGACGTCACTGATGGCTATAACGTAGGTGTTACCCCGGCTACTTTTAATGAAAGAGCCTAAATGGTCAATGTGGAGGAGTTGAAATGGGATTGGCTCTGTTGGGTCTACATAAAGTGGACCTTCTGGCTTGCCCGCTTTAGCCCTGTTGCAGCAACATTCGATGCAAGCTGCAATATATTCTTTTACGTACTCGTGGAAACCAGAAATATTTTCCAATATGTTCAAGTGTTTTATCTAATTCAAAATGTCCGAAATCGTCGTGACAATGCTGAACAATTCTCCAACGAACTGCCTTTGGCACTACATACAAATTTTTGTCGTCATGTTTTCTATAGAGTCGATTATTCTGCAAGCGGTACTCGCTTCTTAGCTGCTTCCCCTGGTCTGACTTTCGAACTCCCTGTAAAACTTCTATGATGGTGCGTATTTTCAAATCCTGCCACTGCATTGGAAATAACCAGTCGTCGCTGCAAACGGCAATTTTTATGACCTGCTCACCAACTGGGCTCTCAGCTTTTTCTTCAACTGGTGCCTTACTAATCGCATCGACGTGGCTCTTTTTGCCACTTGCCCGATTCACCACGCCACTTGACATTCAAAATCGTATTCCATTATCCGCATCCACCACCTAGCAATTTGTGGGATCATTGGGGTTGTCGCCTTTATGCTAGTAATCGCTGAGCAATCCATTACCACCTTAAACGATTTGCCTAGAATGTATATTCGAAAACGCTGCATAGACTCCACGACTGCTAAGACTTTCAATTCGTAGCTGTGGTATAGAGACTGTGTCTGTTCAGCGCCGACTATAATACATTACGGGTCTTCAAGAATGTCCTCCGTTGTCTGACTGCATTAGTACGGCGGTAATCCCAACACTGCTTGCATCCGTATGAACCTCGTGTGAGTGATCGAAATTGTATAACGTCAGTATTGGTTCATTTGTTAATACTGCTATCAAAGTTTGAAAAGTATTTTGTTGACAGTTACCCCATTCGAAATTCTGCATAGCGGCCTTCGTCATAAGTTGAGTTAATGGGCGTGCTATAATGGCATAATATTTAACGAATTTTCGAAAAAATCCGGTTAAGCCAAGGAAACGTCTAACTTCAGTGACTGTAGTCGGAGGTTTATAGGTTTTGATAGATAAAATCTTACACTCACCTGTCAGTGTCCAAGAAAATCTATTTCATAGTTCAAAAACCTGCATTTGTCATTCCTCAACGTTAAACCAGTTTGTTGGAGCACTGATAGGAACTGCTGAAATTTCATCAAGCCCTCCTGTACATTGGAGCTTGGAATAATTACGTCGTCTAGATACGCGATGATGTTGTTTGACTTTGCCATTTGTATCGTCTTTCGTCTAATTATATTTGATGATAACCCATATTAAAATCAAGTGTAGTATAGTATTTATTGCCTGACAAAATCGCGAAAAGTTCGTCAATGATTGGCATTGGAAATGGCTGTTTTATGGTTATATTATTTAAACGTCTATAGTCAACGCACATTCTAAATTCTTTGTTTTTGTTTTCTACTAGCACGATAGTTAAGGCATATGGTGATATGGATGAACGTATTACGTCACATTTTCACACATTTTAAATTATATTTTGCACTATTGGACGTCTAGCTAGCGAATTGTAGCCTGTATGGTTTCATCTTTATGGAAGTATCCGTGGATAGTTTTATGTTAATTTTCGTACAATATGCTTTACCGATTTCACTGATGTCGGATTCAATGCATCCTCGATATCGCTCTAATGTATTATTAATCTCAGCAATCTCAGTCCTAGTAAGTTTATGCTATGATATATTTTCGGGCTTTTCCGTCTATCACTAAACGACTAACATTAGAACCCAAAAATTCTCTTCCGAGTAAAACGTCATCTGTAATTTGATTATCGTCAACAATTAAAGCTTCTGTTTCAATGTCCACCTCATCAATTAACACTAACATGATTACTCCAATTTAATCTTCTATCCAAATGGATTCCTAAATATTTAGCTGCGTTGCTTTGTGCTATTTTGTTGCCATATATAGAGACCTTTGGACAGTTATTTCTTCTTATGCTAAGTTACGTCTATCCTCCATTCCTTCTAGGCTTCGGAGGATTAAGTCATCGATGGGGTCGAACGGGTCTCGTCCCACTGGACTCTGATCGTCAGACTCGACTATGGGGTGGTTGCTTTCGGTTCTGGTTGGTACGAGTAAAGCAGGTGCTAGCTTGATTTAACATACCATGACGCAACGCTGAGCGTTACACCCGTTGCAGCGTTGGTTGGCTCATCACGCCATGGTGCAGCAATAATTGGCGCGTCGGGTGTCGGCGGCGGGAAGTTGAGCGGTGCGTCTGCTGTAACGTTTGTAGGCTCGGCATCCCATTGCGTTGCAATGGACGGTGCAGCTGGCATAATGTTGGATGTGTCAGTGTGTCGGGCGCAAATTACGTTGCCTGGTCATACGTGTATAACCACAATGACAATGATATTCTTCTTAGAATCATATTTAAATGACGGCTGTTAAAGCTTATTTAAGTTTATGCTTTCGTTTTGTGATTTGTTCAATTTATATGAAATTAATGTATTGCTGAAATGAAATGCCAACAATTAGAAAATTTGTCGATAACTGACTATAATTGGTTTTTGTTTTCTATAGAAACCAAAATCGTTATCGTCATCGTTGTGTTGTGTTGTACTTATACACTGTGCAGCAATGGGCGACGCGGCTGGCGCAGCGTTGAGGTGCTATCATGATGCTACTTCGGGTGTTCTTGTTTTGACGCTGAAGGAGTTTCCACGGGTTATCGCGACCAAATTTTGCTTACCTCGCCGGTATTGGATATTATACGTATGCTGCTGTAACTCGAGTGCTCATAGATACATGATCGATGATGATCGTGAATGTGTATCCTTCCAGGTAAGGCCGCATCTTTCGTACTGCCCACACGATGGCCAGGCTCTCCTTTTCGGTGAGCGAGTAATTCTTTTCAGCACCGTTGAGATGTCTGCTGGCATACGCGATTACCCTTTCCTCTCCCCAGATGGTTTGCGTTAGTACCTTTTCGAGGCCATAATCGCATGTGTCGGGTTGTAGTACAAAGCGTTGGCTAAAATCTGGGCAAGCTAGAATGGGCGCCTCCGTCAATCTCCGCTTTAGCTCGTTGAATGCTTCCTGTTGTTCTGACTTCCACTTAAAGTGCTTCCCTTTCTTGAGGAATGACGTAAACGGGTGGTCGATCTTAGCGAAGTCGGGTACGAATTAGCCAGACTCTGACGGAATTGGAACACATTTTCTGGTGGTGGTAGTTCTTTGATGGCGGCTTCTTTCGGGGTTCGTATGGATATCAGTCTCGCTCATGACATGCCCCAAATACTTGATTTCCTTCTTAAAGAAGTCGCATTTATCAATGTTAATGCGTAGTTTGGCCTGTCTCAGACGTTTGAAGACTTCTTTAAGATTTTGCATGTGTTTTTATAGCATTCCTCCGGTGACGACTGTATCGTCCAGATAGGCGAATGCATGGGGCTCCAGGTCAGGTCCAATCTCGCGTTGTAGCGCTCTCTGGAATGTTGTGGGGGCAGAGTTGAGTTCAAAAGACATAACTTTCCATTGGTATAACTCACGCCCTGGGACGGTGAATGCCGTGAAGTCCTTACTGTTTTCCTCCATCGGAATATGCCAGTAACCGTTGTTGAGGTCGATACTGCTAATGTACGTTTGTAATGTGCTAATATACTGGGCGTTTCTGACGCGTGCCAGGATGTGGTTCATTCTTGGCAATGGGTAGGCGTCTGGCACTGACCTGGCGTTTAGCTGACTATAGTCTACGCATAAGCGCCATTGTCCTGTCTTCTTTTCTACGAGGACTATTAGTGCGCTGTATGGACTCTGCGGTGGATCGACGCATGCACCCACGAGTAAGTCCGAAATTTCCTAATCATTCACTTGCTGTATTGCGGAGTTTCGCGGGCGTTGCGGGCTCATCAGTATTCGGTGCATAGCCACATTCGTTGTTCCTTCGAATTTGTTTATTTCCTCACGTATAAACTTTTGTCACTTCCGGAATGACAAAGAAAGCGATTATTCGACTTTGATTTCCCAGTTTCGTGAATCTCTTGTTGCACCCCATTTCTCATGGACACCTGCCATCTTGCCCTTGTTACACAGCACTCGTTGCAGAGTTTGTCAGCAACGTGTTTACTGACAAAGCATCGAGTCGCGCCAGTGTCGAGATTCGCTTCCACCAGATATGCTCCTAAGGGTACTGTGGATCCCTTACCTAAGGGTAAGGATCGCCCCAGGCGGGGCGATCGTTCAGAGTTCGTAATCACTGTACGTCTGGCTAAGGTGGCACTTCTACAGCAAGTGATCGCTTAGATTTCGCCTACTGGGTAAGGTATCTAGATATCCTTGGCGTAGTGGAACGATTGTCAAATCAACCAAAACGCAAAGGCTTCCCTGAAGAACACGCACTTGTTGCGTCACTTGTCCAGGTAGAACTTCTACAGAAGGCGATCGTTTAGATTGCGCCTCCTGGGTAACGGTATCTAGGATTTCCTTGGCGCAGTAGAACAATCGGAAAGATTGCGTAATCACAAAGCAAAGGCTTCCCCGACAACATCGGAGACTTGTTGTACAAACTATACCTACGTCCTAGCTCTAACCGCTACTTACTCAGAAATATGTCGCGTGTCCTGCCTCGTTGATGGGACATTGATCATTAAGCCTGCGATGCGTGTTGCCTCTCTTGACTCAAACTCAAGCACGTGTTATCTCGTTTCTGGTTCCTCGCCGACTAACTCTTCGATGCAGGTTGCTTCACTGCTGTTCCCTCGCTGTTCTCACTTCAGTGCGTATTGTTTCGTTGCTGGTTCCTCGTTGACTCACTCTTCGATCTGTTTTTCCCCTTAGGAACTTGCTTCTTAGCTCTCTTTATGCACGTCTGTCTCGCTTGCTAGTGGCTCGACTCCCTAAAGTCCCGAACACGTTGCTTCGTTGGTTGTTCATTGCTGCCTGCCTATATCCAATGTTGCTTCGAGCGCCGGTTAAGTGGCTTTCACACAGTACAATTTGTTGTAGAACTTGGTGATGCTTGACAACTTGTAGTATGTGTGAACGCTTCATACTACAAGTTGAAGGTCAAGTCGTATGAAAATCAAAACGATTTTGATTTTTGACATCCAACTTGCTCTGCTTGACGACTTGCTTGATCGTGTGAACGCAGGCGAAACGCCTCGGTACAAATGCCATTTGAAAAATGTGCTCCAAGTGTTCGGACGACATGAATACGGATTTTTGGAAGGGGTTTTTAAACCTCTACAAAGATTTCCCAGAACTATGGAAAGTGAAGAGCGATGAATATAAATAGAAACACTTAAAAGACAGAGCTTATGAATATAAAGAGATAGATAAAAATGCCACTTTGCACGTTCTAAAAAAAATTAACAAATTTATAACATGCTATAGGAAAGCAAGAATGATAGAATACAAGATTACGCAAATCAGGTTTCAAAAATGCGCATCTACGTCATCATAGTTTTCCAATATGCCGAACTCTCAAATTAATGTGCGATTTGCATGTAAAAGTGTAAGCTTTTGCGTTAAATATTAAATATTATTATAATTGCTCGGGTTTAGATGAACTATTTCGAAAAATTGTGTAAAGTGAATATATTATATATATGAATATATTATATAATATATATATATGAATGCGTAGTTAAGAATACTTGAAAATCTACAGCGGCATCTAATTGCTTACCAATTGCAACAAAACACAATAATCACATACTTTTACCTTTGTGAATCCAATTAAAGTTGTGTAGATTAAATTTGATTTAAAATTGGTTTTTATTTTTTTATTTCATCATTATACATTATACATTTAAACTGGAATAAATAAATAAATAATAATCATAAATAAATAAGATTAATATATGTAATTTTATTTATAATAATAATATTATCTAATTTATATTAGCTTATATTAATTTCAAATATTAAATTTATTTAAAGGAAATCGAAACAGCTATGTAATAGTTTTACATAGTTTCCGTTTCCTTTTTTGGGCATTATCTTCAAGTTCTTTATTCAGTTGTCTGATTTTGAAGAACATTCTGACCCGGAAAAACAGTTGTTTAACCTTTATGTGGCAATTGACATCGGAAGCTTGCTCAATATGTGTTTTTACAAAGTCATTTGCAATGAGCAAACCATCTCTATTAATTACTATAAATATTTTTTCTAGCGCGCTTACATAACTCATCATCTCTGCCGTTGGCTGCGACAGGCCGCCTTCACTCAAATGATTAACTCAGGTGTATGATGTGTCTTTTTGTTTGTTAACAGCTATATGCGGTAAATCATTGCGGAGTTTGTGGCATATATATCCTGCGAAGTTTTCAATACTATCAAATTCTAAGTCTTCTATTTCGCAATAGCGAGCGAGAGTTTTTAATATTACAGCTAAATATAATAAAATACGATTATTTTTGGTCACCAAAACATAATAAAGTGAAAATACCTGTGAGAGATGGCTGAGAGATTTCAATGTCGGGTGTATCATCCACTTCAACGTTTGCTCCTGTAGAAATTACTCCTTCGTTGCGTCCAAGAATATAATTTCTCAAGCGGAAATTATTATTATTATGAAATTCTTATTTTGTATCGCAATGGCAATGCAATTCATGCAAGCATACACAAATATGAACTATCTTGACGTCACGCGCTGGAATGACGGTTGTCAGTTCCGTTATTTATCGTACGATTTCTGAGAGCAGCAAGTTGTAGAGGCGGAGATTTCTTTATATACTAGCTTAGACTACTACAGGTTAGTTAAAAGAGTCTTATCTTCTAGATTAATTTCAATTTTATATGATTTATAACTTAAATTCACTCCATTCTAATTTGACAATATATTTAAACTTAGATTCATGGTTAATAATTGCAAGAAAATTAAATAAATATAGTGTAAAATAAGAAGTATATTTTGTGAATTTTAAATTCCTTTAATGAATTTAGATTCTACCAAAAGATAGACGTGAGAATGCCGTAAGATTCAGAGTTTCCAGTGAAGAGTTGTTCCGATTTTATTTCACTTGATTCCAAAAATGGTTCTGAACCGGAAAAATTGTCAGGTTTTAATAAATGTGCTTCGGTCAACGCGAAGTTAACACGTTTATGTCAGCTCCGGGAGCAAGAGCGTTTAATGTTCATGTTATTGTTTTCTTCAATGTTCTCTTCTTATTAATAAGTATGATACTGCTGTACATAGATGTTTTTAAGATAATACATTATAGTCTTTAATTTTTGTCCACAATTGTAATTTGAATTTTGTAAACTTATAATGTTGAAAAAAGGCTCAATAAATTTCAATTTCAATTCAATTCAATTTCAAGTTAACACGTTTAATTTTTATTTGTACATATAAAAAGGAATCTTCAAGATTGAACTCTACATTGTTTGTTAAATATACCCATTTATAATTTTAAAAATTTTAATTTTTTTATTTTTTCCGAAGCACTTAGAGCTGAAGGCTTCTATGGCAGGAGTTACGAGGAGTTTTAGAAAAGTGTGTTATGAAAAGAGTCGTGGATTAAATAACAAATAATAGTACAAAATAAAAAAATAGTAAAAATAATAAAATAATAGTACAAATAAATAATAATAATTAAATGTTTCTTTTCGTAAAAAATTCAAAATATCGACTTCGAATCTCTACAGTGTGAAACCAATGTCCAGTTTCTCTGTTTCAATAGAGGAGGCATCCGAATGCCGATTACAATGTTTCATAGAGGATGCATCCGAATGCAGCCAAACAGTTCATAGTGGGAAAGCCGGTTCTTTTTGGTTATCGAAATCGGACTATACCAAGTTAATATTGGTATTCATATGATACGAAAGTATATTGCGGCGAATGCACTGAAGAATCAAATCTTTAGGCTGCTGAGAACAGATTCGATTCTCATAACGAAATCTTTTTCCAAGCAAACTTTCATAACTTCGAAACGTTCGAAAATGTGAAGTATTCACCAGGCTTTTCTCCACCATAACAAAAATATTGGCAGAGTGGATGCAATGGACCAACCGGTCAACCTATACTGCGTGGTGGGCATTTTTCATTTACCCAATGAAATTCATTGTTTCAAATGCTGGCTTTTAAATGTCGTGCATAATTGAGCACACCATATAGATAATTAAGCATTTCGGCGAAATATTGTCCGAAATTACCTGCGTATAACAAAATCCACTAAACATTATGAAGAAATTAGTAATCATACATCCCAAAGCAGAATTCTTTTTCTGCGGAAAGTTCGTTCACACTTCGTATGGCATCTAAGGAGGTTGAAAATGCTTTTTGGGGTGTGTCCACTATTAAATCCATAATAGCCTTCTACAGAGGAGGATGAGTTGCTTCCTCCATGGGTTTAGTGGGTTTTGTTTTGTACGCTCTTTGGTACACCCCTATAGAACCTGTAATTTTATGAACTATTGAACTTTTACACTTATTTTATTTTATTTTATGCCTTATTAGTAAAAAAATACAGAAACAAAACTTGTAGTAGTTTGGGTTAGTATCTCTTTCTCTTGTAGTAATGTCGGTCACGGGTGATTCAACATACTTCCGAAAGGCCAAGACACTTCCCAATTCAATTTGGTTGTAATCATCACAAGTCACAAAGTTTCATTAGGTTGCTGATCCCATGGGTGCCAAATATAATTTATAGTTAACTACTTAAGAATTTGTACTATCACTTAGTCTTTCTATCTGCCTGATTTCCCTTTTAAGTCAAATCATTGCATACCTCTAACTCTGACTTCAGGAAGAATATATATACATTTAACGAAACAAATCATACGCTGTTCCCAAATTCTCTAAAAAGATTAGAAGTTGACGCCACAGATTTTAAAGCGCAATTGTGCAACTAATTAACATATTTTCTATTCACCGTAATCTGGTTAATGACATTTTAATTTGTTCACTCATTAGTTTCTGAAAATCGGCGTGCACAAATAATTGTGTTCTGGCCATTGACTGAATTTGCGGTTGAATTCAAGGTTTCAGGTATGCCAACTTTTTTTGGTGCGACTATTTGCTAAATGGTAAAAAATAAAATTAGTGGAAGCTACAAAAAATTATTTAAAAATCTACTTTTTAGAGCAGGTTTCTTTTTTCTTTAATATTTATGGTTTTATTAAGATATACATTTAATTGGCCGGTACTGGAGAACCTGATGCAGCATTACTCGATGCTGATGGCGCTGAAGATGATGATGCTGATGTTATGGGCAAAACACTATTTTCCTGTGCCAATCTTGTGTTAATAAATTGCTCAATCTAATATACATATGATTTAAAATACATTAGTTGAATTTTAATCAAATTTTATTTTGGGTGTTACCATTTTCTTTATATAGTTGTATAAACTCTTGTTGTTAGAATTCGAAATTACGTTTTCGACCCTATACGGTGGACAAATTGTTACCTCGTTAAATATCTGAATATTCGGCCCTTGCCAGGAAACTTCATGAAACTAAAAAAATTAATTATTAAAGTGAATATTCGATAAAAATTAAGTGAAAATTGTATTTATATTTCGGCTACACAAATTCTGACTGAATTCTAATTTCTATACAGGGTGTTTCGCATAAGAGGGGACAAAAGACTATGGCACGTAGGTTAGATCGTGGCAAGAAATAAATCGTATGGGAGGGGGGTGATCAATTTCCCCTCGTTTAGACCGTAGGGGCCATTTTATAAAAATCCGACTTAGCACTAGAACTACCGATGCTAAATATATACCTAGTTTTATCGCACCCGTCAAATTGACGGATTTTTTATTATGGCTTTCATTGTAACTTTTGACTTAGTTTAAGTAAATAAAAGAATACAATTTAGTAATAACAATATTTAATACAATAATTCATTAATATATATATATAAAAATGAAAAGCCTGACTCAATTCTCATCAACGCACAGGCTAAACCCATGGACGGTGAAATTTTGCACATAGGTTTCTTTTATGATGTATACGTCGAATAAGAAAGGATTTTTCGAAATGTTACTTCTAAAGACTTCAAAAAGGACATACACAGAATTTTTTCTTTGCATAGGCTAAACCCTTGAATCTAAAAAGGTGATATTTTGCACGGAAGTTTCTTTTATGATGTATTGTATACAAGGGAGAAGAAAGGATTTTTCGGAAATTTTACTTCTAAGGACTTCAAAAAGGACAAACACATAACTCTTTTGTTAGCCATCAAAAATATGGATTTTCTTTTTCCACAAAAATATTCCGCGTATAAATGCCTCAAAACCATTTTCAGCATTTTTCAAAATTCATCCTTTAAAGGTCCAAAAAAGGACATAATTGTAAAATTAAAATAAACACATAAAAAACATAAATAAAAACCTATCAAATTAAAAATACAATGTAGTGTTATAAAATAATATTTTATTTCCCGCGCAATGCCGGGTAGTTAAACTAGTTATTAATAAACAAAAACAATCAAGGACTTTTTTTTGTTTTCTGGAGTACAATCCATTGCCTGTTTTTGTTTTTGGGAGGAGGATTCTTTTCTGCAACGACTATATTCACTGGAGAGTTCTTCGGATTATTGAAACAAAAATTGTTTTCTAGTTATATTTTCATCTTTTTATATAAAATCCACGCATTGATTGTTGCCAAGTCCAAAATATTATAAAATACCTGCAAAGGCCATCTACGTGAGCCTGCTTTTACGCTATATTTGCGGGCCATTTGGTCAACTACATCTATTCCAAACTTAGTTTTATTGTAAAAAAAACATTTTCAGGAATTTCTTACATTTGATTGAAAACATTTACCAGTTAGAGCGTTCAGTTTTATTGTCAAAAAAAAAACATTTTCAGGAATTTCTTAAATTTATTTGAATACATTTACCAGTTAGAGCGTTCAGTTCTAAACTAACGACGTTAACGGCTTCCGAATACTTTGGACCATTCAATACAAATGTCTGGAAGCGATGTAATGAATGTAAATATGTATTGATGTCCATCATTGCATAGATGATACATAAATTATTATAAACTTTGAAACTGCAAAGCCGTCACTTTGACGGATCTTGGTATAAATAGGTACAAGTCATATTGATTATGGAAATTAAAGTCGGTGAGAGGAAATTGAATAGTAATAATTAGTTTTAATGCTTGTGGGAATTTTTAAGCTCGTGGTAATTTCTTTGGCTTAAATAACTTTTACATAACAATGACACATTATTATTATTATTATTATTATTATTATTTATTATTATTGAACAGGACTTGCACTAAGAAGTAAGTCCTTTAATTAACTGTTCTTATATTTTATTAAAAGTCGTAATAAAGTTCGTCGTAATTCTAGAACAATTACATAAATTATATCAAATTTTTAAGGATGAAATTTGAAAACCGTCAAAATGACAGTCTTGGTAGTTCTTTTCAAAGCCAAATATTTGCTTCTTAATATCCTTTTTAAATTAGGTTCCTACCTCAAACAGTTTTTGAGTCGCAATTTTTTTTTTTAAACTACGGTATTAAGTAAAAATTTTTTTTTCCGACCATAAATTTCCATTTCCGACCATTTCTTCTAATCAATTATAGAGGAAGTGCTTTAAACCCGAAGGATCTATGTTTTGTAGTTTCCGAAAAAAGTGAAATATACGAACTAAACTCCTTCCACAGAGCAATCTTCCATATTTTTGCACCGGTAAAGCGTTAAACATCTAACGGCAAGAAGAAATTCCATGGCGTTAATTATAATGGCTCAGCAACAAAAATTTCATATGTCAAATTCTTAATGGTGGGTGTCACGCTAGGCCACTTGAGGCCGCCTTAGAAAACCTTCAACTGTTTTTTACATTTTCGCCGGCATCCTTTTGTAGAGGAATTTCCATGTTGTAAAAATGGACATGTTGAAAGGGTTGACAGAGTAATTGCAATCTTCTTCTGCATCTTGTTTTTTATTTATAATTCTAAGAAATGTATCCTTTCTTTCCAGTATCTTTTAGCAATTGATAAATATTTTGAGTAATTTTTCTTAAATAAGAATGCTAGTGTGACACGCCCACAGTGCAAATTGTCAAAGTTTACATAACAGAATGTAAACAAGCACACCGAAGAAGAACGAATGATTTTGTTGCTGTCAAAATTAGAATTAGCCCGGAGACAAGATACAAAATGAAATGCAAACCAGAGAAACAAACTGGAAAGCAAATTTTTTTCTCGATCTCCATAAGATCCCATGTAAATTTGACAGCTGAAAATGTATCTTATATCCTGTTGCTCCGATTGTGCTTAACGCTTAATAAAACACAAGTAGCAAAAAAATTGGTATTTGAAAGGAAAATATGCTTTGTAATTTTCACTTTTCTCAGAAACTACAAAACATAGATCCTTCGGGTTTGAAGCATTCTCTCTAGAATTGATTACAGCATTTTCTACTTTGAATAAAATTTATACTTATTAACATAATTTTTTTAAAAAATGGCTATAAAAAATTTTTTTTCCAAATATATTTTTAAAATTTGAAGTTTGGAATAAATATTCTCAAAAAGTGATCGACATACACTACCGGCCAAAAGTTTCGAAGCACCACTCCTGTTCATAGAAAATCGTGTGGCATTTCTATATTATTGTATAAATTTTGATTTTTTCTTTTTTAATAGGATGGTTGTAAAGTGATAACTGTAATATGGAACCCAAAACGGGTTTACGGCGTTCATTGTTTAATTGCATGCTCAAATAATGCACTAAGTCAAGAAATTGGATTTTTTTGTTTATTGCACTTGCCATACAAAATCGAGAAAAAGAATTATAAAAACCCTCTTTCAGGTACTCAGGGTAATTTTTTTTTATGGGGTAATTACTAAAGGTAATTATGAATAATTATTACCATCCATTTTCTATCCTGGGTCATGTATAAAAGGCTGACCTAGAATATTGACACCTTTCTTTGTTCCTCAAGATTCAAACTGACCAAACGTTAAAAAAACCGAAGTCATGCCAAAAAATAAGATTGATATAAGATCTGCAGTGATTACTCATCATAAGGAAGGCAATTCCGAGCGGATAAAATAGAGCAAAAATTAAAAATTTCGACTAGTGCATCGCACCATACAAATGTACAAGGATTATTGAACTCTTGAGGTCCTTCCGCGGTCCGAAAGGCCAAGATCGACAAGAAATCGTGAAGATAGAGCAATGAAAATATCAAGCAGATGGAACAGAAGAAAAACGGCTCCAGAAATAGAAGCCGAGATGGATTACAGTCGATCAAACCCGGTGTCATTAACAACTGTAATAAGGCGGCTAGAGATGCTGGTCTTTGTGGAAGGATTGCTAAAGAAAAACCTTTACTTCGAACACGAAATAAAAAGAGAACACTTCAATGGACACTAACCTATAAGAAATGAACCAAAGAGGACTTAAAAAATGTTCTTTGGAACGACGAATCACATTTCGAGCTGTTTGGGTCAAATCGGTGAATTTTCGTCAAACGTAGTGCCCAAGAGAAGATGCTGCCGGAGTGTGTAATACCAACAGCGAAGCACGGCGGTGGTTCCGTTATGGTCTGGGGATGCTTCTCAAGCAATGGAGTAGGCGATTTAATTCGAATCGATGGAATTATGAGAAAGGAAGAGTATAGAAAGATACTGCGGCACAATGCCATACCATCAGACCTACGATTGATCGGCAAAGGTTTCGTGATGCAGCAAGATAACGATCCCAAACACAGTTCCAAATTGTGCAGAGGCCATTTAGAGAACAAACAAACATCTGGAATATTAACAAATATGATTTGGCCTGCCCAGTCACCCGATCGCAATCCAATAGAGCTTCTATGGGTTGAGCTGGGCCAAAAGGTGCGAGAAAAAGCGACTACGTCGACAGAGGAAATGTGGAATGCATTGTTGGAATCATGGAACAATATACAACAGGAAACCATAAAGAAATTAATCGCCAGAATATAAAGAATTGTAGCAAAAGTTATTCAGTGCAAAGCGGGATTTTTTGATGAAAAATCAGTTTAGACGTTTTTGTAAAAATTTTGATAATAAAAATTATTCTAAAATATAATTTTAATGTAATTTGTAAGGAAATGTAATAAACTTTAAAATTTACAATTAAACTTTTTATTTTTAAAAGCTTTGGATAACTATTGTTAAGATTTGTGGAAATTTCAAGGGTGCTTCGAAACTTTTGGCCGGTAGTGTAGGTATCTAATATAAAAAGAAGATTGAGGAGCACGTATTTGTCTTTCAAATGCAGTATTTAGGAATGATTTAGGTGTAACTGTAATTTTTTATTATTTTTTTTATCTTAAGTCAGATGTTTAGAAAATGGCTCCTCCTGTCTAAACGAGGGGAAATTTACCCCTCCCCTTCGATTTTTTCTTGTCTCGACCCAACCTACACACCCTAGCCTTTGTCCCCTCTTATGCGAAACACCCTATATATTAGTCTTTATGTATAGATTTTTTAAGATTCCACCGGAAATAGAAACATCTATGTATATGTACGAGTATATGTTATAATTTTCGCCCAATTTAAACGAATAACTGGAATTATTAAATGCAAGCTAAATTGATGTATGAGTGACGCTGATGAAGAATCTTCTCCAATTATTTCCTATAATATGCATAGCATTCTTTGGAGGTGTATATTATGAGATGTTTATCATTAAAGCTTACACTACAATTTTAAAAACCGACAAAAGTTTTTAATATAATAAAATCGGTATACCTTGAACTGTTTAGCAATCACTCTGTATAGTTCTTGGGCTTCAGGACCGACATCAGAATTTTTGGACTTGAGATATGTTTGTCGGTGTTGCACTGTTTTGCGAAGTCTAATTTTCAGCTAAATTAAAAACAAAATATAATTACTGTATCTTTGCTAATATAAGTGCAAAGATTTTACCTGCTCTAAATTCAACTTTTGCGGATCATCTACAAAGTTTCCGTTGTATTCCTTAATTACTTGAACATTGCTGCACAATGACAAATTAAGAACGTAAACATCACTAAGCTTTTCCGAGTTCTTGGAACGGCATTCTATTAAATCGTGATTGAGTTAAGAAAACTATACTAATATTAACTGACGTATAATTATACATTTCGGTTAATGTATGTATGCGAGTTAATGTGCTCTGTTTACCAGACAACTCCATTACCATTTAGTTGTAATCGTTAGGCAACGTAGTTCATATCTATATATATATAAATCTCGTGTCACGGTGTTTGTGTTCGAACTTCTCCCAAACGACTCACCCGATTTTTATGAAATTTTCTATGTATATTTGGTAGATATGAGAATAGGTATATATTATTAAATCTAAAGTATGAGATACTGT
Organism: Myopa testacea; assembly: GCA_949629155.1. Lineage (NCBI taxonomy): Eukaryota > Metazoa > Arthropoda > Insecta > Diptera > Conopidae > Myopa > Myopa testacea. The sequence continues at coordinate 21,856,649 of OX451345.1, forward strand.
GTCGAATGCATACAATAAATAAATAAATTCGAAACGTTGTCCACGCCCCAAAAAATGCATCTATATCCGAGAATATCGACCAAAACTAACGGTAACAAAATGTAATCAAAATCTCTTCTCGCCCCCTAAACACAAGTTGTTCAGAATTTTCTCACGAAAAGTCGTCGACCATTGCATATGCTTTTTCTGCTTTACTCAGAATATTACGCAGTAGTTCGGATAGTGTGCGGGCTCTAAATAAGAATCCGGATTGTTGTCGTCGGAACTCGCACAAAAGAAAATCGCATAAAATCTAATGCGAGGTGCTTTAAGGTGCGCATCCACCAAGGCACGCGAACTGAGCGCGTTCTGACCGCGAGCTTGGTGGATACGGAAGAACAAATGAACGCGAACTGAGCGCGTTCTGTACGCGAACTGTGCTTGTGTGTCATATCCACTAAAATCGTTTGCACGTCTATAAAATGCGTGATGTTCGCGCACATGTTTTTTAGTTAGTACACTTGGCGTACTGTTCGCGTTCTGAATTCCGACTGTTCGTTTGCATTCCATTTCTGTACGCGTTCTGAAATTCTGTTGTTTGACAATATTCAGTACCGAAATTAAATTCAATGTTTACAAAATGTACAATGAAGAAGACGTGCAACTTTGCGCTCATTTGTCCACTCCATGATTAAATACCAACAAAATCGCACTTATTTGTTCGCCGGTTGTTCGGTTGTTATCCATTTCAAATGGAAAGCAAAAAAGCAGATCACAAACAGAACGCGAACAGAAGTTGGAAGAATTTGTTTGTATCCACCGAAAAGCGAAACAAAAACCGACGTGCAGCTTTCATGCGTGCACTCGTAATTTGGTGGATACGACGCACAAACTTTTCGGAAAGCTGTTCATGTTCAGCGCGCGAGCTGCGCGCGATCAGTTCACGAGCAGCTTTTGTGTCGCTTTTTGGTGGAGACAAAAGAACGCGATCAGAGCGCGTGCTGAATTTTTGGTGGATGCCTGCCTTTAGGCGTCACTTGCAAACGAAAACACATCTAGCCAAGCGCAATGAATATTAAAACCATCGAATAAATGAATATTAAAACTATGGAATAAATGGATAATTTTCAACTACCGAACAACTCTATCGTTTTTATTAGATAGTTTTCCCAGCACTAATGTTTTTATCAAAGGATTAAAAGATAAGGCAGTATTATTAATCAAGGTGTATAACTTAAGTACACAAAGAGTGTAAATCGGGAACAGAATTACGAATCCATCTAATCCAGCAGTTACTATAAAATTTCAGGAAGAAAAAACAGAATTTTTTACCATATGCCATCAATCTTCAAGAGAGCATTTTTTTGTGAGATATATCTTATATATATAGCCATCTTAACTGTAAAAAATTTTAATATTATATTCTTCTAAAAGGATACTTAGGATAAGCATTTTTGTGTTGTGATCAAATGCCAAGACCTCGCCTTCTACCTCCTCGTTGAAGCATGTCGTGCATAACACCGTGGAGCCTATGGAGAAGCAATCATTCACGGCGGCCATGTTTGTTCGTACAATTGCAATCCGAACTCAATATTAAACTCTAAATAACATTAGTAACTAGGCAGAAAAATGTTGCAAATCTTGTTCGCTTTCAGCTGTACTATTATTTTTTATCGGGTTATGGTAAGAAATTTTCAACGTTACTATACTTTTCTCAATAATAGGTATTACTACACTTTTTTAAATAACATTATTTAAAGAACTATTTTTATTCAATTCTTTTAGATTTTCCAACGCAAAAATATTTTTGCAAATAATAATAAACATCAGCGACGACGACAAAAAATTAGCGTGTACGAACGAACGCAGGTTAAGAAAAATTTCCCAAATTTTTATGCCTTCTTTCACATTTGCTTCTTCGCGTGCACAAACATATTGGGCTACACTACACGGCTCATCAACCGCATGTATAACTTACGTTGATTGATTGATTCCAAAAAGTGTTACAACTTGTGGGCTATACTCTATTTTTGTCCCGGAAGGCCAATGTTGTTGTTTGATGCCGTTGTTGTTGTTTTGCACAGAGAGTGCAGCAACAACATTGGTTTCTCCCGCACTTGTCAGGTTGTGAGTTGTCGGTCTTTGGAAATTGAAAGGTTCGGAGCTATATCTCCTAAACTATAGCACATATAGTGTGTGCATCCTTATACAGGTATATAAACTACCGTTCATGTAATATAATTTTAAATATGAAACCCTAGTTTTCTAGATAAACCCAAATTTAGATTTTTATTACCTTTTTTCCAATTCATTAATTTTTTTCTAAGTAAAATGCATAATTAATATATATAATTATCCCAACACTAAGAAAATAGGGATCCTTATCCTTTTTTAGAAATTTATTTCCCTAAAATGACCTAAGTAAAGAGTAATAGCTTTCTAAAAATGAAAATTTTGGGATGAAATTTAGTTTAGTCCTGGAAGGTCAATGTTGTTGTTGTTTTGCACGGAGACTCCAACAACATTGGTTTTCCCTGTTCTCCTCTGGTTTCTAAGTTATTGCACTTTGAATTGTGAAAGTTTTGGAGCTATATCTTCTAAACTATAGTACATATCCGATTGGTGTGGGCATCATTATACAGGTATTTAAAATATCTTTCAATTCATATATAGAATTATCCCAACACTAAGAAAGTAGAGATTATTAACTTCAGAAATTTATTTCCCACAAATTTCTTTCGCCCACAGTAAAGTTTAAAAGTGTGTACTTTTGACCCGTGACCCTTGAAAGTGGGTTGTTTTTCTCGAAAATGGGCTTATCAATGTAGTCCAAAAAGTATATGTGGTAGAAGACTTGTTTTCTTACCTTTCAAACAGTATATAATAAGTTACATTTACAATTTTTATTATTAGAAAAATTAAAGTCAATGGAAATAAAAATAAATTTTAACAAAAAACAAATAAAAAATGTTTTAGTTTTAAATACAAAATATTAATGCACATCTTTGAAAGCGCCGCTCCACAAAAAGGGATTGCTATTTCCGATAATAATAGTAAAAATTAACGGTGACAAAAGTGTCATCAAAATCCCTCCTTACCCCGTAAAAACAAGTTATTCACGATTATCAAACACAAACCATCAATACAGAATTCGAAGCACAGTCTCAAAATTTTTCTTCTGCCTTCTCGTTTTTGTTTTGTAATGTTTAGCAGCCACAACAAGGGCTTCGCGTTAAAAACAGATAGCAAAAGAAAATGTATTTTAAAGCCGGATCGACTTTATGCAATTTTTGTTTCTCTAATTACCTCAGTTTTAACATCTAATAAAATAATTTTGGAACAGATAAGACGATTTTCGACCTTACCTTTTCGACCTTAATTTTTTTCTCAGTATAATCACAGAATAAACAGTATACAGAATGCCTATCTCATACAAATAAAATTTTGTTCCGTTGTCGCAATATAACGACCACTGTTCACTTAACATTACGTCCGCTGTTAATAATATTACGACCAGAATTTAACAGCCTTTGTTTCTGTAATGTTCAATTCGTTTGGTGTTTCTAACAACCGCGTGAGCTGATCAGCATTTCTCGACGGTAACTTCGTCCTCATTCGGTATCATTGTTGCTCAGTCGACGTTTTTCCTACAGCATTTTTATTGTACTATAAATATATATGTACATACATATGTACACGTAGAATACACATGGTTGTACAGACATATGTATATGTTTACAGAAGGAAGATGTTAGAAAGTGTTTTGCAGGCATATCAAACTCCTACAAAATTTTCGACTAGCACTTTTTTCGTTTTCTAAAACAAAACTACTGTGCAAAAAAAGAAGAAACCATAAGAACAATGCATAGAATATTGATAATCTATGAATTGTTAAAAAAAATTTTTTAAAAACGGAATTGTATTTTCTTTCTATCTCGTTATTAATTATTATTAAAATTATTAACCCTAATTAGCACAAAATATTATGGGCTGAATTAGTACTTGCTGTCAAAAACGACATTGTAACACCAAATAAATATATACATGATAAAGGGTACATTTTAAAGAAAAAACTAAAGTCATGGTATTTCGGGTTTCTACAATTTATAAGGAAAAAGTTAAAACATTTTATTCACTAAAAAGGTGTCATTTTTGACACCAATGCTAATGAGGGTTAAAATCATAAGCATAAGCAGAAGGGCATCAATGAACGCAGAAAGCCGAGCACATAATGAAACAGATTAAGATTCTATAAACCTTGAATGAAACCAAGAAGTTTTTCTTAAAGTCGACATACCGGCAAAAGTCTGCCAGAAATCAATAGCCATTAATTTACAAATTTCAGCTAATGATAACGCAACAACAACAACATTATGTCGCACGCTTCGTTGATAACAACAGTAATTTTTATGCTTCGGGATGAGTTGAGCGTGAAGAAACCAAACAGCAATCTCATATTATGTGTGTTTGTTGGTAGAGTATGCACTGAACTCGCTCTTCTGATGAAACTTGCGTAACTGATAACAGCAGAGAACTTGTTGCCCGAAAAATTAACAGCGACAAAGATCTGTTAATCAAATTCTGTTATTGTTTTCGGCCATAATTCAGATTGCTTCGTTGGCCGACATACGCATTCTGTATACTGTTTATTCTGTAATATAATGTATTATTAATGCTACGTTTACACCGACTTCGGATGAGAATAATGAATGAGTCATTCGCAAACACTGCCACATTCTCATTCGTTTTGATAGGCCATATGGCATCAGCTGTTCTGAAAAATCGATTGAAAATAGTTTCGTCAATATAGTGAAATAATTTATTGATTGCGACAAATGGAAGAATTAACAAATATATATATCATTATTAATTTCAACTGTATAAGCAAATAATCTTGTAACAATTTGTAACGCCGATTTTAAACAAATAACATTAAGTGAAATTCACCTTGAATCCACCAAGGATTTGGTGGATTGCACCATACAACGGCCAAACTGGAGGTGACCCGCAAGTGACACCAGTATTTTGCTTCTCCCTTCTGAAAATAACATCACAAAAATTATCATATTTATGAAATAAATCATTTTTAAAAAATTTACCTATATCATTAGTACGAATCTCCTGGCCGTCGAATGCGTACCCTCTGAGCCATAGAGCCTCGGCCATCTCCTTCAGAATGTGACCATTTTTTCTGTGGGTCCTGATTGGGAAATATTTTTCTTCCACAATTCGACCAAGAGATATTTGGCTCTCTTGTCCAAAATCTTCCTGATTTTCGTTTCTTGTTTACCGGCTCCATCTATTCTTTTGTTTGTTTTTTGCAATTTTGCTTTCTGTTTTTGACAGCTGATTGCAATTACTCTCGTTCCATTTCCACGATTATGTTTTGGGAATTTTTTGTTTCCAGCTATAGACTGATTTTGTTCTCATTCGCCTCGCATCAGAGATTAATGAGATTGGAAACTCTTTCATCTTCAGATAAAGATGAAAAAAGATCGATTTTTTATGAACTGGTGAATTTGGCTACATTTCTTTTGCAGCCAGAAAGAGATAGCAAGTGACGCTTTATCTTTTGACGGTATTATTCACCAACATCTTATTTCTGAAATCAGGTTATTATATCAGGTTAAATAAAGCAAATTTTACTATACATATATGCAAAATCATAAAAATGTCCATTTGCTTTACATCCGCAGGTACAAGTTCTGTAATTCGACGTTTTAAAACAATATTAATAAATATCTGTAAAAATTTTGCGAGTACTTATCTTAAGCTTAAAAAGCAGGAAATAGAGATTATAACCACTTTTGTACGAGTTACGATATGGCACATTTTTCAAGAATGGTAGAATACAAGATTGCGCAAATCAGGTTTCAAAAATGCTTCGTTCTGCGCATATACGTCATCATAGTTTTCCAATATGCCGAACTCTGAAATTAATATGCGATTTGCATGTAAAAGTGTAAGCTTTTGCGTTAAATATTAAATATTATTATAATTGCTCGGGTTTAGATGAACTATTTCGAAAAATTGTGTAAAGTGAATATATTTGCGTAGTTAAGAATATTTGAAAATCTACAGCGGCATCTAATTGCTTACCAATTGCAGCAACAAAACACAATAATCACATACTTTTACCTTTGTGAATCCAATTAAAGTTATGTAGATTAAATTTGATTTAAAATTGGTTTTTATTTTTTTATTTCATCATTATACATTATACATTTAAACTGGAATAAATAAATAAATAATAATCATAAATAAATAAGATTAATATATGTAATTTTATTTATAATAATAATATTATCTAATTTATATTAGCTTATATTAATTTCAAATATTAAATTTATTTAAAGGAAATCGAAACAGCTATGTAATAGTTTTACATAGTTTCCGTTTCCTTTTTAGGGCATTATCTTCAAGTTCTTTATTCAGTTGCCTGATTTTGAAGAACATTCTGGCCCGGAAAACAGTTGTTTAACCTTTATGTGGCAATTGACATCGGAAGCTTGCTCAATATGTTTTTTACAAAGTCATTTGTAATGAGCAAACCATCTCCATTAAGTGCTATAAGTATTTTTTCTAGCGCGCTTACATAACTCATCATCTCTGCCGTTGGCTTCGACAGGCCGCTTCACTCAAATGATTGACCCAGGTGTATGATGTGTCTTCTTGTTTGTTAACAGCTATATGAGGTAAATCATTGCGCAGTTTGTGGCATATATATCCTGCAAAGTTTTCAATACCATCGTATTCCAAGTCTTCTATTTCTCTGCTGAAGGAGCAGAGGAGGAAACGTTCACGTTTATCTGGAGGAAACGTGAAAAAACTACACGAACTAGCAGCCCCGTGGTTGAAACTATCACAATTTTTCACTCGGCACTTCATTTTATATTTTTTTGTCAATTTAATTTATTTTGCAGTATCGCAATTCATGCAAGCAAACACAAATATGAACTATGTTGACGTCACGCACTGGAATGTCGGTTGTCAAAATTTTTGACACCGAATAACGGACCTGCGCATTGCGCAATCTTGTATTCTATCATTCTTGCACATTTTTACATTTTCGAAATGCATCCGTTCAATTAAATTTGTTTTTGTAAAATTTTTATTGAAACTCACCGTTTTCAGTCGAGTCTTCAAAACTTACCCGCCAAAAGGGTAAACAAACCTTTGTTTATCCTTTTGGCGGGTGAGTTTGCATACAAAATTTATAGAAACAACACGCGGCTGTTTTTTTGAACAGCTGTTTTGTTCTAAGTTTCCAATCTTGTTATCTCTGGTTAGCACTGCTCTATTGGAGACTGACATTGAAAAAGAGAGAAACACTGCCCCTGCCGCTGCTGTTATGTGGTTAGGTTCAAAGCGTTCACAAACACGTTCTCAATCCCTTACCCCTACACGAATTTAAGTGATGTATAACAAAAATAATAGAATACAAGATTACGTAGATCAGCTTTCAAAAATGCGCATCTGCGTTACAATAGCAAACCAATATATCTTATCTGCCACATTTGAATACGTTTTGCATACAAAATTGTAAACATTTCAGTAAAATTTTATATTTTACATTAATTTCTCGATTTAATAATACTAGGGATTTCGCGATGTGGAACGAAACCTGTGAAATATATTGATCAATCTACAGCCAAGAATGATAGAATACAGATAGTATTATATCATTTCTGATCTACAACATAGTTTCTGCCATAGTCAACAATGGCAATTTCAATTTCAATTCAACTTTATTGAGACGATGACAACTTACTTATACAATAAATATATACAACTTAAACTATTCATGTTTACAAGTTTGGCAATTCCCAGGGCTGTAAAGTTTTGCCTTGTGCATGATATTTCGTAGTATTTTCAAAAATAATAGAATAGAAGATTACACCGAACAGCGTTCAAAACTGTTTTCTTCTGCGCACCTACGTCACAAAAGACAACCAATATAGCTGAACTGTCAAATTTGTATACATTTTGTATACAAAATTGTAAACATTGCCGTAAAATTTTATGTTTTACATTAATTTCTCGGTTTTAGAAATAATAACGATATACTATAGAAATATTCGAAGCAATTAGTGCATAATTCATCAATAATTGAATAATAATAGCATAGTAATTTGGTTTCGAATACTGTTGTCCAGAGCGTGCATTAAAATCCCCCAGCGCAGTTACTCCACTTACAAAACTTTTTCCTATCATTCTTGGATGGCGATGGTGGTGGCTTATACTTATTAACATTCTTTTTTTATTTTGCAATTAATAAATAAATACATATTTTGTAAATGTGTTTATAAAAGTACATTTTATTTATATTATCAAAAAAAACTTAGACTTTACATTTTTTATGGAAATTCAAAACTTAAAAATATATAATAATATATTGACTTATATTAACATACAACAATTGGAAAATATTTACAAGATTGTAAAGAAAATCAGGAGCTAAGTAACAGTATTACATAGCTTCCGCTTCCTTTTGTAAGCATTATCCTGAATGTCTCTATTCAGTTTCCTGATTTTAAAAAACATTCTGGCCCGGAAGAATAACTTTTTTATTTTGATGTCGCATTCATGCTTCCTGCCTACTTCAATTGCACTTTGTTTCAGTGCCGCAATTTCACTTATGCACTTTTTGTGCGAGTTTACGAGACAAGAGTTCTCTTTCCGTAATGTTTTTCTATTAAAAGAAATACATAATTGTTCGTTATTATTATGTCAAATTTTAGCTAATTGAGCTTACATCTGATACCACTGATGGTACATTAACCATCGATGAATCGTTTTCAATATTCTCTGCAAAGTATATAAATGTTTTGCACATCGTGTTTATCTTTTTCACATTTTTTTATACCTTCATGTAATGATAGGTTCCTAGCTGTTACATTATGTTCCTGGAGTAGCAAGTTTACAATTTTCTTGTTCTCCCGTTTCTGTATTCTTTTTTCGCGTTCTGCAGCCAACACTGGATTCCCAGCAAGTGGATCATATATGGACGGAACGGCACCACGCTTCAGAATCCTGTGCTTGGCAAATCCGAATAATTTAAAGTTTTTTAATAGTAGAAAATAGTAGAAAAACTCCTTTTCTTACCCATTTCAAACAGCATATTATTTTCAATATCGTCAGCTGTGAAATGCTTCATGCAAATACATGAAGTCTTGGTATTAAAACTTTTTTCCTGTCTGTAAAAACTAATCCAAATGCGCAATGTTTTAGTGTCGGATGGAAACGGAAAAAACTGCACACAATTTCCAATTTACACAGTTTTTCACTTTGCACCTCATTATTTTTTATCAAATTATATCTTTAAATCACGAAATCAATGGCTTTGTCTATGGCTCTCACAAAAATTGTGTCTTTTGTGACGTTGTCACACACGGTTGTAAGCCGGTTGTCAAATTTTTAGACATCGAATAACGGACCTGCGCAATGCGTAATCTTCTATTCTATTATTTTAGTAGTATTTTAACCAATAGTACAATTTCACGAGTTTGTTTATTAATTAAGATATGAGATCTTCTCGTTAAGTTTTATATAAAGCTCTTGCTCCCGGAGCTTTGCAAGTGTTCTTATAATTATTGGAAGCTTAATAGCTATTTGACTTAGAATAATAATAAGGTACATCAGGTAATATACTTGAAATAAGACTATTACAGAGGTATATGAGTTTCGTAATATTAGATTATGTTATTTTGTTTTTGATAAGGCACTTAAAGTCTACAACATTTAATATATTATTTTATATGAAATCACATTACATTACAGTGAAAGGAAAATTACCCTCTATTTTGGCAAGATGACCTATTCTGGTAAAACAGAGGAACTAAAGCAGATTGGTCATTACCTGCTAATATAGAATCTAAGTCAATTGAATCTATACACAAAGGAGATAAATAATTTGCAGAATTCCAAGGCTCTCTGGATAGAAAAAAAAACGTACTACTTATAAGATCATTATCTATATAGCGTAAATTTGTTACGGATTTTTTCATAGCTCTTAAGGAGTATCTCATAAGGGGTTCAACTCCGGACTTATGGTAGATGTAGCTGTTCGCATATTTTTTGTTAAAAGATTGGAAATGTTTGTTAATACTTAAGCGCAGAATTTGTCTTTCAAACACTTCAAGTTCTCTCGCCACCAACGGTGAGAACGAAAACCAGCACGGGAAGGCATAGGTCACAACTGGTCTTATTAGGATTTTGTAGAACAATGGCTTGGTTTCTCTTGAGAGGCCGCTATTCGATCTAAAATACGGCGCTAGCAATCCTGCAACACGCTTGGCTTTAGTCAATGTAGACCTTGCATGATTATTAAATTTGAAAAGGTTATTGAAATTTATACCTAAGTATTTAATGTGTGTTTTGAATGGGATCCTAGCGCCATCGACCGCAAGATAAAGCTTTTTACTGTCCCTCACCACTCCTGGAGGTCCTTTCCCTGATGCATTCCGGAAGCAAATACATTCAGTTTTACCGATGTTAAGGTTTAAACCCCATTTTTTATAGAATTCGTTAATTACCTGAATATAAGCAGAGACGGCTGCCAAAGCATCGTTGGGATATCTCGCGTGAGCATATACCATGGTATCGTCAGCATACAAAAGTGCAACTGAGCTTGATGGAAAGTCTGGCACACGCAGGAAGTGAGGAAAATCATATAAAAACATGTTAAAGATAAGAGGGCCCAATATTGAGCCTTGAGGAACTCCGCGCTCAACTTTCTTTAATGTGGATTTTGATTGGTTGATTTGTGTAAAAAAGAATCGATCAGTAAGAAAACTGTCTAGGAGTTTAAAGATCGTTGGAGAAAGGTTGATTTGTATTAGTTTAAAAAGAAGACCATCCCACCAAACACTATCAAACGCCTTTTCAACGTCCAGAGAACAGCTGACAGTACATTTTTTGTTTCTAAGATTTTGAGTTATGTCACTGTGCATTTTCAATAGGGCGTGCACCGTGGAGTGTCCTTTTTTAAACCCAAACTGGTAATCTGAAATAGGATCAATGCCATTGTTTAAAGTATTTTCAATTTTATTGTAAATTACTCTTTCAAGAATTTTGCCAGCGTTGGAGAGTAAAGCAATAGGGCGGAAATTTGAAATGTCGATATTATTAGGTTTTTTCCTAATCGGAATTAATTTCGCGATTTTCCAACTTTTAGGAAAGTAACCATTATTCAAACAGTTATTTAAGATAATGGCTAAAAACTCGATAGCAGATTTGGAAAGCTTCTTTAGGAGATAGTTTGAGAGATCGTCAGGACCAAATGACTTCTTGGAATTATTGTGGCTGAGGATATCTTTGATTTCTCCGGTGGAAGTGAAGAATTCAGGAAACGATGGAGATAGAGCAGAGTTGGAAATGTCGAAATTAAAAGTTCGAGGTGGTAAAGTTTTTCTAAATTGATCCACTGTAGTTTCCACTTGGAGCACCAAGTTTTGATCGGAAGTAGGCCGACTTTTACGAAATATTCTCTCAAAGTAGTTTCCGAAAGTCGAAACAATGACTGGTTCAGTGGAATAAATGGTATTATTGATTTTTAACGACTCACAAGAGGAGCTCTTTTTCCCTATGAGATTGTTAATTTCCTTGAAGGCGGAAGGACCTGGTTTAATTTTAGAGAGTCTCTGTTGAAGTTGTTGAAGTTATTTTTCGGAGTGAAATTCTGGCTGAAAGCTCTTTATAAGAGTGGTTTATCCTATTATAAGTAGCATGGAAAATTCGTTTTAACTTTTCTTGCCACTTATGTTTAATTTTGAAGAGGTTAGTAATATCCTGAGGAAGGTTTTTATATTTATTAAATGATGGACTGATTAGTTCAGAGTTATTTCGAGCAACATTCTGTATAGTTGAGTTGGGACTAAAAATATAGGAGTCAATCTCTTCATTAGAAAGGTTTGAAAACTCTGGAGGGAGGCGATTAGCTAACTGAACGTCTAGGTCATCTTGGAATTTCTTCCAGTTGGTTTTTTGATATGATATAAAGATTTCTGGTTGCTTAAGAATGTACACAATTCCATTCATGTTTAAGTTTAAAAGAATTGCGTAATGGTCAGAGAATGATGGCAGCGTAGATATATTATAGTTTGGGTTCAATTGGTCAATAAGACAGTTTGAGACAATAAAGTGATCCAAAAAGGAGGAGCCATTTAGATACGAGGGACTATTAGGCGAAAGAAGAGAAAATATATGGCAGGATTGTGACAACCACGCTTCTAAGACAATACCATTCATGTTCCTAAGAGCATCACCCCAGGAAGGACTTTTAGCGTTCAAGTCTCCGCCTATTATTGCTCCGTCATAGTTAGCTGCTATTACGCTGATTTTGTCTAACTCGGTAGTGATTGCTGCACGGGTTAAATTAGTCGGAAGATATATTGATCCCAGCAGAACCGAATCATTCTTTTTAAAAGAAATCGACAGTAAGATACAAGGGAAATCGAAGTTTGTTGTGTCAATTAAATTAAAGAGAAGATCTTTTTTTAAGAATATTGCAACTCCCTGATTAGAATCGTTACGGAAAAAGTTATAGGAATCTAAATGAACTTTATGATTGCTTTTCAGGTGCGTTTCCTGAAGAAACGCAACGAAAACATTGTGTCTTTTTAATAGTTTAAATAGATCGAGGCGTCTACTATTGTCCACCAAGGAACCGGTGTTTAAGGAGATGAAATGTTTACCCATCAAAGTTATTATTGGAATTGAGGATTACTTGGTCTAACAATTCCAAGTATGCCAGTCTCTTCATTTCGATAGAAATATCGCTGTTAATGTTCTTCATGAACTTTTTGACCCTTGCCACCAAGGAAGTTATATCCGAACCAAAAAGTGTAGTGGAAAGATCGAAAAAATCGGAAAACAATCCCTTAGATGCACCTGCAACAGAGGAGGGAGTTACGTCAATACGAGAAGCGGATTGCTTATTCTTGACAATGTCTGCAGTGTGTCCTACACCACTATTATTGAAAATTTGGCATTCTTGGTTTATCTGACTTATTTTCTCTTTATTTTTATTTATTAAATCCCTCCTTCTCAGCAGGTACATTTTGTATTGTGGACAGCCACGGAAATTTGCGGGGTGCCCAAAATCTTTACAATTGATGCAATAGGCAAGGGAACCCTGTTTTTTTATATTTTGGCACTCACCCGGATTGTGTCTCACGCTGCACTTGACACAGTTATACTTTCTGACACAATTTTTGGCCAAGTGACCGAAGTTTTGGCAACGCTTGCACTGCATAGGGTTGTTATTCTTTTTGGGTTTTTCCCAAGTGATACGGGAGAAAAAAAGGTATCTGAGTTTAAGAATTTCATCAGGGCTCTACCAGGTAGAAGTTGAACCAGAAAGAGATCAGAACTCTTGTTGATTTTTTTTTGTCTTTCAGTTAGGAATGGAGAAACCTTGGAGACCAGATCTGGAACAATTACGTTGAGCTTCCGCCTGATTTCGTCCCCACTATAATCTGATGTGAGACCTCGAAGAATTAACGAGTGTGATTTATCCTCACTAGCTGTGAAAGTATGAGCTTCAATGTCATCACTTGCTTTTAACATTTCGATAAGTTCGGAGTGAGACTTGTGATTATTAACAAAAAGTTTGCACTTATATTTATTAATATACTTAACCTTAAAAACTAATTCTGGAGCTTTTTCCTTTAAACCTTCCCTGAGTAGTTTGATATTCGTCTTGTAGAGAATAATAGGCGGGCAGAATTTTATACCCGAGAAGTTATGCCTTGATTGCTGCTGATCCGTTTGGTTGATGCCTTTCTGGTGAGAGTCCGTGGTGGCAGAGACTGTAGCGCTGCTGGATATCAGGTTCTGTTTGCCGGTGGCCATGCCCTTATCTGTCAGGCTTGGTTTCAATCTGTAGCTCGGTTGGATAGAAAGGAGCTTAAATCTATTATCTCCTAGCGAATCAGCGATATCAGCTGAACTGTTACTGTTAGTGCGTGTTCGTTTTATTCTAGGCTTTGAGCCATTTCCGGCTACTTGGACGTCAACCTCCATCGAATACGAACGAGTTAGTTATCGAAAAAGTAGATTAAACTAACTGATGAACTTTTACGAAGAAATTGTGAACAAATCACAGTAGTTTGATAGTGCTTGTAAACTTGATTTCGCAGGAATAATGCTCGTGCTCTGACCTGCTAAGTCCCGTCGAAGCACAGCAAATAAATTAAGATTTTGCCAAAAAAACAAAAAAAAGATGGCGGAAAACTCTAAATACAAAAATTATTATAAATTAGCGAACACAGAAAAGACGTCTGTTCACAACGAAGCTATGATTCGAACCCCGTCAACAATGGCAAAGGAATGGGTTTTGATACAAGCCAGTATGTTAAATTACTGAGGGATATTTGCTATGTACATACGTGTGTTCTATTTTAGGTTCACTGCCAAAGATTTGGAATCTCAACCCCCAACATATTATGTCCAACAATATCAGAATGGATTACTGCGGCCAGGATAATAGCCGCAATAATCCTGTCCGGGCTGTCAAACCGAAAAGAAGAAATAAACAGCTGTTGTTGTGTTTGTATATTTACGTATCTATTTTTAAAATTGTGCATCGCTTTAATTTATAATTCAGTGAATAAAATAACAGTAATATTCAAAATTGTTGAAATATATTTTGGTATGGTGACGAAATTCGCAAGTTTACAGAAGTTGGAAGGCGAAAAATCGTACATCGTAAATAGCAAATTCCTCTCAGTATGTCGAGTTTTTTTTGACATTTGGCAGAATAGTTTGGTGACATAAATTATCTCTTTCTAACTTATTTGCACTAGACAAAGAGAAAGATAATGTGTCTGCAATTCCGAACTTCGAAACAGACTTGTAAACTAAAAACTGAGGCTAAAAACCAAAAGCATTTTGGTTTAGGGCTGGAATCGCAACAACAATTTCAAAGGAGTTAAAAAAGTTTACGAGGGGTTTTGGGGCTTAAAACAGTTTATTCCAAAAACCTGGAAAAACCATTTTATGGAAACACCATATAAAATGATTACGACATAAGTGTTGCTTCTTTGACAGCAGTGTTGCTTCCACTTTGAAGCAATTAGTGCATAATTTCGCGTACTGGATAAAATAATTGGGATATAATAATATATATATATATAACTATATATATAGTTATAGATATAATAATAACTGTTGCCCAGAGCTTGCTGACGCTGGTGACGGCTTATACTTATTAACATTCTTTTTTTATTTTGGAATTAAAAAATAAATAATTATTTTGTCATAAAAGTAAATTTTATTGACATTATTAAATAAAATTTAGAATATACATTTTATATTGAAATTCAAAACTTAAAAATATATAATAATAAATTGACTTAGGGTGTGTTATCGGGTGTGCCAATCATTACTTTTTCCTCGATGGGTGTGCCAATTGGTTACTTTTTCCTCGATATAGAAAATTTTGACATAAGAAACTGAAATTTGGACGTGAGTGAGGTGAATTCAAACATCAAAATTTTATGTAGCCCTGAGGGCTAGGTAAATTTTTTACAACCGTTGAATATTCTATTCAACGTCGAGTATTTAAAAATTATTTAAAAAGGGAAAAGGAAATTTGGAAAACTTATATTATTATTATTATTTTAAAATTTGTGCTTTTAACAAAATAGCTAGTAACAAAGGAAAATATATTTTTGATATTATATGCATAATTCTTTGTTTAATTTTGCAGACAATCTTGAAACTCAAAATTTTTGAGTTTCTGTCAAAATTTCATCCATGAATTGGCACAGCAAATAGAACAAAATTTTACTCATCAGAGTAATTTATTTCAACATTACTTACCACTAGTAAAAAGTAACCAATGACACACACCCTTATATTAACATACAATAATTGGAAAACATTTACAATATTGTAAAGAAAATCAGGACCATTGTAGCAGTATTACATAGCTTTCTCTTGTAAGCATTCTCCTCAATGTCTTTATTCAGTTTTATCCTGATATTGAAAAACATCCTGACCCGGAAAAATCCAAATGCAGCTGCGTAGCAGAGCGAGCGAGTCTGGCGTCAAGATGCCTAGTGTGACACCCAGAGCCAAATAAGACCTGAAAAGTGTCAGTGTAAACACCCAAGGTATAATTTTTGACGTTGTTTTGTTGAAAAATATTTCAGCCTTTATTCCATTCTCCTGTATTAAACCTACTGTAAGACTTCTAAAAAGTGAGTATTAGATACTGTTTTAAATGTAAAAAGCATTCCTTGTTTTTATGTCTTCATAAACGTCGACAATTTCTGCGAATCGTTTCTATAGCAAATAACAGTTTAGGTTTACATACATATGCATCTGGTGATTTTCTCTGACGTAATTCTGTTATTTTTGTAGTAACTGAATGGCACTAGGTAATGTGGTAAAAAGGTACGCAGTTGTCATAATTTTCCCTGGAATCACTATAAGCAGTATCTACGCAGATTGGTCTCATACTCGAACTTGGAAACAACATCAAAAGCTAGAAAATCAATAGTTGAACAATAAGCCAATACAAAAACAGCATAATGGTCGGAATAAAAAAGCAGTACTGCTGGTTGCTTTTTCCATTCATCGGTTTTGCCATTGGACACTTTCTCGACAAAAAGGAAACTGAGCGCATGTCTCGATTCCGCGACAAGAGCGTTCTATACGGACGTGAACTAGGCCCAACCGAGCAGCCATCCTGGTAATCGTAAAACGCATCAACAGCTCTGTAGTTAGTGGTTGAAATAAAACGAAGTAATTCAGATTTCTTGTTTTGTACTATCTTGCCTGAAAGTTTATAGAAAGAAGGTTGCGCCACGCGCAGGTCCGTTATTTTTTTTTCGTTTGAAAGAGACGTCAAATGACGTCAATAAGTGTATTGAAATTTTGTTTCGAGGCGCCTGCACACGGGTTATAACAATAATCTTTGATGTAAAATTTTGGTGATTGAATAATACCAATAATGACGTGCTCTGTGAATTTTTGCAATAATGTTAGTGGTCAGGGTTTTCAAATTTTCGCTTATCAAAAATTTGGTGGGAGTTTTGCCAGCGAAAAAAACAATTCAAAACCAAACGTGCAGGAATCTGTGAAGATCATTTTAATGTAAATCGCTTTGAAAATGAGTTGCAAATTAATATGGGTACAAAATTAGGTTATGCTAAACGTAAAGTACTAAAGCTTAAGCGTAAAGGCTTAAGTTTTTGTTAGTTAATTATACAGTTTACATTTTTGCATAAAGTAATTATACATTTTTACACAAATGAAACATGTAAGTATTTTGTATAGTTGAAGAGATAAACTCTCGTAATTTCCAAATTTCAAAGGGATGTAACTCTGAAAACATACGAGAACGACAAGAAATGTTGCTTTTGTTGGAGTTACCACATAAAACTACAACAACAGAAAAGCAACAACAAAATCGGAGCGTTCGAGTAACATTAAACCTGTTCCAACTTTTCTTCATACGACTTTTCAAGTTTGTTATTTGCACCGTGTGTTGTGACCCTAGTGATTTTAGAAATACTTATTGACGTAGATGCGCAGAACGAGACCACTTTTCTTTGTTTACTGGCGTAACCTTTTATTCTGTAAACGCCCAACTGTTTTTGGTGCTGACTCCAAAAAGGGGTGGGTACTCCCGGTTCTCGTAAACTATAGTAGATATCCCGTTGATATGGCGCCGTTCTAAAGTTACTTCGAGTATCTTCTATTTATGTAATAAGATCTTTTACCGAAAACCTTATAGTTCTCGAGGAAAAAACACAATTTAAAATTTTTATTATTTTTTTGTGAATTCAATAATTTTTTTCTAAATAAAATATGTAATCAACACATAATTATACATATGTATATGCCTTGAACACAGAAATGCCTTGATCACATAGAAAATCGCACTACGAGTATTTCGGTGCGAACTGTCAAAATTACACGGCCTCTTATGCTGTAAACACATAGAATGTAGCTATATCTTGTCAAAATTACATAGGCTCTTATGGAAAATGGGAAAAAAATAAAAGGTAGCCGCTGCCTCTGCCAATGACGGCGACAATTTTGGAAAATTTTCCAATTTTGTCGCTGTCGCTGCTCTTGTTCTCCTTCTCTTTATGATTGTTTACATGGTATTTAACATTTGAGTTAATATTTTGAGGCAAAATCGTACTGTGTGAGTTTTTATATGATAATTATATTAAATTAAGCTTTATTTATCTATTAGTTTTTATTTTAGAATGGATTTTGCATATTTGATTTTGTAAAAAATTAAACCAGCTGTTCTCTGCGGCGTCTCAGCAGCGCAGATTTTTGACAATTTGCTGAGACTGATGTAGTCGAGCTAAATTCTATGTGTTTACAGCATTATGGGAAACGAGAAAAAAATAAAATTACGTCGCTGCCTCTGCTTGCGATTGCGAATAAAAGGCAGCTGCGATCGATTTGAATGCGATTTGTTCGCAGTCGTCGCTCTTGTTCTTCTTATTTGTGTGTGTTTACATTGACTTTGACAAGCCAAAACTTCGATGCGGCAGAAGATTTCTGAAAGTTCGCACCGAAATATTCGTCGTGCGATTTTCTATTCAAGGCATCAATCCTAAGAAAGATCAGATTATTAGCTTTCTATTATTTATTTGACCATGACTGCTGTAGGAACTTAGGATTGATGTTGTACGGCGCTCAATATATGCCAATTTGGGCTTAAATATTTGACTTCTCGGACTCGCCAATCGTTTTGTTGTAGCTTGCGATGGAGATCACAAGAAATACATCTGCTCGCCCCTGGTTTCTGAGTTATAGCCTGTACAATTTTCAACAATAATTTTTGTTGAATTCCGTGCAGCAAATAAAAGCACTGTTCGCTTCAAAGGTAAGATTAAAAGGGCAGCACAATTTATTACAAGAATTGATTTTAGCTCTTGACGTATGTTGTATGTCGCGATCGTAATTTCCAGTCTAGCTTTCTTTAAAGTAAATTCGAAAGCCAAACCACCAACCATAGCACTTCGCTTGGTAGCCAGAAGCTTTAGTCAAGCTTTGCAAAGCTAGGCCAGCAACCATAGCACTTTGCATGGAATGGATTGTGGAAGCTAACTTTCAGTAGCAAGCTCCCAAACCATAAACACAAAAAAGCTTAGCCTGGAAAAATAAAAGATCCAAAACAAAACGCGGAAGAATTAAATTGGGAACGATTTAATTCTGCCGATATTGATATTGCGAAATAATAAAATTGCAAAATAATGGAATTTTTAAAATTGGAAAATTATAATTAATAATAATATATGTGTACAAGTATAAGTGTACATAATCAAATTAGTGTTTTAGTGTCGGAACAAGAAACTTTAAATAAAAATCAATAAGAAGCTTAAAACAAGGCGTTTTATTCGTTGCACAAAGGACAACGAAAAGGAAGAAGACCATCCAAAAATTACACTACAACAAATTTGCGCAGCCGGAATTATCGAGCCGAGGATCGCTCGATAAGGAGAAAAGTAAGTAGAATGAGATACTTAAATAATCAATAGCTGAATAGTTTAGGAAAGACAGGAAGTGAAACAATAATTTAGAAACAAAGTTGCCAGGAAATTTCAAAAAGTGAAATAATAATGTTAGGATTAAATTGAAATCGAAAGTATAAGGCCCAGTTTTTCAGTGCTCGTTTAAACGGCGTTTAAACGGAGATTAGTTAAACGCCAAACAAAAGTTAACTGAGATTTGAGTTTTACAGTGCGAGTTTAACTTATCTATGATAAAAGTATCTTATCTATATTTCATACAGAATTTATCTAAATTCAGTGAATATTTAGCGCATACCTAAACCTTTTTTGGCAGCACTTGACAATATTTTCATTTTTACAAAGAGAACAGCTGTTCTGGTGCAAATAAATAAAATTATTAGCATAGTTTTGAACAAAGGTAAATGTCTGTACTCGAAGAAACAGCTGTTGCTTTATCTATTAAAAAGATAAATTTACCGGAGTTTAACTCAGCAATATCGGCCGGTTAACCTCCGTTTAAACGAGCACTGAAAAACACAATGTGTCGTTTAAACGAAGGTTAACTGAGAAACGACGATAACCGAGCACTGAAAAACTGGCCCTAAGAGTGACCAAATAAAATTAAAATACAAGTTTAAATTACCTTGAATGTGTGTGAAAAATTTAAGTGGAAAGTATCTTTAGAATAAAATAAATTAGAACACGACATACCTTTAAATGAAATTGAATAAATAAGTAGCATTTAAAAAAAAAAAGTGAAAGAAAAAACCAATAGGTGAACAAAACGCAAGGAAACGTTAGTACGGAAACTGTGGAATTAGTGAAAAGTACGTTCACTAATGAAAATAACTACAGATTTAAAATAATCAAATTCTACATTAATTTAACAGCATTTGAATTTTCAGCATTGGCAGTCGGTTCAAGTTCCGAATGCCAATAAATCAGCAGATATCCTGGTGAAAGATACTGGTTTATGTGCTACTTATCTTTCGTTAATGCCAGTAATCAACAGAATCGACTTAAACGTCGCCAACATTAACAAATACGAATTTTTGCGATTTTTTTTTTAATTAATTTTTGGTTACTATATTGGTTACCATGAGACAAATTGGCAAAAATCATAATAATTTTACTAGCTTAAATAGATTCTATTTAAAGTGGAAGAATTCAAATGATAACCGCAAATTGTTAAAGCCAATCCAGAATAAAATACAACGCTTACAGAATATGGGTTAGTTTTAAGTTTTCATTGTATCGTTATCGGGTGTGTCTTAGACGTTTGACTTCAAAGTACACTGTTAAATAAATTTTAACATTTAATGTATTTGATTTCAAAGTCGCACATTTTAATTTGATTAATTAATGATTAATATTGTCAATTTATTTGATTTCAAAGTTGCACGTTTTAAATTGAGTAATCGATAATTAATTTTATCAGTTTGTCGGAATTCAAAGTCGAACAATTTTTTAAAATAATACGTCATACATTCGCAAATGTATGAAATTTCAAAAAAAAGGGGGTAATAATCGGAATTACAATAAATTAAAACATTAGGAAGGGGGTTTTTTGGTGATTTTAAAAAACCAAAATTAAAAGTTAAACAGTTAAAGTAAAGAGCTTAGAGATATCGTTTGGAAAATCAAAGCCAAGTTAACTTCGTTGTTTCAATAACAAGCAATTACAATTGCTTGCTGATAAAAACAATCAGAGATAGCAAGCAATTAACAAAGAATTAACACAAACTAGAGCTCACTTAGTTAATTGTTCGAATTCGAGATTGCAAACATTGCAGTTTGTTGGCCGCTTAAAAATAGAGGCAGGTCGTTCGTTCCTTTCTGTAAGGTCTTAAATTACCTCAGCGAAGTCACGAACATTTTGACGCTTCGGCTCTGCTTGAAACAAAGCTGAACAGCGAATGTTTACAGCACGCTCGGTAAGCGAAGCGTGCAAGAAATATAAACCGTTTAAGGAAGTTGAAGCTTAACAAGCAAAAGTTAATTGTTTATCAATTGTTTCGCCTTTTAAGTACTATGAGTAGTATAAAGAATTAAACGTTTAATGGAACGATTAAACGATAATCGATGTCGCTAAGTAGTCGCTTTAATAAAGTTTTAAGTACGGAAAATTGGGAAAAATTGACATAATTGAAATATTAATAGAATAAAAAACCACTAAATTAGATGTCGTTCTTTTAACTAATGGCAGAGTCGTTGCAGGAACAAGCTTACGTAGAATTAGATAGAGCCCATAAAGAACTAAAACGCCAGTTAAGGGAATTTATATCCAGGATTTGGGCGACTTTAAAAGAGATAGTAGGCAACAAAAAAAAACTTAGAATTGATAAAGTCTAGAGTAGGGGACCTAAAAGACCATACAAGTGTGGAAAAAGCAGACGCAATAGTAGAGGAATTACTTAAATTCCTAAACCAGATAATAGAAAATAAGACAGAAAATTCAAAGACTTGAGAATTAGAGTTTAACGCGTTAAGAAATAGATACGACAATTACTTAGTAAATAAAGAGTTTCAGGAAGACTTACTCGCGAGCATAGAGCGAGAGAACGAAAAACTAAGGGAATTAGTAACAAAAAAAAGGGATAACCGAGGCAACGTTGAATAGAACCTTAGACCAGGAATTTACACAGAAATCAAGAGAAGACTGTACCTCTTTAGAGGATGCAAATAGACGCATACTAGAGTTAAAAGAGCAGAATAGATTTTTAAGTCAGCAGATATCGCTAGACCACGATCGGACGCTTTATCATAAGGAAGCTGCTCCGTCCGCAGTTAGTCCGAAAGATTACAACGGAAGGTCGTTTCAACAGATTAAGATGACAAGTAACATACACAAAATGGGTATAGGTGAGATAGCCAAAATTACGAATAGGCTGGTACCGCTCTTTTCGGGAACACAATCGCCAGACTTACGCAGCGAAGTGTACAAATTTATACAAGGGTGCGAATTAGCCGCAAGAGATGTAGGTACAGACAACAGTCAGGACTACATAGACTGCATTAAGCAGAGATTACATGGGGATGCGTATGATTTGGTGAGGTCACAATGCTTCAATAGCCTCGAGGAATTCTACCTCACAATAAAAAGGGCATATTTACCTAGGATCTCCTTAGACTCAGTGATGATGGTATCCAAAGTTGTATCCAGTTACTCAAGGAAGATATACGACAGTTTGCAAGACGCCTAAACACCCTTCGAACACAGGCAGAAAAATCATTTAAAACAGGATTAAAAGACGCCGCATTGAGAATTTATATGCTCAACGTGACGAAGAAAAATATTGAACAAATGGTAGAATTAGCAGTGGAGGCACTAGAAAACATACAAAGCAGTAGCCCCCTCCACACAGACCAGTTAAACATTAACATGAATTCACCGCTTCTTGCCACCATGCCGTATAACCTGCAAGAGCAAAATCGACAGGAAAGTCATGGCAGAGCTGCAGGAGAAAAAATGGACAGGCAACCAGCCAGGATACAAAATCCTTCACAAGAAGCAACAGAGAGAATAATCTGCTCTTTTTGCAACAAGCGAGGTCATACTAGAGATGATTGCTTAACTCGCAAAAACACGCCATATTGCCACAAGTGTTCAAAATATGGACACGAGCCAAACTGGAGGTGTGACCAAAAAGGAGGCCAGAAAAATGTGGCAAGGAACACATATCAAGGGACTAATTTTCGAAATCAAGGAATTCAGCAAGGGAATCCAATCCAGCCAAATGGACAATCAAACCAAATACAACAGAACTGGCACTCAAACCAGGTAAAACAAAACTGGCAGCCAAACCAAACCCAGCAAAATTGGAATCAAAACCAATTTCAACAGAACGGGAACCAAAGAAGGGCAATAAACATTAATCCGAATACACTTAACGGTTTGCAAAGGAATCAGACTCCTATAAACCCGCCAAACAGAGCGAGCCAAACGATTGGTGTAATAGACCAGGACATATGGTAAAAAATGGCGAGGCAAAAAGAAATTGGGAAACGTTGCAAAGTAATCGTCCGGGAAACTATCAAGGGCCCAGAACAGGCCAATAATCTGGGAACCCAAAAATATTAGTAACTTAAGGCCAAATGAAGAAGTAGCAGTAATTCATACATCCGAACCGGTTGTGGATACGTTACCAACTTTAACAAATAAAATGGTAACCGAAAGTCCGACATCGGAAGCGATTGTTGAAACGTTACCAACTTCAAAAGACTTAAAAATTAATATCAAGTTGAAGGAGACTGATAATAATAAAAGCAATGTCACAGAGAGAAATCATACAATTGTAGAAACAGTTGATTCGGAAATGCCACTCAAAGTTGGAAAAATGAAAATTTAAATCCAAAAATACCTTGCTCAATGAATAAGTTAGCAAGTAACAATAAAAATAGAAATGTAGAAACAGGGGTATCTAACTGCACACAAACCCAGCTAAAAGACGTGTTCATCGAATTACCTTGCGAAGAGGCTATAAATGGAAAACTCATTTTACTGGTAGATACAGGAGCAGATACAAGCCTGATAAAGAAGAGTGCTCCGTCCGCAGTTAGTCCGAAAGATTACAACGGAAGGTCGTTTCAACAGATTAAGATGACAAGTAACATACACAAAATGGGTATAGGTGAGATAGCCAAAATTACGAATAGGCTGGTACCGCTCTTTTCGGGAACACAATCGCCAGACTTACGCAGCGAAGTGTACAAATTTATACAAGGGTGCGAATTAGCCGCAAGAGATGTAGGTACAGACAACAGTCAGGACTACATAGACTGCATTAAGCAGAGATTACATGGGGATGCGTATGATTTGGTGAGGTCACAATGCTTCAATAGCCTCGAGGAATTCTACCTCACAATAAAAAGGGCATATTTACCTAGGATCTCCTTAGACTCAGTGATGATGGTATCCAAAGTTGTATCCAGTTACTCAAGGAAGATATACGACAGTTTGCAAGACGCCTAAACACCCTTCGAACACAGGCAGAAAAATCATTTAAAACAGGATTAAAAGACGCCGCATTGAGAATTTATATGCTCAACGTGACGAAGAAAAATATTGAACAAATGGTAGAATTAGCAGTGGAGGCACTAGAAAACATACAAAGCAGTAGCCCCCTCCACACAGACCAGTTAAACATTAACATGAATTC
Source organism: Myopa testacea (assembly GCA_949629155.1). Classification (NCBI taxonomy): domain Eukaryota; kingdom Metazoa; phylum Arthropoda; class Insecta; order Diptera; family Conopidae; genus Myopa; species Myopa testacea. The sequence continues at coordinate 21,881,274 of OX451345.1, forward strand.
ACCGCTTCTTGCCACCATGCCGTATAACCTGCAAGAGCAAAATCGACAGGAAAGTCATGGCAGAGCTGCAGGAGAAAAAATGGACAGGCAACCAGCCAGGATACAAAATCCTTCACAAGAAGCAACAGAGAGAATAATCTGCTCTTTTTGCAACAAGCGAGGTCATACTAGAGATGATTGCTTAACTCGCAAAAACACGCCATATTGCCACAAGTGTTCAAAATATGGACACGAGCCAAACTGGAGGTGTGACCAAAAAGGAGGCCAGAAAAATGTGGCAAGGAACACATATCAAGGGACTAATTTTCGAAATCAAGGAATTCAGCAAGGGAATCCAATCCAGCCAAATGGACAATCAAACCAAATACAACAGAACTGGCACTCAAACCAGGTAAAACAAAACTGGCAGCCAAACCAAACCCAGCAAAATTGGAATCAAAACCAATTTCAACAGAACGGGAACCAAAGAAGGGCAATAAACATTAATCCGAATACACTTAACGGTTTGCAAAGGAATCAGACTCCTATAAACCCGCCAAACAGAGCGAGCCAAACGATTGGTGTAATAGACCAGGACATATGGTAAAAAATGGCGAGGCAAAAAGAAATTGGGAAACGTTGCAAAGTAATCGTCCGGGAAACTATCAAGGGCCCAGAACAGGCCAATAATCTGGGAACCCAAAAATATTAGTAACTTAAGGCCAAATGAAGAAGTAGCAGTAATTCATACATCCGAACCGGTTGTGGATACGTTACCAACTTTAACAAATAAAATGGTAACCGAAAGTCCGACATCGGAAGCGATTGTTGAAACGTTACCAACTTCAAAAGACTTAAAAATTAATATCAAGTTGAAGGAGACTGATAATAATAAAAGCAATGTCACAGAGAGAAATCATACAATTGTAGAAACAGTTGATTCGGAAATGCCACTCAAAGTTGGAAAAATGAAAATTTAAATCCAAAAATACCTTGCTCAATGAATAAGTTAGCAAGTAACAATAAAAATAGAAATGTAGAAACAGGGGTATCTAACTGCACACAAACCCAGCTAAAAGACGTGTTCATCGAATTACCTTGCGAAGAGGCTATAAATGGAAAACTCATTTTACTGGTAGATACAGGAGCAGATACAAGCCTGATAAAGAAGAGTGCAATAAGAGATAGCACAATAATAAACAAGTCAAAGAGGAAAGACTTGAGCGGAGCATTTGGAGGTTGTGTGACCACAGAAGGATCAACTACTATATGTCATAATGAGGTACAGTCCTTACGTTTAACGTTACACGTTGTGTCACTTAAACAAGGAGTACCGGCAGACGGCCTATTAGGAAGAGATAATTTGTGGAACAACTCCATTATAAATGCAATGGAAAAGATTTTAACACTCTTCAATAAGAAGAAAGAGGTTATTATGGAATTACCAATAAAAACTATCGAACAGGAAAGAAAGAAAAGAACATTACATACCAGTTAACGCAAGAACAATTACGATAGTACCACTAAAACTACGTACGAAATTTAAGAATGTTGTAATTCATAAAGAAGAAATAGATCCAGGAATCTATATAGCAGACACATTAGTAAATGTGAAAGATAATATTGTTTATGCTCCCATATTAAATACAACAGAGTATGATTACGAGATAAACAGCGAATTTAAACCGAAATTCACAAATTAATTGTATAGGCAGAATAGATGCCAAAAGGAGAATAAATGAATTGCTCAATGAAATTGAGTTAGATAAAAATTTAAATATAGAGGAAAGGCATTCTATAGACGAAGTGGTAAAATCATTTCATGACGTCTTCCTATTCGAAGGAGACGAACTTTCTCTTACAAACGTATTAAAACACGAAATTCCAACAGGCGAAGATCAGCCGTCCATAAACAAAAAACAATACAGATTACCTCAAATACATAGGGAGGAAATAAATAAGCAAGTAAACAAACTTCTAGATGATGGCATAATAACACATAGTACATCACCTTGGAACTCGCCGTTACTCTTAGTGCCCAAGAAAAGTGGCAAGGACGGGGAGAAAAAATGAAGACTTGTAATAGATTACAGGAAACTCAATGAAGCAACGATTAAACAGGTTTTTCCCATTCCTCCTATTGACGAAATCCTAGAGCAATTAGGCCACAGCAGATATTTCACAACGCTAGATTTGGCAAGTGGATATCACCAAGTTTTAGTCGATGACAGGGACAAAGAAAAAACAGCATTCAGTACAGGACTAGGGCACTTCGAATTCAGTCGGATGCCATTTGGTCTGACAGGTGCCCCAGCAACATTTCAAAGGATAATGAATCATATCCTAACAGGTCTACAAGGCATAGACTGTTTTGTTTATTTAGATGACATTGACTCTACGGAAGAAATCTCAAACAACACGAAGAAAGGTTATGTTCAGTATTACAGAAGTTACGTGAACATAATTTAAAACTTAATACAGGGAAGTGCAGATTCCTAAGAAAAGAGATTATCTATTTAGGACACAAATGTACAGATCAGGGCGCACTCCCTGACCCCAACAAAGTGGAATGTGTTAAGAGCATTCCGCCGCCTAAAAATAAAAAGGACGTGCAAGCATATTTAGGACTAGTGAATTATTATAAAAATAATATGCCGAAATTCTGTGCCGAAAATTCATTCCGGGCACAGCAAAGATAGCTCTGCCTATTAATAAACTACTACGTAAATATGAAAAGTTTATTTGGACACAACAATGCCAGAAAGCGTTCGAATTATTGAAGAAGGCAATAATAACACCACCGGTTTTGGCATATCCAGATTTTGAAAAGAAATTCATACTAACTACTGATACAAGTAACGAAGCGTTAGGCGCAGTACTTTCTCAGGGTAAAATAGGCGAAGATAGGCCCATAGCCTTTGCTAGCAGAGCCTTGAATGACGCAGAAAAGCGTTACTCAACAATAGAAATGGAGTTTCTAACCATTGTGTGGGCAACAAAAAATTTCAGAGCATATTTGTTAGGAAGACCATTCAAGATAGTTACTTCAAGACAGACTTCAAGACTGGCAAGGTTTAGGCATAAATTATCAGAATACGATTTCGAAATTCTATATAAGCCAGGAAAGAAAAACTTAAATGCAGACGCGCTAAGTAGAATCCCACAGGAAAAACATAAAACAATAGCAGCCGTACAAACACGGTCGAAAGCAAAAACAGCTAACCAAGATCAAAAACAAGGAACAACCGTCGAAATCGATAAAGATGATGCGCAATCGGGAAGCGGAATAAATAACACAGCAACATTGCTATCCGACCCGAAAGAAATAGAGACCGTTATAAAAGATTTCCATAACACCCCCTTAGGAGGTCACCAGGGAGCGGTAAAAACATATTAAAGAATCCGACAACAATATAGGTGGCCAGGGATGCAAGGACAAATCAAAGATTATGTCAAAAACTGTCCAAAATGCGAAGCGAACAAAAGTTCGAAGTTAACAAAAATGCCCATGGTGTTAACAGATACACCCATGAGGTCATTTGATAAAGTTAACATGGACATAGTAGGTATTCTACCAGAAACTGTGTCTGGTAATAAGTACATTTTAAGGTTTCAAGATGACTTTTCGAAATTCATGGCATGTACAGCTATCCCAGACGCGGAAGCAAGTACGGTTGCCAGGGCGTTCTACGACGAAGTAATTACGCGTTACGGGATTCCGCGAATTTTAAATTAAAATTTTTAATTACAGATAACGGAACAAATTTCATTTCAAAGTTGTTCTCAGATACATGCAAATTATTAGGTATCAAGAAATTACATATTACGCCTTACCATCCACAAGCTAATGGTTCATTAGAGAGAAGCGACAGACCTTTAGCGGAATACTTACGTAGTTTTGCAAAAAAAGACGGGTCGAATTGGGATCAATGGTTAACTGCAGCATGTTCATGCATGTTCATCATGTTCATGCATCAAATCATGCATGTTCACAACCACACACCCCATATTACGACGAAACAAACACCGTTTCGCACTTTATTTGGATTCGATACAGAAATGCCGGCTAACTTAAAAAGAAAGTGTAGTCCGGTATATAATGCCGAAGATCCGAACAAGGTATTAAAATTCCAAATACAGAGGGCTCACGAAATAGTGAGAAAGAATCAGAATTTAGCGAAACAGGCAGCTAAGATACAGTATGATAATAAATTGAATTTAGTAGAATTTAAAATAGGAGATAGTGTATTACTTAAGAACCAAACTAGGAAAAATAAGTTTTCTCCAATATGGATAGTAAATATAAAGTAGTAAAGATTAAAAGTCCAATTACTACAGTTTTAAATATTAAGGGAAGGGAAAAGCCATTCCACAATAACTTACTTAAAATATATAATACCAATTAAATAGGAGTAGAGGATTAATTAGACAATTACATAGGAATCCATCAGAACCACTGAACTAGGAAAATAGGGTTAGGAGACATTAAATTAAGTTATTTACAATAATCACGTTATTAGGAGTAGGCCAAAATCAATTAATATAATAGGATAGAATACATAGATATGAATGAGTTATAAACTATAAATACGAAAGAGACAAAAATATTAGGTACACTAAGAACAAAAGGAAAAAAAAATAAAAACAACAAGAGAACAAAACGATAAAGTGAATAAAACCGTGAATAAATTAACCAATAAAGCAAAGAGGACAATAGAAATAGGAGCAGAGTTTTACTAATCACCTTGTTAACTACACAGTTAGCATGCACCTCGATTATAAAAAGATTGTGTCTCAATTTTCACGATACAAAGCAGGGAGCATTAGTCTTAATATAGCAGGATATATTACAGATATAATAGCACTTGCAAGGAACTTAAAATCAAAAGTATTAGCGGAATTTGAAAAATTTTAATTTCAGACTTAGGACAGGAAATCAACAAAAATTCAACAACAAAATAAAAAGAAAACCAGAATAGCGTTTCAATAAGCAACAACTTGTTTATTTAGGCGAAATCTCATAATAAAGGAAATTCGTAGTTTGTATTAATTTTAATTGGTAATATACGGTATATGAAAAGGAGCTGTTCCGTTAAATACTCAGCCATAACTATTGCATTTGCATTTATTATAGGAATAAATGCACATGAAATCTATGCATAAAGAATTAGTTTATGCATAACAATAATTTACACATTATATCTACACCTAGTTGCGATCATTGCAATAGAAAATGTAAATAATCATAAATAAGAAAGAATTTTCGTTTCTCATAAGTAACTTCGTACAAATACATATAATATAAATATACAGTTGTATAAAATGTAGTACATAAATATCTATATTCTATCTACATATCTATCTATCTATATCTATCTATCTATACAATATATAAAATCCCTGTGCGTTTCTGTTAGCAAAATATGTCCGGGACTTTTTTTTGGACTTCCACATCTCTTAGAAAGCTGAAAGATGTTTTTGGTCATCAGATTTTCACAGATGTTTCTGGTCATCTAATGCTGATGAGGAAAAATTCCAAATTTCTCAAATTTCAAAAATCCAAACGGCTTCGCCATTTTTGTGCAAAAAATCGGATTGGGAGGAAACTTGTATCTTTTTCCTAGATTGTCCAGATTAATTTGTCAGATTTTATTATGAAAAATTTTACAATTTAAAAATTTAATAATTTAAAAATTTAATAATCTAAAAATTTTATAATTTAAAAATTTTATAATTCTTCATAATAATTTAATTTCATTGAATTTGTTTTGTTTGTGACTATTTTTGGCGGTGTTGTGTATAGTTAATTAGAAAATGAACATTAGTATATCGGAAGGTGGGCGACTTCATCTAAGACTACTTCTATTACATTTGACAGGAGATATCAGTTTCGAGAACTGTGCACGGGGTCACATTCAAAACATTCAAAGAGGCATGCAAGGTGTTGGGTATCTTAGAAGACGATTCTGTTTGGGAAGCCACACTGGGTGGGAAGCCAGAGAATTGTTTGCTTTAATCTGTGTTTTTGGGTGCCTACTTGAGCCGCAGAAGACCTACCTGGAAAACACCCGGATCATTGTAGAACACACGCAGACTTTGAAAATTTAGCCCTACACGATGTCCAAGAAATTCTTATTTTACATAGTAAGACTTGTACAGACTTCGGTATTAAAACTCCACCTCTTGATGCCTCATGATGCCGGAGCAGCAACAACAGGTCAAGATATGGTCGAATGTTTAAACGATGAACAGGGTGTTGCTTTAATAGAGTTATAGATGCAATATACACATCTAGCAGATCATCAAAATGCTTCTTCTTGGATGCAACTGGGGGAGGTGGAAAAACCTACCTATACAAAACCACTAACCACATAACATATAGACCGCTCAAATCAACGAAAAAGTGGTTCGTAAAATTTTCTGATCGCTGGGTCCCACTCGTGTTTTTCTAACTTCGTACGGCTTCGTTGTCTCCCGACATGAACTTCGTCGTTGCTTACGCTCTCAGACTTTTATTTTGGCAGCCTGTGATCATTGCTCGATTTGAGCGCGATTTAAGTGGACGTGTGTATGTATGCATGCTTTCATTCATGGTTCAGGAAGGGATCGGAAGATCGACTTTGCTTCTTTTATTTTACACTAACAATGTAAGCGAATATGCGTAAGAAGAGTTAATCGCTCTGGCATTCGCATGCCATATAAAGTGTGAAAGAAAGAATCGATCAATTTGTGGTGTACAGCGGGTGATGAGGAGAACGGTGCGATTCGTCTTCTTTTGCTTGTCTTACAATAACAAACCATGTGCCGTCCGTCTGCGTTTGTTTTCAATTTTGCATTTTATGGTTTTTGGAAGAAATGTTGCTTTTCGTAACTTTGTTCTGCGTCTTGTACGATGCCCAAGCTTTGTAAAGCGCTGGCAAGATCTACGTTCCGAGCATAGCGTGCTGTTTAAGAATTTGTATGGGCACAAGATGATGGGTAGTCGGCATATCAATTCACTATACGCTTTATACCAGTAACACTAGAAAGTTAATGGAATTTAAATTTAGCTTAAAAATGGAAAATACGAAAAAAATGGAAAATGGAGACGACGGTTATCACCAAAAATGTTGTAAAAAAGAAATATTCTCAAACAATATTTGAATCAAATACAAAGAATCGATATTAATTGCGATTAATTTTTTACTTTTCATGCTACAAAATAAATAAACCAAAAAAGTGTAAGATGAGAAAATCCAAAAGACTTTATTTTACGAAAATTATTTATTTACGAAATAAATAAAAAATAATAACTTCCTGGCGAAGTCAGGCTTATGTATATACTAGTGTAATATAAAATATTAACGAAATCAAGGTAATAACAAACAAAACAGAAGCTAAGACTTGAGCGATTAACGCAAGCACTGCAACAAAGCAGGTGTAGAAGTAGAGCAACTGAACACGAGCAGAATGCAGTGTCAGGTTAAAAACAACTAAGAAAACACCAAAGGTGAATAACTTTAAAATAACCAAGAGAAAAGGAAAAATAAAATACACAAATAATTAAAATATTGTTATATAAATACATAAACAATATTTAAATTAAATTTACAAATAATAATGTATATATAAAAGTAATTTAAAACTTAATTAAAGTGTAATTTAGAATAATATATGTACACTCAATAAGATATTAAGGAAATTAAAAGCAAATAAGAAAAAATCAGATATTTATGAGGAAAAGAAAAAGAAATGTACTAAATTTTACAAAAGAAAATAATTATATATTGAAAAAAAAAAACCATATTAGCATATGGATTAAAATAGATTAAGTAAAATGATTTTAACTTAAACTCTAATATACTAAAATATACTAATATCTATGTTAAATATACAAATAAAGAAGTAAAATATGTTAAAATTTAATAATTAAGGACTAGAATAAAATGTAAAATATAAAAGCAGAATCCAGCAGGCAGAGAACCGGACAGCCATCCAAATGTACACCCATTACAGCAGCACCAACCACACATTCATAGTGCAACGACACACCACAACAGGGCGACGAAAAAACGCCCAAACAACTCGAAGAGGGAAGGGTAGCTGTACCAAACAGCTGATCAGGTTAACAATGACAACCAGCAACAACCGGAAATCTGAAAGAGCAGATTTGAAACAACTACAACATTTTAATACAACATTTTGGCAACAACAACAACATAACCAGATGGTAGTCTCGGGAAGAAAGTTCATCAGGGGATACGACTCAGTTGTCGCTGAACAGCGAAATCATCGTGATTAATGCTGCGATTACGAGACAACATAAGTTATTGCATCATCGAGTGGCGGCGACGGTGATAATCCACCAAGTAAACAAACGAGAAGCAGTCAAGGGTTCGTCAGTTCAATTTACTGCGGCCTACTCTTGCCTAATACAGAGCCCCTTACAACAACAGTCACAAAATACATAAAGTGGTGGCGATGTAAGAAATGGAGCACAAGTACAAGCGAAGCAAGAGAACCGGCGCTTTCACTACTCTACAACCGATAATTTATCCATCTTCAAACATCAACCCAGATCACGATAACAACAAGTGATGAACATCCATCCGAAATAGAAAGAAGACAACAGACGGTTCGGCCGCCACACATTCAGTACAACTACCACAAAGTCAGCTACCCACCAACCACAGTCATAGAACACATCGGGAAGAAGACATTAATACAGCGGGGTGTACATCAAGAGCAGCATCAACGGTGACATCAACAGTAGCAGCAACGTCGAGATCGACGTCAACGTCGACACAATCGTCAACATGTTCGTCAACAGCGACGTCAACTTCGACACCATCGTCGAAACGTACATGCACAGCAACGTCAACCTCAACATCGACGTCAACGTCGACACCTTCGTCAACATGTACATCAACAGTAGCATTAACGTCGACATCAACATTTATATCAACGACGACGGCATCATCAACTCATACACAAGTGACATCCAAAGAGCGCAGCTACCGTTTGCATATTTGTATACAATCGGTTGTATTATTATTGTAATTATTATGATTGTAATTATTAATTAATTGTATTATTATATTAGCTAATATCACCTAATTATATTACTTAAATAATTCATTAGACATTCGGGAAAAAAAAGAGAAACATAAATAGACAATAAGCAAAGCCATAAGACAAATAAACCACCAACACAAAAACATAAATGTACAAGAAAAATTTAATATCGATTTATACGATACTAAATTTTTCTTCCCCTAGGTTGTCGACGGGTGCATGAACCGAGCCAACGGAAAAACCAGAAAAAGATTCGAACGGGAGTCTAGAATTTATATCAGAACGAGGAGGTCGTCGTCTTTGAATCGCGTATCAAGTCGCGAGTTAGTTTTAAATTATAATTAATAATAATATAAGTGTACAAGTATAAGGGCCTTATGCTCGAACTGCGCAACAGTAGCGGTACCTCCGTTGCCGTTGCTCTTAAAACAGCATGTGCTAACTCTTACGATGAGCCCCGTTGAGAGAACTGTGCTTTACGTATTTCCCCTACATGTCAACTGATATGTAAAAGTTGTGTATCTGGTGTACACAAATCAGACGTCTCTTTCTTTCTTGTGATTATATGTATTCAATGTGAATTTGTTCTGTATTATAACTGTTTTGTTCTCTCTTGAGTGTATATTGGAAATTTTTTTCACTTATCACTGAGAAAAATATATGCGCTGAAACACAAAGCATGAATTTTTTTCGACTTTTGTTTGTTTCCACGCTATATATTTCGATTATTTCAGCACATTGTGATTGAAGCATATATAAAGTAGATAATGGTATAATATTTTATAATATGAAGTAAATTGCATAATTCAATAATATTTTTTAATATAAAGGAAAAATTCACATAAATTTTGTCATAAAGATAAACAATGATAATTTTTTGGGTGTAGCAAAATCAGAGAAGCGCAGCATACAGTCCTATCTCGTCGATGGCTCGGAAGCTACTGATTTTATAGATATCATCAAACTTTTTGTTTCCCAAAGCCATCCGGCAGGCATTGTGTTTATAACACCACAAAAAATAATACACAATCGCCAGATCTACGGGCGAACTGAAAGAAGCGGTTGCTTATTAGCATTGCTATTTGCTTATTAGCAACCGCTTCGCAACGGCACACCGCTTCCGCTACTGTTGTTTGCAAAATAAGCTTTTCTAGCGTAAATACGTAAGAAGGGTGTAAACTGTTGTTGTAAAGAGGAGAAATTACAGCGGTACCGCTTCTATCAGAAGCCGAAGTTGTGTGTATACTAAAACACATTTTGAACAGCTGTTTAACGAATATAACAAAGAGTAACGCTGAGAAGCGGTACCGTTCGCAGTTCGAGCATAAGGCCGTAAGTGTACATAATCAAATTAGTGTTTTAGTGTCGGAACAAGAAACTTTAAATAAAAATCAATAAGAAGCTTAAAACAATGCATTTTATTCGTTGCACAAAGGACAACGAAGAGGAAGAAGATCACCCAAAAATTACACTACGACTCGTATAACAATTTCAAAATATTTAGTATACAGAACTTAAAAAGAGAGCGTATAACACCTTTATAATAAACCGTATGAATCTTAACCAAAAAAGAAGTAATGTCATCTTAAAACTAGTTGGACTAGTGTGGAGCCAATAACTCAACATCATAATATAAATTCATATGGCGAACATTCTCCCACCCTTGAAAGCTTCTGGTTTTAAATTAGATAATATAGTATAAGTATGTATTTAAGCGAAAATTTTAGAAAGAAAGAAAAATTCAATTTTAATATCTAATTCATCATCGGCAAAGGACAAATTTTATGGACATTCCTCTTCAGTATTCCCGTTGCCGTTCGAAGTGATACCACCCTAATCAAAGCAAAGAGAAGGTCTCAACTACGCTACCAAGCAACCATCGATGAGGAGGAGAATTATCTTCAGCGATAAGTACTAAAGTGCCTGTGACTATGTTACCACTGTTCTGCCCATTTTGGTCGCTCTTGCAATAATGCAAAGTACTCTCTCGACCATCTTTTCCAAAAGGTTTGCTGCATGAGGAGAATCCTTCTCCAACGGTTAACGTGGGATATGTTTAGTTCCTCCTCATCGAACGGTTCGGTGAAAGCATTCAAAGGACGGCCAACTAAAAAATGTCCAGGCGCTAGGGCTTCCAATTCATTTGGATCTGAGGAAAGTGGACTAATTGGTCTCGAGTTCATTATCGCTTCAATTTGGGCTGTCACCGTGGATAATTCTTCAAAAGTTAGCCACGAATTGTTGATATGATGAACTAAAAAATGCTTTGTTACCTTTACTGTGCTTTCCCATAGCCCCCAAAATGGGGTGAGCGAGGGGGGATGAAATGAAAATTGACACCTCTTGTGGCGCACTCTTCTTGTAATTTATCTTTAGTGCTGTCGTTGAAGAATTTAGTAGCCAACTCCTTCATTTCTCTGGATGCTCCTACAAAATTCGTTGCATTATCACAGAACAGATCCGAGGTTAATCCTCTTCTAGGAAAAAATCGTTTTAGCGCTGAAATGAAAGCAGAAGTACTTAAGTCTGAAACTACTTCAATATGGCATGCTTTGGTTAGGAAGCAAATAAATATTGCATGATAAGCCTTAGTAGGCCTTTTACCTCGGATGTTAAAATGAATTGAAATAGGGCCTGCAAAATCCATGCCACTTCTTTCGAAGGGCCTGGCATTGCCTACTACTCTGTATGATGGTAAGTTCCCCATTAGCTGAGTAGTTAAAGTTGGTTTTTGACGAAAACAAGGAATACAATTTCTCCAAAACCCAAAACCGTTGTCGCAGAAATGCAGCGAGTGCTTGCTGTCCCGCGTGCGAATTTATCTTATGTAAAAATCTAACCAGCGCAATTATACATGCGTGGTCACCAGGTAAGATAATAGGATGCATGGCTTTAAATGGAAGTTCAGAATTTTTTAGACGACCTCCGACTCGGACAATCAAAACCTGGCCCGAGTTATCTATGAATGGATTTAGTCGTTGGAATTTACAAGATTTAGCACATTTGCTTGACTTAAGCAATTCGAACTCGTCGTAAGAACTCACTCGTTGTATGTTATGAACCATATACATCAGACCTCCTCTTAATTCGGATACTGTTAATGCACCTACTCCTAAGGGTTTTTTACGAACTACTTCAACCCATCTAAAAAAGTAGGCAAAAACTGCTTGCTCTTTCAAAAAATCGTTTATAAATATATGTACATTTTGCGGTAAGGTCTTCGAAGACATCAGAACTCACTGCTAAGCTAAATTTTAATTTTCTTTCTTCCATTTCACTAACATCACCACAGAGAACCGACGTGATTTGCTCGGCCCACGACTCTTGGGCATCGCTGAGAAACTCTGGTCCTTTTTTCCTTAATTGCGACTTCATTAAATCCTCAGGCAACATTCCCCGTGAAATTATATCGGCCGGGTTGGAACTTGAAATGATTTTCTTCCAAATTATGTTTTTTGATAATTCTTGGATTTGTGAAACTGGATTTGCTACGAAAGTTGACCATTTAAAGGGATGTGAATTTAGCCAATTCAAAACCAGAGTTGAATCTGTCCAAAAATATACCGCCCTAATATCGATGGGATTGAATGCCTTAATTGATCAAAGAAGTTAACAAGCCGAAAGTCCCCTCGAAGCTCTAAACGAGGAAGACTTTGCGACTTGAGGGGAGAAATACGCGATTTTGCTGCTATGAGTTCGACCCAAACATGTCCGTATTTGTCTACGGTTCTGGTATAAATTGCACATCCATAAGCTCTGTTGGAAGCGTCACAAAATCCGTGTATTTCTAAATATGATCTATTTGAACTCGGTGCAACTACTCGCGTATATTCAATATTTGATATTAAGTTTAACTGACTTCGAAATCGCTTCCATTGTTCATGCAACCCTTGAGGTAGAGATTCGTCCCAATCAGGATTCAGTAACCATAGTTCCTGCATAAATATTTTACCTAACACTATTATAGGATTCAGTAACCCTAGTGGATCGAAAAGCTGAGCTAATTCAGAAAAAACTATGCGTTTTGTTATTTTTTCGGATTTCTCGCTTGAGTAGTCAAATTGCAAAAACAGAACCCCCAAGATTTTACCTTCCTCGTTTGTTGGGATACTTAGAGATTCAGGTATCGTATTCGTATTGGGCAAGTCACATAACCACTGTTTACAATTGGACCGCCATTTATGAAGTTTAAATTGACCTAAGTCTAGCAAATTGAAAATTTCGGATTGTAATTGTTTAAGCTCTTCTATGGTATTTGCTCCAGCGAGCATATCATCCATGTAGAAATTCTCCATTAAAACGTTGCTGCCTATAGGGTACTCATTTTTTTGTGTCAGCTAAATATTTAAGACAACGTACAGCTAAAAAAGGACCCGCCGTCGTCGCATATGTTACTGTTTTTAGCCTGAAAGTTTTAATGAGCTCAGACTTCTCTTCACGCTAAAGGATGCATTGATATTTGCAATCCTCTAAGTCCACTAAAATTATCCGATACATTTTGGCTACATCCGCGATTAATGCGTAATTATAAAAGCGAAATCGAATTAATATTTCTAAAAGTTCTGGTTGGATCCTCGAGCCAACTAAAAGATTATCGTTTAATGACATGCCATTGATGGACTTACAAGACGCATCGAAAACTACGCGCAATTTGGTTGTTACACTCTGTGGCCTTAATACCGGGGTGATGAGGCATAAAATATTTACAGTGATTTGCAGTGATTAAACACTATTATTTGAAAGGGAAAAAAATACAATGTCGTAAGAGACGGCGAATGTCTCTTTCGCCGTTTTCCCTTTCAAATAATAGTGTTTAATCACTGCACGAAATTCACTTTTTTCCATTTTTCAAGAAACACAAAAGTTGCTTACTTCAAACGACTACAACAAATAAACTAATCGATGAATTTGGCTGAAATTTCAACAGCTGACGTTTGACAGATCGCAATTTCTAAAAAAAAGTTTTGTAGGCACTCGGTGGCGATACTAACGCCAGCTGTTGGCGAGTAGTTGAGAGACAACGTTACAGCCAACTGTGACATTAGAAGAAGATGCATGGAGTTCTAGATGATGGCTGTTCTGCATCCGGGATTTTTGACAGGAGAATTCTAATCATCGTGCTCTGCAGACTTGAGACATAATAATACCTTTTGTAAACGAACAATTGTAATCAAGTATATTTTAATAAAATATAATTGTAAAAGCAATCGACTTGCGGTTTCTACAGTTTTTGTGTTTGTGCGGCCATCTAGCGCTAGGTAAGTTTCCTTTCATTTATTTCAAATAAGATTTCAAAAACGCGATTTTATTATTTTTAGTACTTTTCCAGCTCCCATTAATAAAATAAAACATGGTAATTAACCCACATAATTTTGTTGAAAATAACAAATTAGAGGTCTTTGGCTTTCCACAGTTATTTTGTTCGCCATAATCGATGCAGGATTTTAGGAGAAAACGCTCTTTGAAGCATTAGTAGTGAATGGTTTTTTAGTATTCTACTACTTCACTTTGCATGAATTGTTTTTGAAATTATGAAAGCGGGTACCGTTATCCCTTAGAAAGCTTTATATCGTGATACTGGTATAAGTTGTAGTTCTGCATTTTTAATTTTCAAAAATACTAATGTTGTGTCGTTGGCATCCGTGCCACTAACTCACCCCATCATATTTTGGCGGTGTGGTAACCGCCTTGATTGGTAATAGCCGGTTTTTGCTAGTACCAAAGAAACAATTTCACTATAAAATTCACATACACTGTACGTGAACGCGCGGACGGACATTTTTTGAGCTCGCTCACGAAATAAAAGGAGTTTCCAGTCTTGTAGTCTTTGGTTTAGGGTCCCAATATTGGAACCCGCGAACAAGATTTGCTTTGTAGGAGAATGAACTTCTGTATAGTATTTCTGTGAAGTAATAGGCGTTTTGAAAAAGCACTAGGTTACAACACATAGTACAATTTATGGCTTAACTGTGCCGTTATATCACTCCAATTTTCTTGTTGTTGTTTTAGTTTTTTATGCTGATTACAACACCAACAGCTTTTTTGCTCGGTTATAGTTACCGAGTTATTGACCGTCGAAAATCGAAATTCTTATCACTATATATCATAAACTATTATAAAGAAATTTTAAATACCTTTTATGTATGTAAAATAAAATTAAACCATAAATTAAAAACCATTACTTTTGTAAAAAACGACTTTTTACAATTTTTTCCCCCATTAATTAATTTTGTCCTAATGACAATGTATAATTAGACCATATAATTTTCGCAATTTGAAGAAAGTAGAGGTTATTAGCTTTCTAATCGTATTTGTTTCATCAGGATCAGTGCAAGATTTTAGGAGGAAACGAAAAATCACGCGATTTTTCATACAAATTTTGGCATATATCGGTCGCCGTACAACACGCCCAATTTTTTTGTTGTTTTTGCTGTTGTTGTTTTTGGTGCTGACTCCAAAAAGGGGTCGCTACTTCCGGTTCCGGTTTTATAGCCGTTTGAAATTTAACTGCTCATATCTTCTAAACTATAGTAGATATCCGGTTGGTATGGGTGCCGTGCTAAAGGTACTTGGAGTATTTATGTAATATGATATTTTACCGAAAAGCTTATAGTTCTCGAAAAAAGCGCAATTTAAAATTTTTAGTACTTTTTTTGTGAATTTAATAATTTTTTTCGAAGTAAAATGTGTAATTAATCACATAATTATATAAATTCTAAGATAGAACAGATCTTTAGCTTTTTACAGAAATTTACTTGGCCATGATCGGTGTAGGAATTTAGGAGAAATACCAACCGGATATCTGCTATAGTTTAGAAGATATGGACAGTTAAATTTCAAACGGCTATAAAACCGAAACCGGAAGTAGCCACCCCTTTTTGAAGTTATTTTTGGGGTCAGCACCAAAAACAAACACAACAACAAAAAAATTGGGCGTGTTGCAAGGTTTATAGAAAGAAGGTTGCGCCACGCGCATGTCCATTATTTTTTTTCGTTTGACAGGGACGTCAAATGACGTCAATAAGTATTTGTATTGAAATTTTGTTCGATGCGCCTGCACACTTTTTATAGCAATAATTTTTAATGTGAATGTTTGAAGTGAATTATTGTGTGAATTATTATTCCAATAATGAAGTGAAGTACCGTATAAAACTACAACAAAAAAGCAACAACATAATCGGAGCGTTCGAGTTAGGCCCATATTACATTGCAAACAGTTGTTCGATCGAACAGTCCAAAGAAATGAACTATTTTACTCTCCCGTCAAATCTGTTCGCTTGCTATGTTACATTGCAAACACAACAGTCAAACACTTTCCGTAGTATATATACATATTTGGAGTTGCTTTGTGCAATTATTTTCACGCAATCCTCCTTTTTCCGATATAAGTGGAGCTTTTTCACTCCAAAACATGCATACTTCTTTATTACACCACACAACAACCCTGTTCTGTTTGTAGTTTGCACTCATCGCCTGCGAACAGAGTATTTGCTATGCGAACAGTTCATCCGTTTCAATTCTCTCACGGATGAACTGAGAGTTGACAGCTTTATACAGAAAACAAAAACAATGTGACTGTTCGATCGAACAACTGTTTGCAATGTAATATGGGCCTAACATTTAACCTGTTCTAACTCTTCTTCATGCCACTTTTCAAGTTTGGCATTTGTACCGTGTGTCGGGACCCTAGTGATTTCAGAAATACTTATTGACGTAGATGCGCAGAACGAGACCACTTTTCTTTGTTTACTGGCGCAACCCTTTATTCTATAAACTTTGGGCGTGTTGTACGGCGCCCGATGTATGCCAAAATTATAGTTACACTTGGTGTGTATGCATTATGCACCTAAGACGCCATTGTCAAACGAAAAAAATTAACGGACCTGCACGTTATTGTCTTTTATGTTGAGTAAGTGTCATTTGTATGACGAAGAAATATAAATACAAGTTACTTACGTACTTACAATACTTTTCGTACTTTTCTATACCCTTTTAGATTAATTTATAAATCACAGACGATTGAAGTGATGCTGAAAAAGCACTTTGTGAAGAATCTACACAGGTTTCGATTAGTAACCTTCGATGTTACTGACACTCTCCTTAGGTTGAAAACAGCACCAGCGATTCAATATGCAAAAACAGCAGCATCCTTAGGTTTAAATAACATCGATCAGCGGCTTCTCTCCCGATGCTTTCGACAAGAGTTCAAAGTCATGGTTGCAATGCATCCAAATTTTGGTTGTTTTACGAAGAATATGAACTGGGAGCAATGGTGGCTTCAATTGGTTAAGAACATTTTCCACTGCGTAGATTCGAGTATTTCAAGGACTAAGTTGAATATGGTTGCAACCAGACTTCTTGAAGAATATCGCACCCAAAAGTGTTGGATGAAGATCGATGGTGCAGAAGAATTGGTTGGGGAGATCAAGCACATCGGTAAGCGCGTTGGTGTTATCTCGAATTTTGATCCCAGTCTCAGACAGATTTTGAATGCGATGGAAATGCACGATTTCGACTTCGTACTAACTTCATATGATTGTTTGGTGGAAAAACCAAACCGCAGAATTTTTCAGATTCCACTGGAACAATACGGTTTTGCGGCAAGTGAAGCTTTGCATATAGGAAATCTATATGACGTGGATTACATTGGGGCGCGTAGTTCTGGCTGGTCTAGCCTGCTGATAACAAAAGAAGTACCGAAAGTTAGTGATTTACATCCTACACACGTTTATGAAAATCTTAGGGATTTAATTAATTGTTTACAGACGAGTGAGATTAAATGGTAACAATATTACTAGCCTTTGATGAATTCATTTGAAGTGGTTAAATTTTTAATTGTAATTTGGGAATCTATTAACTTTTTCTTAAGATTTTTTTAATCTTTGCCTATTTTACATGATGATCGAGAAACTGTAAAAGCTTTCGCCATTCTTATGCTCTCTCTCTCTCTCTTGTGATTACACGGAGACTCACAGTTCATTCGACACAACTCAGCAACCAGTATGTATCATGAAGAGATTACAAAGGGGAATTCGTGGCAACATACCCATTGGTTGGATTCAAACCAGAGATTAAGAGATGGGACACTCTAAAATTTGATGTACACACTTAGGCCTGATTAGTCGTACTTATAAGCGGAGATTACGATATAGAACATTTCGAATTCTCCGCTACAAAAATCGGTTTAACGTCTATTTTTATATGATCTGTTGAATGCATGTACACTATACGTGAGAGCTACCATATCGTTGTTCTTGTTTTCTGTCTTTCAGTATGTTGAAAAAATCAGCTGCTTCATGTTTCACCAAGGATTCATCTATATATATAAAAATAAGTTGTCCTATGTTCGTGATTTTATAACTCGAGAACCACTCAACCGATTTTCAAACGAGTACATGCGTTGGAAAGGTCTACTTTCACTGATGGTTTATAAACAAAAAAAAACATCGAAAAATTTCACGATCAAGATCAAATCAAAATCAAGAACAAAGAGAAGAACGTATTGAAAGTGTGAGAGTTAGAAACAGAAGAGGTCGTGAACGTAACAATGAACGGGACAGGCCACCGGCTCTGCAATAAATTTTTTCCTTTTTGATGTTCTCACTTTAAAAAATTTATATTATTTTGCACTTCTTTTTCTGGAAAATGCCTACTATTTCTAGAAAATTTCATTTCTAATACAAAGACGTAAACGTATGTTATTGTGTTGTCCAGCAACGCGGGCAGGGTTACTCTAGTTTAGTTATGAAATTATTGTTTGCAATTGTTTACAATATGATAAAACTGATTAAATAAACCTCTAAGTAAGCTGATTAAAGCAACAGAATATATTTGGAAAGAAATTAATTGAGGCCTCTAATGCACGAGCCTAAGGTATGGTAAGACTGAATTTTACAAACATCTGGATTAAAACTTATTTGCTTTATATTTAAGGTAGAAGCCCAAGCCCAACTTCTCGAGCAAGCAGCGGAAGACACGAAGAACATTCGAGTTCGTTTTCAGCGTTTATTTGGAAAAAAAAGGTTCCGGCGGATCCGGGAGGGTCAAGTATGTTTGGGGTATTTGTTTATAACACTTCATAGTTTCAAAAACAATAAACCCCAGGATAAGCATTTATAAGCGCTGAGATTTATAATCTCCCAAAGTTAAAATATATTTAAAAATTAACTTTTTTGCAAAAATCACCGAAAAATACTTAGATTCAAGGCACAAAATTGTTGTTATATTTTTTCTATAGACAATTAAACGACCTTTCAGAAACTACTTAATCCATTTAGTTATGTTGACTACTTTTTAAGATATAGTCATTTGAATTTTGGTAAAAAACAGAAATAATACAACTTTTTAGAGAATGGAAAAAAGGTTCAAATTTGATCGCCCACCAATCCTTAGATCCTTCCTTAGCGAGGGAGTCCGCCATTTAAGTTTGTTCCGTGTCCACAAGTCCTATAGCACTAGTCTTGGAGTTGATATTCGTCCGCTCCGTAATCCTAATCACCGCCTGGTTATCCATTGCTACAAGAATTTCAGTATCATGCACTTAATCTCCGATTAGGTAGTCCAGAGCATGGATACGGCAACTCAGTTTGATACACGGGCACGTACCTTTCTGGATGAAGTTACACACCTTCGCCGACTCTTCTGATTATCCGCATCCTATTCATGTGGTCCATCGGCATGCCCACCTCACTAAAATTCTTTTTAACAATGTCGAGAATGCGACCGTTCCCATCGCTGGTAAGTCAGCCCCACGCCAGGCATCGCTCCCTTGCAAGCGCAGCGCAGTTATCACCGCCGTTTTCGTTATGAATAAGTCCAATGGCATCAGATCGAGTAGCGCTTCTAGGGCGAACGTCGAAGTAATGCACATAGCACCACCGATGACAATGCAGCCTGCCCAACTTGGTCTTGGTCCAGCTCCAGCTTCTCGACCTCTTCAGGTGGGGGCGGTTCCGGTGCATTATATGGGAGTTAGGCAAATGCGATCAAGAAGATCTGATTCGCAGAGTTATAGTTTAATGAACTACCCATTCACCATTTCTTCGAGAGTTATAAGTCTACCACTAATTTATTTATTTATTTAAAAATTGAAACTAAGCCATAGGCTTTATAGTTTACATAAAATTTTGGTAAATAATAAATAAAGGATTAAATACATAGCAAAGTAAATATATTACTGTTGATTATTTAGGAATTGAAGAATTTTGATTCTTGTTAAATGAATTGAATCAGAGAAGGTGATGTTGCAATTAACATAGTTGAAGTCGGCACAAGCATTCCTAAGTGGTTCGTGCTGGAGATAGTTTGATCGACAGAAACTCAGTTGTAGAAATTGAGGTCTTCTGGCTACACGGCGAGCTACATTAATATTGATGTTAGACAGAAGATAAGGATTGTCAATATGGCCATAAAGTAGTTTCAGCACATAAATTGCATTCAACATAATTCTCCGATGAGCTAAAGACGGAAGATTAATGAGTTCCAATCGATAATTATAAGATGGTAAGTTCTGCAAATCGTTCCGGTAGATATTTCGTAAGCAAAAGAGTAGAAATTGCTTTTGAACTGACTCGATTTGAGAAATGTAACAGTTGTAGTTAGGACACCACACAGGTGAGGCGTATTCCAATATAGGACGAACCAAAGAGGTATATAGAATCCGCGTTACTTGTGGCTCCATAAATTCTTTGGCCCACCGTTTAATGAATCCCAAAATGCTATAAGCCTTATTAGTTATGCGGTTGATGTGTATATGAAATCTGAGTTTTTGGTCCATGATCAATACCAAGATCATCCATATGCTCAAGAGAATCCAAATAGTGGCCTCCAATAGAATAGTTGACATTAATGTGGGCCGCACGATAGAAAGTCATTTGCTTGCATTTGGAAAGATTCAGCTTCATACAGTTAAAATTACACCACATGACTAAGTTGTCCAGGTCATTTTAAAGCAATAACGTATCCGTTTTATTTTTGAATGAAAGAAAAATTTTTAGATCATCTGCGAACATCAGCGTGTTACTGTTATGTATAACCGTGGGTAGGTCGTCAATGAAAATTAAGAATAATAAAGGTCCTAAGTGGCTACCTTGAGGGACACCGGAAGTAACAGGAATTGCTCTTGATTTTCTATTGTTTAGGAACACCATCTGCGTGCGACCTTGAAGGTAGGAGGCAATCCATTTTAACAAATTTTGTGGAAATCCGAACAATTTCAGCTTTAACAGTAGTAGCTTATGATTCACAACATCAAACGCCTTAGCAAAATCCGTGTAGATAACATCCGTTTGATTGCCATATTTGAAATTATTAATTGTACGGAAGACGAAGTTCAATAGATTTGTAGTAGTTGACATACCCGGGCGAAAACCATGTTGAACAGGAGATAAAGCTGCATTCACTTGACGCGCAATTTGGTGAGTTATTATCTTTTCGAATAGTTTGGGCAGAGCACTTAACTTGGCGATACCTCGATAATTGGTTATATTTGATCTATTACCAGATTTATGCAAAGGAATGATGTATGAGGTCTTCCATGCGGTTGGAAAGTAACCGGTGCGTATAGATTGATCAAATATTGCTGTAATTGGAATTACCAATTCGCTCGCACAGTGTTTTAGGATGCAAGAAGGTAGATTATCTGGACCAGGGTTATAGGTAGTCTTAAGATCCATCAAAAATTCGAGAACGACATTTTCATCAATAATTGGATGATCAATGTTCCCACAACTTATGTAATATGGATAGAATTCAGAATCAAACTCCATTTGGGAATAAGTTGAGCTAAAGAATTTCGCAAACAATTCGCATATTGAATCTGCATCGCTAGCTTGGTTATCTTCAAGTTTCATCACGGATGGAAGTATATCGCTCCTCCGCTTAGAATTTATAAAGCTCCAAAAGTAGTTAGGATCAGATTTTAGTTTAAGTTTCATTCTTAATAGATAATTATTGTAAGACTGCTTACAAGCTATCTGATATCTATTTCGTATTGACGCATATTTAACAAAGCTGTCCGTTGTATGAAGATTACAGTGAATTTTATAGAACTTTGATTTTAGATTCCTTAGGGTGCGAACCTCCTTGGAAAACCATGTTGGATATAAGATGCTAGATACCTTTCGTTTCTCTACCGATAGTTTGAAACCGTCGTGAAGAATTTGGTTGAACTGAGCAACAGCATAATCCAGGCACGATTTGGTAGAAGTCATGCTAAGTGATGATGTAAAGCTCCAGCTTACACCCCTTAAATAATTTTTCAGTACAATTGATGTATAGATTGTTCTAAATGCATTAAAAGCTATTAAGTGGAGCTAAGAGTCGGCACGTGATGAATTAACGGTACATATTATGTAACGTATTAGTTTAATTTCTATATATTTCTATAGTTTTAATATTGTTGTTCTTATTTTCTTCTATTCAGTATGTTGAAGAAGTTGTGAAGTTGTTCACCACGGTTTCATTTATTATTGAAATTATTGTTTCCAATTGTTTACAATATTAGTAAACTGATTAAATAAGCCTAATTAAGCTGATTAAAGCAACAGAAGGTAACTGGAATGAAAAGTATTTGAGTCCTCTAATGCACGAACCTAGGGTATGGTAAGACTGAGTGTAATTTTAATAAGGACATAAATAAGTTATCCTATTTTACGCAAATTATGAAGACATGCCAGAAGAAACAATAGATGGTACAACTACTGCAGATAATTCAAAATTCTTGTTCCTATGGCCTCAACACAAAGTAATACAAACATCTGGATTAAAAACTAACTTAATATTTAAGGTAGAAGCCCAAGCACGACATCTCAAACAAGAAGCGGAGGATATGAAGCAAGATTTATAGAATAATAACTTTACGTACACCATAATAATTTGCAACTCATTGTCAAAGCAATTCACATTAAAATTATCCTCACAGATGCCTGCATGTTTGGTTTTCAATTCTTTTTTGATAACCGAACAACAGATGGAAATTTGAAAACCCTTATCACTAACTTTTCCTTTAACATTATTGCAAAAGTTCACAGAACACTTCATTATTGTTATTATTCAATTACAAACATTTTACATCAAAAATTATTGTTATAACCGGTGTGCAGGCGCCTCGAAACAAAATTTCAATCCAAATACTTATTGACGTCATTTGACGTCCCTGTCAAACGAAAAAAAATAACGGACCTGCGCGTGGCGCAACCTTCTTTCTATAAACCTTGGATATGAAGAATATGCGAGTTAGATTTCAGTGTTCAGTTGGAAAAGATAGTTGTAGCGTTCCCTGTCCCTGTCGGTGCTGTACATATTTGCCTCACAAGCTGGTGAAACACGCTCGTTGGCATTGATAATTCAACAACCATATGAAAATGTGTCATTGGTAAAAGGACGACTGTAGGAAACTGCTCTGCAAGAGAAATTTGACATAATATCAGAATGGATGGGTTATTTTTTGTTGTTCGAAGGCATGCTGGACAGTGTTATCTACACTCGTGACAGCCATTTGAAGGAAGGAGGCACGTTACTACCCACGCTGCATTTTTTTATAACAATTTTATTGTTAGTTTCAGATCGATAGCATCATTTACAATATAGCATCATACAATATTTGTAAATATTTGTAAATAATAAAAAGATAGTTATTTATTTCGTATTAATGGAATAAATTATATAAAATTATTGAATGGAAGTTCTAAGTATAACATGCATATATTATTAGTTAATTATAATAAACACATAAAAAAAGGTCCATTATAAAAACCATTATACATATCATATTTGAGGAAATTTCTTCCAACTTCTAAGGGCCAGTTTTTCAGTGCTCGTTTAAACGGCGTTCAGTTAAACGCCAAATAAAAGTTAACTGAGATTTGAGTTTTACAGTGCGAGTTTAACTTATCTATGTTAAACGTATCTTATGTATATTTCATAGCGAATGTATCTAAATGCAACGAGTATTTAGCATGTACTCGTTACTATTGTTGAGTTGTTGAAGTTGATGTTTCAACCTATTTTGGCAGCACCTGTCAATATTTTCATTTTTACAAAGGGAACAAAGTTTTGAGTTTTGTTTTTTAGTTTTGAACAAAGGTCTGTACTCGAAGAAACAGCTGTTTTTTTATCTATTAAAAAGATAAATTTACCGGAGTTTAACTGAGCAATGTTGGCCGATTAAACGCCGTTTATACTTGTACTGAAAAACACAATGTGTCGCTTAAACGGAGGTTAACTGAGAAACGACGATAACAGAGCACTGAAAAACTGGCCCTAATTGGCTTTTAAAATATAAATTTCACCATACATACAGGTAGGGACATAACTATTCGTTGTTTCGAAAATCTTCAAAATTTTGTAAAATATTTAAAAATGCTAAACGCAGTTTCGTTTTAATTATACTTTTATTTGATTAATTTATAAAAAAAAAAATATTGTAAAACACATTTTTTAAAAAAGTACAAAATAAGCAAAATCCATTGGCACAAAAGTATTCGTAAAGATCCTAATATCGGTACTTCGTACAATTAATTGTGCGTTGCTATTTTTCTTGCTTTCGACAAAATACTTAGTTGCTTTCAAAGTTACGAGCAATAAAACAATGGGCACGCGTAAGGAATTAAGTTTGGATATCAAATATTTAATAATTGAACAACATAAAAAAAGAAAATCGCTCCGGTGTATTAGTGAATTTACAGTATTCCACAGTTTAATATATTGTTAACAAATACAAAAACAAAAAACAGTTTCTAGACGGGATGTGCGTATGGTTTTAAAAGAAGTCCAAAAAAATCCAAGAGTATCCCGGGCGGAACAACTCGCTAATACAACATAAACAACTGTTCATCCAAAAACCATGGAGAGAATTCTATATTACGGCGGATATGCGAGCAGGGTACCTAGCGAAAAGCCTCTTGTCAGCCAAAGAAACCGACAATTTCGTTTAGAATTCGCCAACCGATGAAACCAAAGTAAATCTTTTTTTAAATGATGGCAGAGGAAAGATATGGCGCAAAAGAAATACAGCTCTAGATGCACAAAATTTGACACCAACAGTCAAGCACGGCGGTGGAAAGGTCATGGTATGGGGTGCAATGGCAGCCAGTGGAGTGGGACGATTGGTATAACGGATGGACTTGGAATTGGTAGATGGTATAATGGACCAGCGTCAATATTAAGGAATATTGGAAGGCAATTCGAAGGCTTCCGTAGATGGTTTGGGTCTTGGCCAACGTTGAATATTCCAACAGGACAACGACCCGAAACATACTGCGCGTTCAGTCAAGGAGTGGTTGCTTTATTATGCACCAAGACAATTAAATTCACCTCCTCACTCACCTGACCAGAACCCCATCGATCACTGTTTGGAACTTTTGAAGAGTAAAGTTGGTACAAAAAAGCCGGAGCAAGGATGATCTTAAAACTGCTTTGGAGGAATCCTGGAAGGAAATATCTTCATATAGTAAAAAAAATTAAGTCCGATTGATGCCCAGAAGACTGCATGCCGTTATGGATGCAAACGGAGGATCCACAAAGTACTGATTATCAGAACAATACAAAAAGTTATACGAGGGTTGCCTTTTATATTTCGGGATTTGGCAACCCTAGTGTTGCAGAGGTTATGCTGTAAACACATAGAATGTACCTCAGCTACATCGATCTAAGCAAATTGTCAAAAATCTGCGCTGCTGAGACGCCGCAGAGAACAGCTGGTTTAACGTTTACAAAATCAAATCCGCAAAATCCATTCTGGAAATAAAAACTAATAGATAAATAAAGCTTAATTTAATATAATTCTCATATAAAAACTCACACAGTACGATTTTGACTCAAAATATTAACGCAAATAATATAAATTAAATTTGTTGTTAAATACCATATAAACAATCATAAAGACAAAGAGAACAAGAGCAGCGACAGCGACAAAATTGGAAAATTTTCCGAAATTGTCGCCGTCATTGGCACAGGCAGGCTACCTTTTATTTTTTTCTCGTTTTCCATAAGAGCCTGTGTAATTTTGACAAGATGCAGCTACTATGTCGCTGAGCTACATTCTATGTGTTTACAGCATTATGCCTTGAACACATAGAAAATCGCACGACGAATATTTCGGTGCGAACTGTCAAAATTACACGGCCTCTTATGGGAAACGAGAAAAAAATAAAATTACGTCGCTGCCTCTGCTTGCGGCTGCGAATAAATCGCAGCTGCGATCGTTCTGGATGCGATTTGTTCGCAGTCGTCGCTCTTGTTCTTCTTATTTGTGTGTGTTTACATGGACTTTGACAGCCAAAACTTCGCTGCGGCAGAAGATTTCTGACAGTTCGCACCGAAATATTCGTCGTGCGATTTTCTATGTGTTCAAGGCATTATACGTACTCAGAACGTTTTGACATACGAGCGCTATTTGTGTTGTTTACAGTAACTTAAAAGATTCACCTCAACCCAAAAATGGAATTAAATCATGAACATTCTCGTGCGATTATTTTTTACAACTTTCGACGTGGATTAACTCAGCAACAGTGCATGGATGAACTTAATTCGATTTTTGGCGATGAAGCTCCATCGAGGACCAGTGTTTATCGATGGTATGGTGAATTCAATCGTGGTCGTAGTTCACTCCAAGACGAATTTTGTGAAGGTCGTCCAAAATCAGTTGTTGTTCCGAAAACCATTGATGCGGAGCAGATCGGTATCGGTCGGGTAACGCCAATCGTGTTGTTGTTGTTGTAGCATGTGGAGCAGACCCCAACAAATTCATATTTCGCTCCCTCCTGGTTTCGGAGTTATAGCACTTTGAAATTCGAAATTATTTGCCTAATATCTCCTTAACTATAGAAGATATGCGGTATAGATGTATACCGTTAGAAAGGTAACTTAAATACCTTTCATTTATGTGAAGTAAGATTTTGCCGAAAAACGTATATTTTTGGAGAAAATCCGCTCTTAACATTTTTAGTACTTTTTTCTCCCATTAATGAATTTTTTTTCTATAATTAACCCACATAATTGTGTGAAAAACATGAAACTAGATGGTATTAGCTTTCTATAGCTGTTTTTTTATCGTAATCGGTCCAGTATTTTAGGAGGATACCCTCTTTGAAGCGTAATTAGATAATCATTTCTACTCCGCTTCGCTGAATTTTACTACTCCGCTTTGTACATGTTTTACATGTTGTTTTACGGTACTACTTTTGCAATTATGTTCGTGGTAAGTATAAATTTGAAATTATGACAGAGGATACCGTTATTCGTTAAAAATCTTTATATCGTGTTCATATCGTTTGTGTACGTACGTTGCGAGTACTTCTTGTTTTTGATTGTCGCGATTATTCCTAATATGACAACTTTAAGTTTATATAAACTTTTTAATTGCGAGAAGGATGGACTTGTTTCTTTGGAAGTAATCCATCAACTACAAGAATGGAAGTTGTTGCCGAAGGAGGTAACTTTGAAATCTCCACGTGGGCATTTCTACAAGTAATCTTCGAGTAGTAACATGAAGGATGGCTTTCAGTGGACGTCGCGATTTTTCATAAAAATTTTCTCAGTGTATTAATGGGGAAAAAAGAGTACTAAAGATATTAAAATCGCGTTTTATCTTACTTTACATAAATGAAAGGTATTTAAGTTACCTTTTTAACGATATACACATATACCGGATATCTTCTATAGTTAAGGAGATAGTAGGCAAATAAGTTCAAATTTCAAAGTGCTATAACTCTGAGACCAGGGGGAGCAAAAGATATATTTGTTGTTCATGGAATCTGCTCCGCAAGCTACAACAACAGCAAAAACAACAACACGATTGGAGTTTCCCGACCGATCCCAATTTAAGCCTTATAATGAAACTGGCAGTTTCGAACTGCATTCAAAATTTTTAAATATTTTACAAAATTTTGAAGATTTTGGAAATAAATGGGTTGTACGAATAGTTATGTCATTAACTGTAAGCAAAGGTTTAGAAGATATAAACTAGAAAGGGCTATAAATCCGGAACTAGATGACAGCGGGACAAATTGTTACTGTTGTTTGGGTCAGCGTCAGAAACAACTTTATCGCTGTGGTTTTGTAAATTCTTTTATAACAGTACCAATGCTACTCAGATATCTTAAATAGTTTAGGATATATAGGTATTTTAATCTTCGTCGGACTTTCACTTGATAAATATGAGAGTAAAAAATTTGTAATCCGCAAAAAACTAAAACAACAAAACTGGAGTGATACCACTCCAATATCGTTTTCGTCAGAATTCGCACGAACTAAAAACGCATGCAGTGTGCGAGCACCTGCAGCATCCATTTTAGAATGGATTTTGCAGATTTGATTTTGTAAAAATTGAACCCTCTGTTCTCTGCGGCGTCTCAGCAGCGCAGATTTTTGACAATTTGCTGAGACTGTTGTAGCTGAGCTAAATTCTATGTGTTTACAGCATAAGGAGGACTATAGAACATAGAACATATAGAACAGGTGACTTTCTTGTTGCTAGAGTCTGCATCACAAGCAACAAAAACAACAATGAGATTGGCGATTCAGAGAGGATCCTTATTTAAGCGCGCTCGTAAATATCTAAAGCATCAAGAGTACAAATATTTGTACAAATAAAATTACACGAATGTGAAATGTGAAGCAAAAAATAAAGAAACATCAAAAGTTGTAGCAACTACAATATAATCATTAATGTAGAATATAAAAATCTGAATTTTATAAACACTTCCCTAGAGGAAAACATGTTGCATAAAACAAGTATACATAGTTTACTAAACAATTCGTATAATAAACAAAATACATTAATATTGAACACTAAGTACGGCATATAATAATGTATAGTAAATAAATAATAAGGTGCTCCGCTCTTGTAGATTCTAGCCTACAATACTGCTTTCTCCTCGCAATGCCAAATAACCGGTGCTTATATCTGAAGGAAGCGCCTTAATAACTGTAAACTCCTCTGCATTATGGTATCGTAATTTTGTTTGCGGATCTGTATACGGAGCAAGGAGTCCAGTAATGTCCGAATACTTTTTCGGAGGTCGAAATGAAGGTGGTGCATTAAGCGCTGAATCTAAAAATATAATTTTATTTATACCAGACATTAAAAATAAATATAACATTCATTACAGAATAAACAACAGTTAATTCTGGTATTAAGCTGTTTAAATTTGTGCCAATAGTACGTGAAAACAAAGTTTATGGAAAGAAATGAAAGGTTTCTACCTTTCTAACGATATATATCTATATCGGATATCTTCTATAGTTAAGGAGATATGTGGCAACTTATTTCAAATCTCAAAGGCCTATAACTCAGGAACCAGGGATGATTTTCTTGTTGTTGGCGTCTCCATCACAAGCTACAACAACAACAACACGGTGGGGGTTTCCGGGCAGATCCCTTTCTGCTACGCACAAAATACAATATGATGATTCGATAGAGATTCGTGATATTTCAGTACCGGTGACTGTCACAGTGATTTAAGTCACTAATCACTGGAGCGAAAGATATTATTTTTACCAGTGACAGTGACAGCACCTTCGTTCCACGATATTGATTCATATATTCGTTCCTGTCACTGGTTTCTTCCAGTGCCGTCACTATACAATATTTTTCACGAATTGTACAGGAAACCAGGATTTCGGTACCAGTGACTTCGACACTGTTATTTTTTACCTGTGACTTGGGCACTGGAGCGACACTAATACTCTTACCAGTGACAGTAACATTCACGTATTCGTTCCTCTAGCTGTTGGTTCCCGTTACAGAGGCACGGTGTGAATTCATTTTATGTACGACATTTTTTACGTATTGCGTATTACATTTTTAGTAATTAGGGGCGGAATATTGGATTTGTGATCCTTAAAACAAATTATTGAATAACATTGTAAACAGATGTTAATAAATTATAATAGTTACTCAATACATAATAATTTAAACCAATTATTATTTCATTATGTTCTTAACAATTTCTTTTAAAAAATCACATATTCAATGGTATTCTTTTTTACTTTATTCGGAATGTCATAAACAAGAAAAGTTTTTAATTTACGAACAGGTAGTTCTTGTGTTAGTCGCTGACCCCAAAAACAAACCCAAAAAGGGGTGGCAACAAGCAGTTCCGATTTTATAGTCCTTTGAAATAAAGATTCCTATATCTCCTAAACGATGGCAGATATCAGATTGGCTTAGGTACCGTTAGAAAAGAATACCGTTCATAGTGAAATAAATTTTCAAAGGAAACTACGGATCTTTTCTTTTTTATTATTGGGATAATTACATATCTTAATTAAGCAGTTTGACATACTGAGGGTTATAATCAAAAAGCGCGGCCAGAGGCCAAAGGTCACACACGCGCCCTAAAATTGGCCACAAAACACTATTCTGTTGCGTAGCCGGTGTTTGACCATAAGGGCCTGAGGGCCATAATTAAAAGCGTGTAATCATTAATTTGTTTAATTAACTTATATACTTATCTCAATATTGAAAGAGCAGGGCCTCTTACCTTACATATATATCGACAGGATCAGTCCAGGATTTTAGCAGAAAATGCATTTTAAAAATCACAATCACGTACTCGTAAGTAATATTTTTCGCGATCATAAAAGCGAAGCATTTTTATTTGAAGTTAGGCATTATTTGAAGCTTTATTTTGAATTGGCCTAAATATACTGTTACTGCGTAGCCAGTGTTGGACATAGTAAGGATTATAATTATTGATTATTGGGCTAAAAATACTATTTTGCTGCGTAGCCGGCGTTAGATATACATACATAAGATATTTGTAGTGTAACTAAAAATTAAGCGAAAAATTAGACTAACAATTTTGAATTCACAGTAGTAAAATTCACGCGATTGTAATTTTAAAAATGCATTTTCTCCTAAAATCCTGTACCGATTCTGGTGATATAGATATCTAAAGAAAAGTAAGAAGAGACTTTACTCTTTTAATATTGAGAGAAGTATGTATATAGCTTAATAATACATTTTACTTAGTAAAAAATTAATAAATGAAAAAAAAAAAATTTTCTTTTCTTTGAAAAGTAATAGTTTTTCGATAGCATACTGTTACATAAATGAAATATAATTTCAATACCTTTCCAATTATCCCCCAACATGTAGGTTACTCTTACAGTTTCGTAGATATAGGTTCAAAATTTTTCAACTTTATACGCCATAACTCCGAAACCAGATGACAGATGAGAGCGGGCAAAACTGATGTTGCTGGAGTCTCCGTGAAAAACAAGACCAACAACAAAAAGATTGGCTGCGCCAGCGTCCCCGACATGTTCCAAAATTAATATAACTCCTGCCATGTTCTAGACAAAAAAATATATTAGATAAAATAAAGGTATTCAAAATACCTTTCAAACTTTGGTCGTTCGGCTAACTCACTTTATTTAGGAGACAAGTGACTTTTATTATAAACGGTCATAACTCCAAAATGGCTGACCAGCCCCCGAAAAAACCACCAACTTCCGCTCCTGTGGGTCCTAACTAACGGTAAAAAAGGAAAGGAAGCGTTGTCGACCTAACTAATGTTGTTGTTGTTTTTGGCGCAGACCCCAAAAACAATATCTTGCATTACAAATGGTGTAGATTAGAGCTGAGCGATATTTCACGACCTGTGATTTTGTCACAGGTACACAAAATCACGAGTCACAGTTGCGATTGAAAACGCTCCGAACCTGTGACTCGCTGTCACAGGTACAGCGGAACGATATTTAACGAATTGTGATTTCATTGAAATGCAACCACGAGTCACAGTTGGTATTGAAACGCTCCGAACCTGTGACTCGCTGTCACAGGTACAGCGGAACGATATTTAACGAACTGTGATTTCATTGAAATGAAATCTCGAGTCACAGTTTGCTGCTCTAGCGTTTCGTTATTGTTACAACGAGTTATTGTCCCAGCTAGAAGCAGTGATGCCCTTTTTTGTGCAATTTGTCGCAATCAGGGATTTCTTGTCCGGATTTTGTGGGATTACCTGTTTTACTCGATATTTTGCGATATTTGTACTATATTTTGGATACTACTGAAGACATGAACGAATGTTGCTATGTGTAAATATCTAGGTAGGACTTGTTTTTTTTTCAACCTTAGACTATGATCATGCAGCTCAAATAAAAATTTTACAAATGCGTATTGTAAAATACGGAATGAACTTAATAACATTAATAACTTAACACTTTCAATACGATTTTGCCTTCAATATTTTGAAAAAATACAAATGAGATTTTGGTAATAAAGTATTAATACAAGAATGTTTTTTGCATATAAAATATGTATATATTAGTAGTTTTAATTACTTAAAATTGGTGTCTGTATTAATTCATACTTCTGTAAAATATGAATGCTTTTAAAGTTAACGAATAGCTTCACTTCGTTCCTATAGCAATAGCGAACGAAGCCAAAGCAGATCTGAAATAATGCCGTTATTTTGAATGCATGTAGCAGGTTTTTGCGCACGCATTTTATAGCGACTGCCTTGTCACGAGTCACGGGTTTTTATACCTGTGACAGTACTGTCATAGTCACAGGTCGGAGCTGCTCCGGAAAAATCACGGAATCGCTCACCTCTAGTGTAGATTATGATAATGAGTAGATAGAACTAGTGCTGTTGAATAATGATAGTTGATTGTTTTTATCTTTG
Source organism: Myopa testacea (assembly GCA_949629155.1). Classification (NCBI taxonomy): domain Eukaryota; kingdom Metazoa; phylum Arthropoda; class Insecta; order Diptera; family Conopidae; genus Myopa; species Myopa testacea. The sequence goes on from OX451345.1 coordinate 21,913,943, forward strand.
CTGGCAAATCTAACGCATCTTGAGTAATTGCTGAAGGTTGGAGAGTTCTTGAAGCTTGACGTGTAATTATTAGTATTGTGAAGAATTGTATCAGCTTGCGGCAATTTCATTATTGTCTGTCAGTTTTTCCAGGCTTTTAAGTTTTTCATCCTTGAGGATGAAACATTAACATTGTACGGTAATTATGCTCGATCTGCTCTTCACAAACGTAATTTGCCTAGGACTATTACCGGGATGCATCTACTGATTTTTATGAGACATTTGAGTCCATGTTGTGTTCTTTTTTTGTACCTTCATACAAGTTTATCTCGCAAGAACTAGAGCTGAGCGATATTTCACGACCTGTGATTTTGTCACAGGTACACAAAATCACGAGTCACAGTTGCGATTGAAAACGCTCCGAACCTGTGACACGCCGTCACAGGTACAACGGAACGATATTTAACGAACTGTGATTTCATTGAATTCAACAACGAGTCACAGTTGGTATTGAAACGCCTGTATTTCACGGCCTGCGAATTCGTTGAAATGAAATCACGAGTCACAGTTTGCTGTTCTAGCGTTTCGTTATTGTTAGAACGAGTTATTGTCCCAACTAGAAGCAGTGATGCCGTTTTTTGCAATTTGTCGCAATCAGGGATTTTCTGTCTGGATTTTGTGGAATTACGTGTTTTACTCGATATTTTGCGATATTTGTTCGATATTTTGGATACTACTGAAGACATTAATGAAAGTTTCTATGTGTAAATATCTAGGCAGCAATTGTTTTTTCTACTTTAGACTATGAACATGCAGCTCAAATACAAATTTTAAAAATGCGTATTGTAAAATACGGAATGAACTTAATAACATGTTACACTTTCAATACGATTTTGCCTTCATTATTTTGAAAAAATACAAATATGATTTTGGTAATAAAATATTAATACAAGAATGTTTTTTGCATATAAAATATGTATTTATCAGTAGTTTCAATTACTTAAAATTGGTGTCTGTATTAATTCATACTTCTGTAAAATATGAATGCTTTTAAAGTTAACGAATGTTCATAGCTTCACTTCGTTCTTATAGCAAAACCGAACGAAACCAAAGCAGAACTAAATTAATGCCGTTATTTTAAATGCATGTAGCACGTTTTTGCGCACTCGTTTTATAGCGAATGCGTTGTCACGAGTCACGGGTTTTTATACCTGTGACAGTACTGTCACAGTCACAGGTCGGAGCTGCTCCGGAAAAAACACGGAATCGCTCACCTCTAGCAAGAACATATTTCTGAGTATGAGTATAACTCAGTTGTACTGTTGTACTGATCATGGTGGGAATGGAAAATAAGGGGTACAAAATCAAAATTTCTTGATCAGGATTTTAAAGCTTACGTGGTTTTCTGTTCCACGACTTCCAACTTCTGTTGACATTAGTTTGTACACTTTGATATCATCATCACGTTCAACCGTCGGCTGTAGGAACGGTTGTGCATTACAAACAATTGCTTTTGCTTAAATATGTTGATTGTTGCGTCAAGGATTGACACTTGGTTTTTTAGCAAGTATTGCAGATGGTCTTAATTTTGCTTAATGGCATCAATTGTCTTAGTCAGTCAATATGCAATATTACCCACAATTTTCAATGTACCCTCTTTGTTCTGCTCAATTCTGTTTTAAGCTTGTCCCTTTTGTAATTCGGCTCAGTTCTCTTGGTTCTGGTAACAGCTAATAGTCTGTTGTCTCATTTGAATTCTTTAACATGATTCAGTGAAGTTACTAGAACATTGCAAATATTCTTTAAATATTCTTGAGTGTACGAAAAGTTGTTCCCGGATTTAATTGGGGTCAGAGTTATAGCCTCTTGAACTTTGAAAGTTAACCGCCGATATCTTGTGAACTATAATAGATATGCCTATGATATTAGTACCGTTATAAAGGCATTAATAATCTTTCATTTATGTTAAATATTATTTTGTCGAAAATCGTTTACTTTCGAAGATAAATCCGATTTTCAATTTTTAGTACTATTTTTTTCTATTCATTAATTTTTTTTTTTAAGTAAAATGTATAATTAAGCTACATAATTATTCCAATATAAAGATAATAGAGCTCCTTAGCTTTGTATAGAAATTTATTTCACCAGGATCGGTGCAGGAGTTTCGGAGAAAACTCATTTTAAAACATACAAGAAACCACTTTTGGAAATTGTACTATTATACATTTTTTCAATTATGAAACTCTGGTACATTTCATTAATGCGGAGATAATTTACCAAAAATGAAAGTTGTGTTGCTGCGCATGTGACGCTGCTCCAAAAACAATTTTGAGTTTATCCTAAAATGAACGCGATTTTTCATAAAAATTTTTCTCCTGCGGCGCTATTCTTCTCCACTACAATATTTCTGTACTATGTTACACAAAATATTTTGAGTTTATCCTAAAATGAAAAATATCCACTTCATAATTGAACAATTCAAAAATTTGGTTAACATTGGTAATATCTCCGGACATCTTACAAGATCACCGAATAAAATAAATCACAATCACAATAAATCACCGATCACAAATAAAGTGTAAATAAACATTACAAAAACGGAGCTACAAGTAACGGTAATCTCCGATTTAAATTCCCAAATTAACTCCACGTTGTAAACTCAGTAGAGTCGTATTATTGAAAACCCGTATAGTAGTACGATTCAAAAAAAGTAAGTTGTACTTACGTTTTAAAATATGTTTTCTCAGAAACTCCTGCTCCGATCCTGGTGAAATAAATTTCTATACAAAGCTAAGGAGCTCTACTATCTTTATATTAGAATAATTATGTAGCTTAATTATACATTTTACTTGAAAAAATTAATGAATAGCAAAAATTGAAAATTGTATTTATCTTCGAAAGTAAACGATTCTCGACAAAATAATATTTAACATAAATGAAAGAGATCGTTAATGCCTTAATAACGGTACTAATATCATAGCCATATCTTAAGTTGTAGTTTAAAAGATATCGGCGGTTAAATTTCAAAGTTCAAGAGGTTATAACTCTGATCCCAATTAAATCCGGGATAAACTTTTCTTGTTGTTGGGGTCAGCGCCAAAAACTACACCAACAACAACAACGGCTATATTTAAGACATGCCCGGTGTTATTGTTGTTGTTGTAGCTACTTAGGAAAATAAACCCTGCCTCTCGTCCCGTTTAGGAGTTATGAGCCTTCAAAGTTTGAAGATTTTATGCCTTATATCTTCATAATCCCGGCTGATTTAGGAACGATATATACATCGTTGGAAAGGTAATTTTAATATCTATATTTATTTATCTTTTCTTTATCTTAATATTTATCTTTTTAGAGATTTTTTGGAAAAGCTTTTAGTTTCCCCGCAAATCGCATTTATTATTTTTACTACTATTTTTTATAGTATTTATTAATTTTTTCCAAATAAAGTTCTTCAGAAACCTGTATCGTCGTTTGCATTTTAACAAAGTACCGTTAATAAGCTATTTACATGTTTTTTTTATTAAAATCGGTTCACTAATCCGGGAAAAAACGAACATAAAAATTAGCTAAAACTACGTTTTCCTAATGGTATTCTTAATTAGAATAGCCACTCTGTCAAATGCTGAGGTACCTCAACAATAAATCATGTTAAATTTTTTGTTTTTATAAAAAAATCGCGTGATTTTTTTTTTTAAATTGCTCATTCCAACAACAAAAAATTTTTCGCCTGCGACGCATATTTTCAACCAACACAAATTAACTTTACATGTTTTATAATTTGTTTATTTACATTACTTATAAGTACACAACATGATTTGCACATGATTGAAAAAGTAGTACGACAAAAAAATTCGTACAAAAAGTACTTACACAACATTGACTGTCTGGCTGTTCAGGTTTAAAGGTTATTAACCGAAATAGTGAACCGATTTCAATAAAAAAAAAAACTGTAAATACCTTATTAACTCTACTTTGTTAAAATGCAACGTTGATACAGGTTTCTGAAGAAGTTTATTTGGAAAAAATTAATAAATACTATAAAAAATAGTAGTAAAAATAATAAATGCGATATGCGGGGAAACTAAAAGCTTTGCCAAAAATTCTCTAAAAAGATAAATTATAGATATTAAAATTACCTTTCCAACGATGTATATATCGTTCCTAAATGTGCCGGGATTATGGAGATATAGGGCATAAAATCTTCAAACTTTGAAGGCTCATAACTCCTAAACGGGGGCGTGGTTTGTTTTTCTGGGTAGCTACAACAACAACAACAATCACACCGGGAAAGGGTAAATCTTATCCAACAACAACAATATTGGAGCCCGTCAACGTGTCCGTCGTAAATATGTTCCGTGATTTTACTTATGCGGATATTACACTATAAACATTGTTTATTGGCGATGAACCATTTTTGCTCTCTCTCAAAATTTTGTTCAGAATTGTGATTACACATAGAGCAAACAAATATCAATATTTACAAATAAAAAGCAAAGTTACGGAGTTGCTTTGAGATTATTTTTCTTACATCAAATACCTTTTATCAATAAAAGTGCACTTATTTCAATCCTAAACGCGAGTACAATTTTGTTTCAGCACACTAGAACACCGTTTTAATCGAAGTTTGTTGCGACGACCACAAACATTTTGTTTTGCTTCGCAAAAGTTCATACTCTCTGGATGAACTCAACTCTGAAATCTGAGAGCGAAAGGTTGACAGTTTTGTACAGAAAGCAAAAACAATTTTACAGTTATTTCGAACAATGTTCGTAGTGTAATATCCGCATTAGTAGTTTTTAAATTATTTCTAAAATAGTACTTGCATGTAACAGCTTCACCGGGCCATGGCAAAGATTTTTCCGTGGAAATAATCTGTTTAAGTGACTTCCAAGCGAATTTCTTACCGCTGATTTGATTAAAACTAAACTCTGAATTTTTAAAAATTAAATTTGGTGTATCTTCTACCATTGTAAATTTAATCCTAATTACAAACTGAATTGCCGAAATCTCTACTTTGCTTTACAACCTTATTTCATAAAATCGGACGACAACTGAAGTTTCGTTGCGCTTGTAATCAGAGATGTGCTTCTAATCGCTAGAAATAATGAGATAGGAATCTGTGGTACCTAAATAAGTGCGTCTTGCGTTGCGTTTATCCCTGCGCCTTAGAAACGACGTTGCGCTATACCGAAAAAACAGCGTTGCGTCAACATATGTTCTAACAAAAAGTTTTTAAACATTCACACGCACATGAGCATTTTTTTGACATCTGCCGCCAACTTCACTTCGTAGCGCATGTCAAAATTGGAAATTCGAAGTAGTCTCCGTCAGTGCGTTTCCAAATTCAGCCACTTCCGTCAAAGAAGAGTATTAATAGATAAAGAGATTTCACGAGACCAATGATGCTATCAACATTTAGTTTGAATGAGTCGAGTTAAGCTCAGGTCGAAAAACTGGTCGATATCGCGGTCGACCACTTTGACTGCGAACTGAAGATTCCTGCGCTCGTAGCAAAGCAAAATTGAATGATCTACTAAGGAGTGAGTGGTTCGGAAGATCTTTTTTAATGAGTATGAAGGGATCGGAAGATCGACTTTGCTTCTGTTATTTTGCACTAACAATGCTAGCGAATATGCGTAAGAAGAGATCGAGCCAGCCACTCGTATGCCAAGTAAAGTGTGAAAGAAAGAATCGATAAATTTGTCGAGTACAGCGGGCGATGAGAAGAACGCTGCGATTCGTCTTCTTTTGCTTCTCTTACAATAACAAACCATGAGCATCCGTCCGTCCGTCTGGAATCGTTTTAAATTTTGCATTTTATGGTTTTTGAAAGAGTTTTTGCTTTTCCTAGCTTTGTTCTGCTTCTTTTTCGATGCCCAAGCTTTGTAAAGCGCTGGCTTGATTTACGTTGCGAGCATAGCGTGCTGTTTAAGAATTTGTCGGCCATTTGGTCGGCATGTCAACAAATTGAATACCTTATACGAGTAACACTACAAAGTTAATAACACTTATTAAATAACTTTATTTTACAACACTTATTAAGTAAAATTATGTAAACTACATATATATGAAACGATTTATTTCTCCAAAAGTTATCGCATTTTTACATCTGCCATTGATCCAGTTTTTGTCCGGTTTTTTTTGGAAATTATTTATTTATTTATTTATTAGGTATAAACTAAGCATATTGCTTTATAGTTTGAAAGAACATTCAAAATAAGGATAAGAATTGTAGAATCTTTTGTTTAGTTAAAAACGCGGAGTCGGAGAAATTAACGACAGGATATACAGTTTTAAAATCGACACAGGCGAAAATCGAAGCTTAGCTGAAGCGGTTCATATCGCCTCAATGTGCGGCAAGGAACGTTAAGATGGATGTTGGATAATAAATATGCAATATTAGTAACGCCATACAGAATGTTGAGGATAAAAATAGCATTTAACATTCTACGACGATTAGCGAGTGATGGCAGGTTTATCAGCATAAGCCGGGATTCATATGGTGGTAAGTTTACGAATTCATCCCAATGTAGGTTGCGAAGACAGAAAAGTAGGAATTGTTTTTGGACCGATTCAATCTCAGCAATGTAACAATTATAGTTTGGGCTCCAAACGGGCGAGGCGTATTCCAACATAGGTCTGACTAGTGATGTATAAAGTAGCTTAGTAATATATGGATCATTAAATTCCTTTGCCCATCTCTTTATAAAACCTAATGTGCTATTCGCTCTGCTAGATATGCGATTAATATGACTATTGAAGCGTAATTTTCGGTCGAGGACTACTCCAAGATCATCTACAATTTCAACTCGTTCCAAATTCCTTCCACAAATATTGTGATTACAGAAAAAAGGACTATGACAACGGGAAAAAGTTATTTGTTTGCATTTCGTTAAGTTGAGGTCCATGCAGTTGATATTACACCATGCGGTCAGAGAATCCAAATCCGACTGTAGGAGACTGGCGCCAATTTCATCCTTATAAGACAGAAAAAGTTTTACGTCGTCCGCAAACATTAACACATTCCCATTCCTAATAGCCAATGGTAGATCATTAATGAAAACCAGAAATAACAGTGGTCCCAAATGGCTCCCTTGAGGTACACCTGAAGTAACAAAAATATCATTTGATGTTGTATTGTTGAACACCACCCTTTGAGTCCGGTTGCTGAGATAAGAGAGTATCCATTTTAGTAGCGGTTTAGGAAAGCCAAACAACTTCAGCTTTAATAAAAGAAGCATATGATTAACAACATCAAAAGCTTTGCTGATGTCTGTGTAGATAGCGTCTGTTTGCATAGAAGATTTGAAGTTTTTCATGATTATCGACACGAATTCGAGTAAATTTGTTGTAGTTGATTTTCCCCTACAAAAACCGTGTTGTGCTGGAGAAACCAAGGCATGTATACTCCGTGATATTTGTTCAGCAATTATCCACTCAAATAACTTCGGCAGCGCACTAATTTTTGCAATGCCGCGATAATTTCTTACATCGCATCTATTACCAGATTTATGAAGCGGTATAATAAATGAAGATTTCCAAGCTTTTGGAAAATAGCCAGATCGTAAGGAATGCTCGAATAATGATGTGATAGGCACTGCTAGTTCCTCAGCGCAGTATTTAAGAACGCATGCTGGTAATCCATCAGGTCCAGGGTTATAGTTGCATTTTAAAGTTTTCAAAGCGTTTAGAACAATGTTTACATCAATTATTGACAGACTTATACATCCCGAAGAAATGGGGAATGGGTATTCCACTAGACTATAATTTACGGATGAATATGTAGATTCACAGAAGTTAGCAAACATATTGCAAGTAGTTCCAACATCACCAGATTCACGATGGTCAAGCTTCATAACCGACGGATACATAGACAACTTTCTTTTCATATTAACGAATTTCCAAAATGACTTTGGATCGGAATTCAAATTGAGTTTAATTCTTATTAAATAATTGGCATAAGCTTCCTTGCATTGTTTCTGAAATTTACATCTCGTAGTTACATACATAGCAAAACTTGCAGGTGAACACCTCGTACAATACAATCTATAATGCTTAGATTTCAAAGTCCTTAATTTCCGACATGCAAGTGTATACCAAGTCGGTACAATAGAGCTCGATAATTTTCGTAACGGTACTGAATATTTAAAACAATTCAGAAGGGTGGTATTAAATGAGTAGACCACGGCATCCAAAATCTCTGTGGACAGAGATCCATCCAAATTTAACGTAACATGAAATATAGATTCCCAATTAATGTTTTGGAGGTAAGACTTCATTGTCACGAAATTGGCTTTACGGAAACAAAATTCCCTTCTCATAGCAGTGCTGCATTTATTAAATCTATGACCATGTTCTGGGTGCTGTGAAACTATTAATTTCAACGTAGGTTGATAAATATCTTCTGGTAGTACTAAAGGCGCCGTCCTAGATAACTCAAAAATATCTATATCATCGACAAAGCGACCAATCTTCACGTATACACTGCAGAAGTCTATTTCCTTATCGCAGCTAATTACTTCCTCTCGCGAAAAGTAGGTAGAGTCAACTGCAATCAGAACACCTCCGCCTCTGGTTAAATGAGTTAAAGATGGGTCACGGTCCTTACGATAGACAGTATAGGCTTCAGACAATATCTCCAAGTTATGCACATTTGGTTTAAGTCAAGTTTCGGTAAGAACAATGACGTTATAATCAATGTCAAAGCTTGTTAATAAGAGGTCAGTCATTTTAGTATTGAGTCCTCTGACATTTTGATAAAGGATTTCAGAAGCACACGTCCCTAGTTTCTTGAGCTAGCACTAGCACGAGTTGCAGCTGTAACAGAGTTTGCAGGGTTCACCGGGGTATTTCTAGGCCTAAACACATATTCGTGTACAATTGCATTCTTAGGCCAAAAAGTGGGATTCGAAACACGCGTTAGCAATTGATCTTTTAGGTTTATATTAAATGATGCATAGGATTACCTTGCACGAAAATTAAATTTTGATATAGATAAATCAATATCACGTTGCTCTAGTTGAGTACAGATATGATTATCCGGAGCAAAACGCGATACGAATACAGTTTTCTTTGGTTGCACAACCACCAATCTCTTTACGGAAGTTGGAGCAGGCTGCACGGGTAAGGAGGCATTCGATGATTTTGGAATCGCGCCGGTGTTACGCACAGTTACCAACGTATTCTTTACCACTGAAGGTCCACTTGAATCAGGTGCAACTGATGCTGGAAGTCCACTTTGAACTATAGTTTGAACTTCAGGTTGAGCTTCAGGTCTAGCTTCAGCAGCACTTATATTTGGTTCAATGGATAATGATTGCGGATTTCCAAATTCCGAGGCAGCCACATTGCCGATTGGCTCCAGAGCTAATGACGGATTAGAAACCAAGTTCAAATCACTTACGGCCGGACTTAGTAGATTGATCAGTGATGGTGGGTCGCGAGTGTTTTTATTGGAGCGTTCTCGCTTTGGTGAAGTTTGGTCCATGAGTTTAAATTGGTTGAAAAAACGTTCATAGTCATTAAATTTATTATGTAATTATCTTGCTAAGTAATTTCTGTTTTAGCCATCTTGAATTTTTTCGAATTAGAATGGAAATTAAATGTTCCAAAATTTGTTTCCTGTGGTGAAAACAATTCTCATTTGGATTAAACCATCCCGGGAAAGAAATGTCTGTCTGTTTAAGGCATTCTTGCATAATTTTTTCTTTCAAATTAGGCTCATGGCATCTTTTTTCAAAAAGAACTTTACAAATGCCAAATTTATCGGAGGGGTTTTGCAAATAAAGTTGCGTTTCCCTGTAGTTTTTTGCAAATAGAAATGCTTCTGTATCAGGTTCTACGGCATACGTTTCCAACTTGAGCAACTCCTGCTCACAAGTCTGGCATTGAATTTTTTGGCTAAATTTTGCGTGTAGACCATAACCAACGAAATATCGACCAGCAGAGCATTCAATAGGATTTAAGGATTTTTAAATCCGTACAAGGCACTTCTTCTTCAATCGAACCTTCTTTAAATGTTTCACTTTCGTTGCTTGATTTGCCCGTCGGCTGAAAATTCCATTCTAACATTAGATCGGTGTCATTACCGCAATTTGTGTTTTTAATATGAAATCGATGTGTTATTAGTTTCATCGAAAGAATTCTCGCAGAGAGATATTGCACCTCTCGTACAGAAGGGTTAGTGTTATTTTAGTGTTATTAAAACTCAAGATGGCTAAAACAGAAATTACTTAGCGAGATAATTTCCAAAAAAACTGGAACAATGGCAGATGTAAAAATGCGAAGAATTTTGGAGAAATAAATAGTTTCTTATATATGTAGTTTACATAATTTTACTTAATAAGTGTTGTAAAATAAAGTGCATAATATAAATATTTCCATAATTTTGTCTTACTGGTATAAGGTATTCAATTTGTTGATATGCCGATCTTCTACCTATACAAATTCTTAAGCAGCACGCTATGCTCGCAACGTAAATCATGCCCGCGCTTTACAAAGCTTGTGCATCGAAAAAGAAGCAGAACAAAGCTACGAAAAGCAACATTTCTTTCAAAAACCATGAAATGCAAAATTCGTTCTTGTCATCGCCCGCTGTACTCGACAAATTTATCGATTCTTTCTTTCACACTTTACCTGGCATACGAGTGGTTGGATCGATCTCTTCTTACGCATATTCGCCATTGTTAGTGCAATATAACAGAAGCAAAGTTGATCTTCCGCTCCCTTCATACTCATTAAAAAAGATCTTCCGAACCACTCACTCCTTAGTAGATCATTCAATTTTGCTTTGCTACGAGCGCAGGAGTCTTCAGTTCGCAGTCAAAGTGGTCGACCGCGATATCGACCAGTTTTTCGACCTGAGCTTAACTCGACTCATTCAAACTAAATGTTGATAGCATCATTGGTCTCGTGAAATCTCTTTATCTATTAATACTCTTTGCTTCCGTAAGTTTCAGTTTCCATGTTCATTTTGACAGAAACGCAACGCACGACGCATTTATTTAGGTACCAAAGTTATCACAGTTTTAGAATTGACTCACCAAATTACTTTAGGAAGTTCGGAAGTAAATGTGGTATGTCGCGATCGCAATTTCCAGTTCCGGGAGATAAGAACTTTCAAGGCCAGTATTATCGTTTTATAATACTACTCCGTGAGTGAGTCAAGGCCAAGTTCACTTTAATGCAACCACAGCACTTTGCTTGGTAAGCCCGAAGCTTTACTTTACTTTGGTTTAATCAAGCTTTGGTTTTATTAACTGCTAAAGTCAAGTCAGCAACCGGAGCTTGGCCATTGGAATGGATTGTGGAAGCTAGCTTTCAATAGCAAGCTTCCAAACCATTAAAACGCTTGGTTTAACATAACCAACGATCAGAATCCACACGCGGAAGAATTAAATTGAGAACGATTTTCTTCCGCATATTGATTCTGCAAATATTACAATTTTAATATTGCGAAATAATGGAAATTGCGAAACACGGCATACCGACCCACTTTGGTTCGGTCGACGTGTGTGTCAACCGAGCCAAGGTGGAAAATAGAAAAGATTCCAACGGGAGTCTTGTTCAAATCTCTCGTCGAAGAAGTCGTAGTTAAGTCGCGTTTAAGTAACTTTAAACAACTTGTAAATATAACCTAAGTGTTCGAGTTAAAATAGTTTTAACAGTAGTGTTTAATTTAAAAGTAACCAACAGTGTTATAAATTAAAATAAAATACGAATAAAACACAAAGAATCCGTCAAGAAGAAAATCTTTAATCGAAGTCGAAATGAAGATTAGAGGACCACCCTTAGCATACTACAACATAAATTAGGATAGCAAACATGTTTACGTACCTTTGAAATATGGCAAAATATATGTTGAATTATTTTAGAATGTGATATAGTTTTTCTTCGTCGGGATCAAGCACGTCCACTTTCAAACTCTCTGTAACTTCTTCCAAACTATACAGGAACACACATTCCCGAGTAGTCTATATTTTCCATTTTTCTCACAGGATGATCTAAACCACTTGTACTGAAAAACGAAACTGAGCTGACAGAAATAATATTCACAAGTAATATTTGTTCTTGCTTTTTCTATGAAGATCACACTATACAGACCTGATTGAAGCCTGATTAAACAAGTTTGAACTTTGAAACAAATACGAACTCTCTCACATTTAAAATTTACGCTCTTTAAATCTAAAACGCTAACATATTAATTTCAATACAAAAATGAAGCAACTTTACATCAAAAATTTATAAATTTGCAAATAAATTGCAAGACTAATTAAAAATTGAATTCTTGATTTAAAGACGGACATAAATTTTCAAATTTGTTAACATCAAATTGATGCTTGTCATATTTATTTTAAGAACGAGAATTTCAGATTTAACATTTTCTTACGTAAAAAATATCATTTTTGAAATAAATCATACTCGTTTTTAAGGCCCGTTTTTATACCCTACACACGAAGTGAATAGGGTATATTCACTTACTGCTTCCGTTTGTAACGCTAAAGGAGGCGTGACAGGTATAGAAAAGTATATATATTCTTGATCAGCGTAACCTCCTGAGTCGATTTAGCCATGTCCGTCCATCTGTCTGTCTGTGGAAATCACGATTACAGGAGCACGAATAGATATATTTTCATCAAATTTGGCACGAATATTGTCTATCATTAGAAACTCATCGCCATTGAAAATGGGCAAAATCGGACCATTACCATGCCTACTTTTTATAATGAATATAAATTCACCCATGCTTATAGCTTAATTTCTCAGCTTGTAGAAGGAATTTTCGGTTGAAATGTTCTCCAGAAGTACACGTTCTCTGACCAAAAAAGACTATCACAAATGGGCGTGGTCCGCCCACTAATTAAATAAAACTCGATTACAGGAGCACGAATAGAGATATTTTCATCAAATTTGGCACGAATATTATCTGTCATCACATGCTATTTGAGATTGAAAAGAAAAAAAATTAAACCATTGCCACGCCTAGTTTTTAAGGAAACGTGTGTAGGGTATGTGAACTTCAGCCAGGCCGAAGTTAACACTCTTTCTGGTTTTGTTTAGTGTATGAAAAAAATTTCTATTAATAAAAAATGTAAAAAGGTATCAAAAGGGTTGGGTTGGCTAATAAGTTCGTAGCGTTTATTGTTTTTTTTTATCCTAAAACGATTTGTTTATTTTTTAGTATATTGTTTTTTTAGTATTGCATTCGAGAGAGCTCATTCTGCTCTACAAAACTGTGATCATCGTTGTTTTGGATAAATTAAACTTCTATAGTTTTGCAAGCTTAGAAATGGAATTTCCAGCAGGCAAAAATCAGCAATTTCGACATCTGCTTTTCTTTGCTTTTCATCGAGGTGAAAAACTGCCGCAGCCACCAGGGAGATTCGCGAAATGTACGGAGAAGGTGTCATAGGTAAGTCAAGTGCACGAAAATGGTTCGCAAATTTCAAAAACGGCGACTTCGAACTTAACGACAAGCCTCGCAGCGGAAGACCTTTGGAATTCTTAAAGCACATTAAAGCGAAGAGCGTCTTAAAGCACATTTGAAGGAAGACGGTCGCCAAACAAGCCACGAAAAACTTGTCAGGAAAACTTGGCAGGAAAACTGAGCTGTGATCATCAGACAGTTCTCAATCATCTTCACAAGGCCAAACCATATTTCTTTACGACAACGCCAGGCCCCACGTTGCACAAGTTGTTAAAGCCGTCCTCCAAGAGCTCAAATGGGAGGTTCTTCAGCATCCGCCGTACTCTCCGGATCTTGCACCGATTGATTATCACCTTTTCCGCTCCCTGTCGAACCAACTGAGAGGCGTTATATTCGACAACGATGAAGACCTCAAAATCTGGCTTAACAACTTCTTCGACACCAGACCGGCTGATTTTTGGCGAAACGGAATCGACAAATTGGTCGAAAGGTGCGAACAGGTCCTCAGCAGTGATGGAGAGCACATTATTGATTACTTTGTTGTTATAATTATTGTTTTTTTGTTCATTAAAGCACTTAATAAAAAATGCTGCGAACTTATTAGCCAACCCAATATAAAAAACAATGTACATATGTATATTATTGGTATCATTTATTAACTTTTTAGCTTGAATCTTATATCTTTTTGTAAACTGATTCATACACGGAAATTATAAACCTGCATGTACAATGTACATGTATTATTCGTATATATATGTTATATTATATAATAGTATATTTATGTTTATGATCTTTTGGATATATGACACTTTTCAGAGGTAGCAATTGTTGCCTTTATCGTTTTCTCAAACTCAGCATGGCCCGCTGTCGTGTAGCCAAAAGGCTTTTGAAAACCATGGTTTCTGCGAAGCTATCACCAAAAACATAGGCCGCTGTCCGTATTGTGAGCTGTATCAACGCATGGGGGAAGTACCCAGTCGTTTGACCGATGATTCCTATGGTGCTGAGAGCTGATTCGACGAAAACATCAGCAGATGGTGCAAACATTGTAGGATTTCGTATCCTACTCATATTGGTTACAACAAACCCGGGCTGGACACTCTGTACTATTATGCCTTTAGATTGATATTCAATTTGCAGGTCTACACTAAATTTATGTACAAATGCCTGCAAAGTTAAAGGAATGTAATGAACTGATATAGATAAAAGAACTCGCCATAAATTTAAAAAATTCTTATAGCGCAGTTGTGGTAGCTCCTAATTCATTATTAAATGAAGGATTATAATCCTAATACTAATTAATAATTATTAAAATAAGGAAATAAGTAAATTAACTGACTATGATATTTGACATAAATTTGTTTGCAGTAAAGAAGGTTTGCAGTTGGATTTGTATTCCGGAAATATTAGCTACCATGACTGTCTATCAAGACACATGGTACCCACCTTTGTAGCGCTATAAACCGTCAAAAGAGGGTTAGGAATCACGGCTGATGTAGAGGAAATATTAATAATGACGCCTCTCTTTTTCTCAACCATGCGGGGAAGAATTAGTTGACACATATGTGTGACCGAATGAATGTTGATTGATACAATGTCGTGTAAAAAAGTTACATTTTGCTCACAATAATCAAGGAAAAACTCTGGATGAGAATAACTCATACCGACGTTATTTACAAGCACTGCGACATCTATGTCCTCTGTGAATTTCCTGATTTTATTATAAATTTTCAGGTCGCTCGTAAAATCAACATCAACAATTTTTATTTTAATATTATGGGCGTCACCTGGATAAAGAATAATTTATTTTAAGTGTGTTCTATAGATCCTTAAAAAAATTAAGGTTTATCAAATTATTTATTCAAATGCTCTTCAACATTAATTTAAGTAAGAATTTACAGTTTCGATAAATTATAGGCACGTTATATAAAATTCCGTTTAATATGCTACTCTCATATTTATTTTAATTATATTATTTATTTTTTCCAGGCTGTTCGAGCCTGGAATTTCAAACTATTACGTGAATAAAAAAAAACTTACCTATTTCTTTTGCCACACTTTTTAACTTCGTCAAACATCGGCTAATTAGTACCAAGTTTAGTCCCTTGTTTGCAAGCTATAACAAATGAAATAAATTTAATTACAATAGCTGGAAATAAAAATGTGCAAATAAAAAAATAATTAAATAAACTAACTAATAAAAATCAAATGACATATGTTAAGGAAAACAGAATCTAATTTTTTATTCCTTCTTTTTAAAAATGGTAGAAGTAGATTACCAAAAATTTTTGTACCAAAATTTCTCATAGTTTCAGATACCAATAATCAAACTTAAAACTTTAAATTGAAAAATAAAAGATAATTTGCAAATATGCGTGACACGTTAGAATTATTGCCACAAACACTAAAAAAGAATAGCATTCATATTCAGTTTTTTCTTTGGTGTTTCTAGAAATCCATGAGCTCCAATGATTTCACCAAAACGGCAACCACTTAAAATTGAACACGTATTACAACCAACTAAAATTAATGCAAGTAAAATTTCACATTTATTGATTAAAATTAGTTCAACATTTTTTCATTGTTAGGAAATTTGCTATGCAAAAATCAACTGAATTAAATGAAATGCTAAATTCAATGAACTAATGAACTACTAGCTAATTTTCCAATCTACACACGTCTACTTAAAACTGTACTCATATAATCATTTACAAATATAATCATTTGTAAACATAGTACTAAAGTTCATTGATATATAGACCAAGATGACAAAATACTAACTAAACTTTTATTTAAATATATGTAATTACGGTCATATTAATGTAAATTTATAGGTTAAAGTAATGTTATTTTTGATAATTCTCTAATAAATTCGAAATTGAAATAGATCTACCCATAAATTTAATATTTAAAATTATAAATATATTATAATTTAACTATGCATAATTTACTTTTATAATTATCTAAATATACGCATCTTTGTTTCTAAACAGCTTTATATCATTTCCAAATTTTTTTCTAAAAAAACATAACATGTTTAATATCAATTCTAATCTCACACACAATATTTTGTGAAAACCTAACCCCTCTTAAATATGTATGTATTAAAAAATAAAAATACCGCTTTGGCATAAGACTTTCCAATCCCATCTGTGGCCCCAGTAACAACTGCAATTTAGAAGATTTCAAATGGAAGCTAAAATTTATATTTAAAATATTAAACAAAAACTTACCGGCCCAAGACCCCATTTGGCGAACATCGATTTTAGGTCCCATAATTTTAGGGCCGATTATATTAAAATATAGCCATGCAACAACCCTACACAGGAACTGAAAGGCTATTATAAGTATAGCGATGCTGCCTAAAAGATTAAAATTCTTTGATTTGAAATCCATTTTAAACTGTTAAACGAGAATCGAAATAAGGTGCGCAGGTTTCCTTTTGAAATTAGTTTAAGGCGAACTGGACACCACCGCGAATATGTCCGAATAAAAAAAATGCGTATGGTTTTAAGCTTATATATAAAATTTACATTATTAATTGGTTTTGTTCAGTATTTATACGTAAATACTTGAATATGCAGGTACATGTCCTATTCAATTTTCATTTCTATCATGGGTCATTTTCGAAGTACAGGGCACTCGCAATAACATGAACATTGATCATTGCTATTAACAATAATATTATTAAATAGCAATAACGTAAACTTTATTTGCTTATAGAAGCGCTTACATTTATTTTTTATCTACTTAGTTTGTATTATCGCGAGTGCACATTTATTTGCTCGTAATTTTGTGTATCGTTGTTGTATTCTTTACGTCTCAGAACTACTGACGACTCTTGCGAAATTTTTGTGGAGAAAGGGAGGAATATCGGTGGTTTGATATGGTGGCTCCATACATAGGTATGTACATATGGAATATGTATAAACTCGTATGTATATGCTAAAATTTTCTGACCAAATACAAACGATTACGATTATTTCCAATTAATAAACCGTGTTGACAAAAATGTGCACTTCTATCTAAAAGATCGAAAGCGATTAAATAAAACTTATCGCTTTATTTTTATTTAATTTTTAAGTAAAGAAAGTGTGTAAATAATGTAGATAGTTAGAAAGTTACACTAACGGTTATTTTTGGAATTTGTTATACAGGGTGTAACGCAAAAGGCACGCCAAAAAGCTAGGACGGGTAGGTTGGGTCGAGACAAGAAAAAAATCGTATGAGAGGGGGGGGGTGCATTTTCCCCCGTTTAGGCGGGAGGGGACATTTTCTAAAAACCCTACTTAACATCGGAAAAAAAATATTAAAAAATAACGGTTAGATCTAGATAACTTTTGCTCACTGATTTTCAAAGCCAAATATCCGCTTCTTCATATCCCTTTTAAATTAGGTTCCTACGTCAAACAGTTTTCGAGAAAATTAATGTCGAATTTAAAATTTGGAATACAAATTCTAAAAAAAAATTTTTGGTTTCAATTATTTTGTTAAATTACGGTATTAAGTATAAATTTTTTTCGACCATAAAATTCTCTAATCAATTCTAGAGGAAGTACTTAAAACCCGAAGAATCTATGTTTTGTAGTTTCCGAGAAAAGTGAAAATTACGAAGCATACTTTCCTTTTAAATATAAATTTTTTGGCTACTTGTGTTTTATTACTGGTGCAATAATATGGAAAAAAGAAGGAGTTTAGTTCGTAATTCTCACTTTTCTCGGAAACTACAAAACATAGATCCTTCCGGTTTGAAGCATTCTCTCTAGAATTGATTTTATTGTCGCAAAAATTTGTATACTTAATTCCGTAATTTTTAAAAAAAATGGCGATAAAAAACGTTTTTTCGGAATTTTTATTCCAAATTTTAACTTTGGCGTTAATTTGCTCAAAAACTGTTTGACGTAGGAACCTAATTTAAAAAGGATATGAAGAAGCGGATATTTGGCTTTGAAACTCAGTGAGCAAAAGTTATGTAGATCTAACCGTTATTTTTTAATATTTTTTTTTCGATATTAAGTCGGGTTTTTAGAAAATAGCCCCTCCCGCCTAAACGGGGGAAAATGCACCCCCCCCTCCCATACGATTTTTTTCTTGTCTCGACCCAACCTACCCGTCCTAGCTTTTTGGCGTACCTTATGCGTTACACCCTGTATATTATGGTCGTGTTTTTTAAAGAAGACAACAATTGTTTTGTAATTTTTTACATAGTCTGTATTAGTTATTTATAGGCATCAAAAATTAAAAATATTTATATAGAATTTATAAGCAAATTAACCCCATATTTCTTTTGATACTCATAAAGTTGGGGTACATACAGTACTTTTGTAGAGATAAGTTAAATTTTCTTTCTCCCTTTATTTATTTTCTATAATAGAAGTTAATTACAAGTTATAGCTTATTTATTTTCTTATATAAATATAAGTTAAATACGTGAGCCGATAATTTGACCGTAACAATGCAAAATTAAGACTGAGTACTTTACAAAAATATTTCTTAAGACTAGCATAAGCAGTACACAAATTTTGCTGATCGTACACCTTACAAATGGTATCCACTAACGGAGAACTTCCGCTCTCAATGCTGACAGCGGAATTCGAATGATTATTTTCGATTTTAGATGTCCACATTCCCTCATGACCACATCCAACGCCAACAACTTTTTTTCACCATTCGGATTTTCTCGCGATTCTACATATCTACAGTGCCGAGCAGCATCCAGCGTTTGATCGGCTCGTGAACTCGAAACTCTGGAACTCTTGTGCATTACACACTTCTCAGCACTGATAACGGGTCACACAGAACTGTGAACGACATAGTAAATGCAGAAAGGGTCTCGTGGGTGGTCGACTCCTTCCAGCCCGTCAAAGCTGCGGGCCCAGATGGAATCATCCCGGTCATGCTACAGAGATCCCTATCCACCATTTTACCTATGCTCATTGATATATTCAAAGAATGCCTTATGAAGACGTACATCCCAAGGGAGTGGAGGGAAGTTAGGGTGCTATTCCTGCCAAAGGCAGGTAGACCCTCCCACAACTCCGCTAAGGACTTCAGACCCATCTCCCTCTCATCATTCTTACTAAAGACTTTGAAGAGGCTGGTGGACCTGTTCATAAGAAACAAGATCACACACCGGCTGTGTCAGTCTCAACACGCCTATCTAAAGGGCAAGTCAGTTGAGAGCGCACTGTACTGTGTGCCCAGTGGTAAACATCATCATAACATCATCGATGATTTTGTGTGCCGTACCGACTCGATTCTACATCCAGTTTTCACTTTACATTTAGCTATACGTGTCATAGGACGCTTAGTACTTCGCTGACCCTTCGCAATGCATGTGGAAATAGTATGTATTCTGTTTCACTTTCCACATTCAATTGTAATGTGTTGTGGAGAATACCCCATGCGCTTTTCCCTTCGTATGTAATGTATTGTGGATTGTCAACAAAAAAATCTCGCCTTACGCCGTAAGTAGGTATCATTCTCGTTAACAGATACCTTCGTGCCGAAGTACTTTGATATTCATCGAAAAATCAGTACTTAATCATCCATGATTAAAGGCCTTCGCTAGATTTACCAGTGGGTGGTTATTACAATTGAGACGTCCCTCTAGGTAAAAGAGTTTACTCTAGGGGCATTCCTTGACATAGAGGGAGCATTCAACAATGTCAACCCGAAAGCGATCAGTGAAGCCCTGAGGTACTTTAAAGTGCCCCGCGTCATTAGTGACTGGATTGGTAACACGTTGGAAAGCAGAATTATCAATGCAGCCATGGGTGCAAGCAACTGCCGCAAAAACATCACACGCGGTACACCTCAGGGGGAGTTCTCTCCCCTCTTTCGTGGCTCATAGTGGTAGACGAATTGCTAAGAGAATTTCAAAGTACTGGGGTCAGTGCAACAGCACATGCCGACGATTTAGCCATACTAATACCGGGGAAATTCCTCAGCACCATTAGAGAGCTAATGTCGCATTCACTTGGGAAATCTTCAAAGTGAAGAGACAAGAACGGCCTTAACATCAATGCCTCAAAGACCGAACTTGTCCTTTTCTCGAGGAGGTATAAAATACCAGACTTTAGAAGACAAAGCCTGAACGGCCATATTCTTCCTTTGTCTGGCGACGTGAGATACCTAGGCATAGTTCTGGACAGTAAACTCCCCTGGAAGAAGAATATAGCCGAAGGGATGAAAAAAGGTTTGAACGCCCTATACACGTGCAACAAGGCCATCGGAGGGGGCTGGGGCCTGCCACCGTACATTGCCCATTGGCTGTACACAGCGGTGGTCCGCCCAATCCTAACCTACGGATGCCTGGTGTGGTGAACGGCAATCCAGCGGAAAAGCAACCTCGAACCTCTTTACAAGGTACAAAGATGCGCCACCATGAGTATTACCGGAGAGGCAAGGAGCACACCGCAGGCAGGGCTGGAAATGATGATGCATCTCCTTCCCTTGGACCTCTTCTTATAAGCTCAGCAGGGAAAAGCTTCCTCAGACTGCGAGGTCTTTATCTCTGCAAGGAAACTCATTTTGGACACGCCAATTTATTACTTGTGCTAGTACAAGGAAACCCAAATACTCGGATGAACCTATTCTTCCGAGGACTGACTATATTCTTCCGAGGACTGACTTTGAGGGAATACCCAGGATCCTCCTTCACAGCAGGGAGGAGTAGTCGTCTGCTGAGCGAATACAACTCAAAGGTATTTCAATTTACACGGACGGCTCAAACACCTGCGAAGGGACAGGAGCCGGATTCTACTCCAACACGCTGCAAGCACAGCGATCATACAGATTGCTAGACGAGTGCAGCGTGTTCCAGGCAGAGATTTTCGCGATCTAGCGGGCAGCAAACTATGTCCTAAAGGAAAGGGTATCTGGAACAGATATAAATTTCTTCGTAGACAGTCAAGCTGCAATAAAAGCACTAGGCTCGACGCAGGTTAAATCAGAGAAATCATGCTCCCTCTAAGTAAATTTGGTATTCAGCATAGTTCCTATATATTTGACATTTCGTAGACAGTCAAGCTGCAATAAAAGCACTAGGCTCGACGCAGGTTAAATCAGAGAAATCATGCTCCCTCTAAGTAAATTTGGTATTCAGCATAGTTCCTATATATTTGACCTTCTCGGAAGCATTTATAACGGATCCAAATGTCCTTAGGAATCCATATTCGGAATCTTCCTTTCCTCGTAAAGAGAATTATATCTATATTATATATAGAAGAGAACGACATCGTAGCATTGATGGTGGTACCCTGATCTCCACACCACTCCTCAACCATGAAGAGTGCACCACGAATAATATCACGTATGGTTTCGATATACTTCCCTCTCTCCACCACCACTATATCGTCTGCATACCCTTACTTAAGTCCAGCCGCTGGAGCAGGGAGCCACCCTTCCCTGGGGACGTCTCCTCGCCCCTATCGCTTTTCGACTATGACTATTAGATCGAAGATTAATAGCTTTGTGACTCAGCATGAAGTCTATCAAATTGATAATAATTCGGCTTAGCCTCTAGAGTGGATCTCAATCTCCCACAGCAGATTTTATCGGAGGCACCTTCGATATCATTGAAAATGGTCATAGGAATGCCTCCATTAGCAATCTCGTTTTCAGCTACCCCGACTAGTCTTGAAGACTAGTAGTTATTTATTTTATTTTAATAAAATAAATAAAAAAAATAACCCTGTAGTTATTTATTTTATTTTATTTAAAAATTTTGAAACTAATGCTATGTTTACACCGACCCCAAATGCGCATTTGTAATCACGCATTTGAAAAGTGTTTACACCGCTTTGCTCGCATTTGGTTTGACAGACCATCACACCAAATTTATGTTTTTTGTTTGCCTGATTTTTTTTACAATTGTATTTTGACAGCTGATTGACATTATTTCCCTTCCATTTCCACTGTTTTGTTTTGGGATTTAATTTATGCCTAGGACAGACTGATTCAAAATATTATTTTGCTTCGCATTTCATTCGCATTTCTTTCAAATGCGATTAAATTTATTAAATTTGATTTGTCAAATCGTATGAAAATTTTTAAAATTTCGCTTCGCATTTGGGAAATAGATCTCAAATGCGCATTTGAGGTCGGTGTAAACATAGCATAGGCCATAGGCTTTATAGTTTACATAAAAGATTAATGTATTATGATGTAATGTATAATAATGTATTAAAGATTATGTATTGTATTTAATTAATATTAAATACAAGCTTAAATAAATAACAAAGTAAATATTATATACATATGTATGACGCGGAATTTAAGAAAATCAAACAAACAAAACCAGTTCGCAGTAAATGGATACCGTGATCCTGCTTCTCATCTCATAATCATTATCTTTTGTCGCCAGTTGTCGTTTTTCTTTTACGAGTGCTGGACGTGAAGCTGTGCGTTAAGCCGAACCTTTGATTCTACAAAGAAGCTGAACATAAAGAAAGAAACCTGGAAACATTGTATTGAATTATTGTCTTAAATATTGAATTGAAATTAACTTAAATTTGTTGCAAAACTTACCTTTTAAACTTAGTGGCTTCCAGTAGAAGAGTGGCTGGAAGAAAAAAATCTGGAATAAGGATAGATTTCCTTTGCCTATTATGGAAGAGATTTTAGAAGAACTTCACTAAGCTTCACGACGCTAGACTTACGCAACGGATTTTTCCATGTCGACTTAGAGGAATCAAGTAAAAAATATACTGCTTTTTTAACTGCTGATGGGCAATATGAATTTAATAAGATACCTTTTGGACTTTGCAATTCGCCCGCGGTATTCCAATGATTCGTAAATGTTGTATTTCAAGAACTGATTCGAAACAAAACACAATCCATGGATGAAGACGAAAACCTGTTAAAGCTGAAAACAACTCTTGGTGAAACAATGAAAACAAAAAGCATATGTTTTTGATATGCAAACAAACGAAAAGTCCGAACAAAACTTTCCGAACAAAAACACACAACAATTTGCTGAAGAAAAAACATGAATAGCAGAAATGGCGGACATGAATTACAAAATTTTGACGAGCGTCTGGCGTATTCCTTTTGGGGCAACTTTTTTTACGCTTGGAAGTTCTCAGGCAAACGCTGTTCGATGTGCTTCAGCTTTAATGAATGTATTTTAAGTGTGTGAGTATGAAAATGCTCAGCATTACTTTTTATTGTGTTGTTGCGTTATTAACTTCGTTTTCGCTGCTAAATTTACACCAATTTAAGTTACAGACCACAATTATTAAATCCTGGACATAAACAATTAATCAAATTCGAAACAGGTCGAGGACCCTGACTCAGCTCCGATTTTTTGTTGTTGTTGTTTTTCACGGAGACTTCAACAACAACATTTTGCCTTCTCTCGCCAGGTTTCGGAGTTATGATCCTTTAAAGTTGGACATTTTTGGACCTATATCTCCAAAACTATAAGAGTTACATACATATTGTGGGCATCGTTGAAAAGGTATTCAAATTATCTTTCATTTATGTCAAACAATATGTTCTCGATAAACTATTACTTTTCAAGAAAATTGAAATTTCAAATTTTATTTTTTTTTATAATTTTTTTTCAATTATTCAATTTTTACTAAGTAAAATGTGTTATTAACTTATATACTTATCTCAATATTAAAAGAGTAGAGTCTCTTACCTTTCTTTGGATATATATGTCATCAGGATCGGTGCGGGATTTTAAGAGAAAATTAATTTTAGAACTCACAAACACGTAAGTACAAAACACTGTTAACATCTCAGAATTTGAATAATACTCGTAAGTTAAGTTAAGTTCAACGTGTTTTCACTTCAGTGCATAAAATTTTGGATTTAAAGTGGAACTCCATAGCATGCGTATGCGTGTGCGTGCGTTTGACAGATAAGTAGACTTGTTCTTATGAGATGAACTCCATAGGCACGCATGGAAATGCAACCGCACGCAAGAAATTCGAAATTAAATTCGAAAACGCATGAAAGTAGAAAATTTTCTACTTCCATGCGTGTGGATGACAGTTGACACAGCAACCAACTTCAAATTGTTTACGTTTTGTTGAATTAGTAAATAAAAATTTTGCTTATGAATTATGTTTTATTTAATATATTCTAATATTTTTGTTTATATTTTACAGAAAATGAATGACGAAAACTTAATCAACGAGGTGTGCGTGCACAAAAATATATATGTATGTATGTTAAAGGAGGCGTTGATTATCGGAACAAATTGAAACTTCCTTCTTCCTTTCATCGCTATGTATACTGCATGTATACTACAATTACACTGCCAATTATCATTAAGAAAAATTCGAAATCGTCGCCCATACTTGCGCTTTTTACACAAAATCAACCATAGTTTTCACAAAATCATTCACTCAAAATATATTAAACAGCTGATTGCATAGCGCGCATGCTATGGAGTTGCTAGTTAGGTACGCACGTAAATGTTCGAAAACTCCAAATGTCAAACGCACGCATACGCATGCTATGGAGTTCCACTTTTAGAATGAGTTTTGATAATTTGAAAAATATTTTTCACTCTTTTAACTGTAAGAGTAATGGAGTATTATCATTTTCAATAGTGCAACAACTACAAAATTGGAATTTGTTTGCTCGAGAGAGGAGTTTAAAGTGCCCGAATGGGCATTTGTATATTCTTACTGCGGATAGCCAGAGCAGGGACGGCTTCATTTGGATATGTATCAAATGGAAAAAAATTCTTCCAAAAACCGTGTCGGTGTAAGCTTTCGATTAGGAAAAACACCTTTTCGAAAATTCTAAATGATCAATTTACAAAATAGTGGCGTTTTCCCACTTGTGATTGGAAAACGTAACGCTAGATTTTATGATAAAAAAGGTATTGTTACCGCAAAATAATTATTTATATAGTAATAACATTTTTTATTTTCAATTTGAAATAAATAAAAGTACAACTGTGGATTGGGCTTCATTCCATCGAGAAGTCGTGATCAATACGGCGGAAACAAACGTGGATCAGCTTCGGGGCCGGATATGTTCGTCGAAATAGACGAATCCAAATTTGGGCACCGTAAGTATCATAGATGACACCGCGTTGAAGGCCAATGGGTTTTCCGGGGGGTGGATAGGGGTGCCGATAGCTGCTTCTTGGTGCCAGTCTAAAAGCGATCAACAGAACTGTTGCTGCGGCTTATCAAAAAAATATATAAAGCCGAACACAACAATTATTTCTGATTGTTGGAAGGTATTTTATAAATATATTTTGTTTTACTTGCATCTTCTAACAATCTTTCATTTTTAGATTTACAACTGCTTGAGTGAGGAAGGGTTTCAACATTTAACCGTGAACCAGTCAATACAGTTCAAGAACCCTGTAACCAACACCATTGAAGGGTTGTGGAGGCATGTGAAAGCTGCACTAACTCAGTACAGCCGAAAGAAAAACTTCTTTCATGGCTACCTAGCGAAATTTTTGTTCAAACGACAATGCCGAAGCAACAGCCTTGATGCGTTATCCGAATTTTTCAAATTTGCTGACGAATTGTATAATCCGTCAATATCAAGAATTTCAGTAGATTTGCATAATATCGAAGAATCCAATATACTTTAAGTGAAATTATTACAATCTGTCCTTTTCAGGGCAACTGAAGTTATAAACAAAAAGGTTAAAAAAAATGGTTACGACGTGAGTTTAAAAATTTGAATACAAGAGCGCTGTAGCCGAAATCGCGCGATTTTTCATACAAATTTTTCATTTCACATAAAGTTTTGTTTTATTAATTAATTAAAATTAATAAAAAAGATATTTAATTTTTTCAGATTTAAAATGCATTTTCTCCTAAAATCCTCCACCGATGCTGATGATAAATATATCTAAAGAAAGGTAAGAGACTATACTCTTTTAATATTGAGATAAGTATATAAGTTATTACAGTTATTAATACATTTTACTTAGTAAAAAATTAATAAATGAAAACAAATTATAAAAAAATCTAAAATTTAAATTTTCTTCAAAAGTAATAGTTTTTCGATAACATATTGTCTGTGTTTACGCCAAACACTCATTCTGATTCGACCGCATACCCCAGCGCTGCTCTTTCGCCCTCCCAGAGAAAGCAGCGCCATCTACTCCCCTGTAGATGCACATGCATTGCACGTCGGTCAGCGCAGCCAACCTCCTCGACTGCGACCTGTCAACTCTTGACAGGTCAATGAGTTTTTGATGACTTCCGCCCCCAACTTAATCTTCTTTACTTTCGCGTCTTAAACCTTGCGCTTGTGATCTCCGTGAGTGAACGCGACGTTTCCATCGATTCTCGATTGTGCAACCTCCACGCGAGTGCTTATCACCATAACCACCACCATTATCACCATCACAACCATCATCACCACAATCATCATCAACACGATCACCATCAACACCATCACCAACCTCATTTCCACCAGCATCATCGACACTACACTACATCGAACCATCGGTAAGTCTTTCAATTCCCCCGTCACTCTAACACCTTATATTATCTTATATTATATGTATATCGGTGTGTTGCGCTTACCTTTGCACACATCCCCCACACAAACAGTCTGATATAAATAAAAGATAATTTGAATACCTCTTCAACCATGCCCACAATATGTACGTAACTCTTATAGTTTTGGAGATATTGGTCCGAAATTTTCCCACTTTAGAGGACAACAAAATCGAAGCTGCATCAGCGTCCCCGACATATGCCCGATTGTTAAAATCATATACAATTAGATGCGTTTTTTTAGAATTAGGCTTAATGTCGACAAAACGACAGCTTTGGGCATCGAAAGAGGACTCTTTCTTAAACTTTTTAACACAAAGATTTTGAAAATCCGATGAACCGTTTTCATACAAATCTATTTCACAATAACGTTAATTCAATGTGCTTAGATGCCGTTCCTGGCTATTTAAACATTTTCTATCTCAATGGAACCTATTCTATCTCGAAGAGGAATTTGGAGTATCCAAATTAGTAAATTACCGTTGCTGGATATTTAAATATTGTCTGTCAATGGAACCTATTCTATCTCGAAGAGGATGTTGTTCCTCACATTCGAGCATAAAAATTATTGCCCTACCTTGCACAGATAATAAAGAGCCCAGTTGGAGTCTCCATATTGGTCAATTACCGTTTGTAGAGGTTTTCTTATTGCAATTATCGTTTATTTTTAAAAATTTTTCATAAAAATCATCGTATTTACGTTCCATACAGCAAAAAAAAAAATAAATAAACCACCCTAAATCGTAGCTAACTTTCGTTGGTATTTGCACGCAAGTTTGTTTACTGGCGAAACTTTCTATTTTCTATACCTTATAGTAGTAAACTTTATTTACACGAATTTTGTTTTGCAAGCACGTCTTAAACCAATATTCAAAAGCAAACTTGATTTTAATTTTAAAATGTCTACAAAGCGGCAGCTAATTTCCTTGTATCGCCAACTGCTACGAGAATCTATGAAGCTGAATTCATATAATTTTAGGTATTCAATCAATTTGATTTTGTTAAGGTTGTTAAATCGATTGCCGATCGGTTATCGGCATTTCGGAATTAAATTTGTACAAATACAGTTCATGGTCTAGTCGTTTTAATACTTCAAGAATTTGTCTTCGTTATAAGATTTTCTTCGCCTCTATTCAGTAGTATTCTGAGGGCTTAAAGGTTTTTTATATCGAGTTTAACCTTAGAATGCATAGTGGAATTGAATTACTCTTTCGTAGATTTTAGGAAAGAAATAAGGATATCGAAATGTTATCAGAAAATCAAATTTGTAATCAAAAAAATATTGCTGCCGTAACGACGAAGGTGGACGGTTCCACATTTTCTGTAAACTTCCCGAGTCGTTTTAGTTCTGTGGTTCATCAGCCAATTACACAAAAACGCCCTGATAAGGTTTATATAAACATCTAAGGTTAAATAGTGCTTGATAAAAGAGCGATTCTAATTATTGCGTGCAAATAATTAGAAATGTTGCGAACTTTCTCCTAAATAACACAAATTGTTCACTAAATCAGTTATAGTTACTGCTCATATTATTGATTGTACTGTATACTACCACATACCATGTTATGTGGTTAGTGATACATACCTGCAGTGGCAAACTTATTGCTTATGCAGTAGCAAACTAGCTCAAAAATTCTATTAATTTTACGGGAATAGAAAATAAAGATCACTAAAGAAAAGCGATCTAGATTTCATTCATTCGGTTTTATTTTGGGTTCCTAATAAACGTAAGAAATTTACATAATACAAGGACAAAATTATTACCAATTTTTTTCTATCGAATGGAAAAATATATCTTTCTAGCAAAGTTAACTTTTTTGGTGGTGATCTCATAGTGATGGTGTTGTTAATGATTTGTATTGTAATTTGTTCGAAAACAAATATTCGACAGATCTACGGTGTAACAGATTAAAACTTCTAAACTAATGCTAGCAATGTTTTCTTCAGAATAAGTACTGTTTAACCAATGAACATAACCAAATGATGTACGGACACAAATGTTATTTAAATTTATTTCCTTTATTCATATGCCATTTCACATATTTTATCTATTTTTTATGGTTTTTAGAATGTACGCCGAACGCAAGATACGAGATGTATTCAGATCTAACCAGAAGATAACAAATGTGGAGGAAACTAAGAATCAATTAAAATTAGCCAGACAAAGTCTTGAGCTAATTCGTCGTCAGGTCTGAAATCGAACAATTTAATAAAGTGTTAAACTTTTGAACACTTCAGCTAATAAATAAATGTCTAAACTTTCTTACAGGTTATCATTGGTCATCTTTACACATCAGACAAACTGGTAATCGAACAGAAGACTGTCAAATAGATTTAAAAATTAGTGTTCAAAGCATTCGAAAGATAACGAACATACTAGGGGAGAAACATTTCTATAATTTTTTCGTAAAAATAGAAATTTGAAATTAATACAGAAAAAACATTTTATTCAGTTAAAACTTATATCCATAATTAATAAAAATATGTATTGTACATACACGAATTTTGAGAAGTAAATATTTACAAATTTCAAAGGGCGAATAATCAATATATGTTGTAAGTGATAAATATAAGTGATAAAAAATAGTGTAAAGGAATGGAAATTTCTTTAGTTAAATTCGTTAGTTTAATTATGCCTGATAAGTGCTGGCGGAAACATTTCCTCCTGTTCCAGTCCAGTTGGTGTGTACAAATTTTCCCTCTTGTCCAAGTAGCTCATAAGTATGTGCACCAAAAAAGTCTCGTTGGGCCTGCAACAGATTGGCTGGCAGATTTTCACTTCGGTAGCCATCATAAAATGATAGTGCTGTTGACAATGCTGGTACCGGAATGCCCCAAATAAATGAGTTCGCAACAACTTGACGCCAGGAATTTTGTCCTACTTCTATTGCCTTTTTAAAAAAGTCGTCAAGCAACAAGTTTGGCAGTTGTGGATTACGTGTAAAGGCCTCCTTTATGTTCCCCAAAAAAACGCTAGCAAAAAAAAATGTATATCATGTAGAATGTTATTATACCAACATAGAACTGTGATAGCCACCTTCGAATGATACATCCGCCTCGCCACATCAATGCGATACCACCGTAGTTCAAATTCCAGTTGTTTTCTTTGGCGGCTTCCCTCATTAACATGAAACCCTGTGCATACGAAATGATTTTAGCACAATATAGGGCATATTTAATATGATTCAAGAATTTCGATAAATTCTCTAGTTTTGGCTCTACAGCGGGCCCTTTCAAATGCACACTTGCTTCTTTGCGTTCGGCTTTTAACGTTGACAAGCAACGCGAAAATACGGCTTCACCAATAAGCGTCACAGGAACGCCATACTGTAACGCCGCAATTGCTGTCCATTTTCCTGTACCCTTTTGACCAGCCGTATCACTAATGCGTTCCAAAAGAAACCCTTTTTCATCTTTATACTTTAGTATGTCACGTGTGATTTCAGTAAGAAATGAGTTCAACTCTTCGCTGTTCCATTTGTCAAATTGTTCGGCCATTTCAGTTTGCGACAGACCTAGAATTTTCATGATGTGGTAAGCCTCGCAGATCAACTGCATGTCACCGTATTCAATGCCATTGTGTACCATTTTAACAAAATGACCGGCACCTCCTTCACCCACCCATTCACAACATGGTTCGCCATCTGCTTTGGCACAGATCGCTTGAAAAATGGGTTTAATAAGAGGCCAAGCCTCTGAATGTCCTCCAGGCATTAACGAAGGCCCATATCTAGCGCCTTCCTCACCACCACTAACACCCGTTCCAACATAAAGAAATCCTTTCTCTCGCAATTCATCACAACGCCGTGAAGTATCTTGATATTCTGAATTTCCTCCATCAATTATCAAGTCGCCAGCAGAAAGCAATGGAACTAATTGCTTGATGAAGTCATCGACGGCATTTCCAGCTGAAAGTAAACATATACATATAATATAAAATATCAATAAACAAATATATTGTATGGAACAAGTAAAGAATAGGTTCACCGATTTTTAATTTTTTTCCCAGCAGTAGACATCCATTTTGGAATTAGGATCTTTTAACACTAGATTTGCGGAACCTGTCAATTTTACGGGTTTTCGGTTTTTTAAATATCACGTATTGGTTTTTAATAATCTAATGCAGCGAATATTTATTTCAAAACATTAATTTTCCAAAGAATTCATATTTTCAAAGCATATCCAAAAAGAAATATTTTTTTTACATTTATATTTTGCCTATCTAGCTAAGGGTATTATGGGCAAGTATTCAAAGGATATAGAAATGACAAAAAAAATAACCAACATAAATGAAGACCAATCTGGACCGGATTCTGATATAAATGAATTATGCGAAAGCGAGGGTGGGCTTAATTATATCGAAGTTGAAGATGCTGAGGACAGTAGGAGTGAAAATTATCGTAATATCTACCGTAAAAGAAAAAGAATGCGTAATATTTCAGATACTGAAAGCGAAAGTAAAGTAAAAAATGATGATGAAGAAAATTTAATCGAACGTTCCGTTAATGGAACCTTATGGAAACCATTAGAGCAAGGTGGAGGTTGTGGTAGAAAAACACCTTATAGTATATTCAAAGATGTATCAGGACCAACTGCGTATACAAAACGAAATATTATGCTTAGAAATGTAAGGAGTGCTTTTAAACTGATAATTGATGACAACATAATTAAAATTTTAGTTTTTATTTGAAAACACGGCCATGTTGATCATGAGCTGATTGGCCTGGCAATAAATATTTTTTGATTTGATAAATTAGGATCAATCTTTTATATATTATGCATTTTTTGATTTTTCATATAATTATAGAAATAATTTAGTTTTACGAAAAAATGGTGGAGATTGCATTAAAAAAATTTTTTTCTCTTCTATATGACAATTAAAGTACATGTTAGAACTTATCATTTGGAAGCCTATGTTGGGCGATTTCTTACAGTTCTGACGACATTTATACAAATTTCTATAATAAACCAGAAAGAGTGTTAACTTCGGCCTAGCCGAAGTTCATATACCCTACACACGTTTATTTAAAAATTAGGCGTCTAACTTTTTTCCTTTTTCCCAAATAGCATGTGATGACAGAAAATATTCGTGCCAAATTTGATGAAAATATCTCTATTCGTGCTCCTGTAATCGAGTTTTATTAAATTAGTTCGCGGACCACGCCCATTTTTGGTAGTCTGTTTTGGTCAAAGACAGTTGATTTGTGAATAAAATTTCAACCTCAAATTCGTTCTACAAGCTGAGAAATTGAGCTATAAGCATGGATGAATTTATATTCAGTAAGAAAAGTAGGCGTGGTAATGGTCCGATTTTGCCCATTTTCAATACCGATGAGTTTCTAATGATAGACAATATTCATGCCAAGTTTGATGAAAATATCTCTGTTCGTTCTCTTGTAATCGTGATTTCCACAGACAGACAGACAGACGGACATGGCTAAATCGACTCAGGAGGTCACGCTGATCAAGAATATATATACTTTTTATACCTGTCACGCCTCCTTTAATGCGTTACAAACGGAAGCAGTATGTGAATATACCCTATTCCCTTCGTGTGAAGGGTATAAAAAAGTTATTTTGTCTTAAAAGTTGTGTTAGATGTATGTACTTGTTTTTCGAAAAGTCTAAATTTCGACCTTTTTTCCAACTTTTATAGAGTATAAAAAAAAGACAAAATGACCACTGCGAAATTTAGGGTAATTATTTATTATTTCCCTAACTTCCAAAACTTGACTGCCCCTAAGTGCTCCTTTAGAGCTGGGCTACAATACGGCAGCGACAGTGTTTCTCTCACCAGGCAAACCTTATGGGAAAAAACACTGCCGAGTAGGGGAAAAATTATAGACTCTAGTCCGGCAGTGAGCAGTGAAATTAAAATCCTCTCATTTTTTGGATAAAAGTGTTGCAAAACAAATACTCAAACAAATACAAATGTGAAAACAAATGACAAATGACAGATAGCGCTGCGCGCTGCCACTGTTCTCATTGTAGGCTGACAGCGAAAGTGAGAGAAACACTGACACTGTCGCTGCCGTATTGTGGCCCAGCTCTTACTTTCTATAGCAATAAAAGTTACACATCGGGTCAAAAAACACTTTGACGCAGGTAAAAGAACAATCACGCACATTCAGTTTTCATTTCAGAACCAGTTTTTTGTATTGGCATTTGTATATAAAATAATATTTTTTAGTAATACACCTGCTTTCCATGTTTGCAATCCATAACGGATTGGTGATTAGTAATTATTTATATATGTATATGTACATATGTAAACCTATATTTCGGTGTTTGGCCAGAGTCGTTTTTTTACTTTAAAGATTCCCACAAGTATTCTGTGTAGCTTCAATTAGCAATGAATAGTATTTTTAAACATAATTCACAGTATATTTTTACACTAGTCTAAAAAAAGTCTTCGGAACTTGTAAAACCCACAGTGAGTAATAAAAATTATCAAATTGCCGAATTAAAACCAACACTATTTGATGGGAAAGTTTTAAATCAATTAACTAATACTTCATCTACAATGAGTGCAATTTGCAAAGAGAATTAAAAAGATTTATTTAAAATTTAAAATATTGATGAATCAACATGTGACGTGCACGGATAAGTTGTATGGAATTTGTCGTATACGCTACCACGACATGGGGAAGTTTTCGACGATAACGCAACTAAAGCACTTTATCAAACAATAACGATGAAATGACTGCTCGAATAACTGGAATAGATAAAGATATTGTGCGAAGATTGGGAGTCATTTTGAATTGCAAGGAAACGATTAAAGGACCCAAATTTGGTGAATATGTATCCAAAACTGCAGAACTGCTGCTTCAGAAGTATCCTGAGAAGAAACACTCCTACGGTACATAAAATTTGGCACATGTAAAGAATTTAATAGAATGCTAGTGCTTATCAATGCAAAAATAAGGACTACAAAAATACTACTATAGATGTATGAACACTTGCAAAATATCACGACCTAGACGAAACGTAGACCGTTTTCAAAATTTAAGCTGTCTCTTATGATCCAGTTATTTCATCCATGAGATTTGTAAAATCACAAAAAGAACTTACAAATACTTATAGCTTAGAAATTTCTTTATTAGACATTCTTCCAGTGTATATAACTATTTTGAGAAAATCTAACTTACTAAAAAAAAGTTTACTTACAAAAAATTGTGTTTGAATCAATAAATTATATTAATTTATTTAAAAAAAGAAATAAAAAATGTATTTTTTAATGCAAACAAAAAAGTTATTTCATTTTGGTATGAAGTTTTTGTAAAAAATCAAATCTCAAATTTGTCAACGAATTTCAAAGCACCCTGTTTTTATGCTCATTTTAAAGCTTTAATATTATTTTTTCAATTTGCAATTAAAATTTTTAAAATATCTTTATTGGTTCAAAAGTTATGATTTTTGCAACGATAAAAGCGCCATAGTGCGGCGTTACACATACTAAAGCCTGAACCAAAATAGACTAAGGGAGACGTACGGAAATTGGAAGTCTCCACTAATTTCGTCTATTGCCAAAATGTTACGCAAACAAACGAGTAGATTTCCTATACAAAACATCGAACAAGAACAACCGATGACGAGTAGATCCGTATGCTGTAAGGTTCTTACGTTCGTGAGAATGTTTCGTTTAAATTCGATCAGTAACATACTCATTTTGGGCAGTCCTTTACAATTCTCATCTTACGGTCGTATTCGTACTCATTCCTTACGTCTGCATTCATCTATTTTGGTTGAGGCTTAAGGATTATAATTAAAAAGCCTAGCCGTAGGCCGCGTACGAACCAAAAAATTGGCCTACAAATACTATTTTAGTGCGTAGCCGGCCTTGTGCATACATTTCTAGTGTAACAAAAATTTAAGCGGAAATTGAAACTAATGATTTTGACTTCCCATCCTTTTACATTATGAATACAAAAAGTAAGTACAACATATATACCGTTTTAAAGGTAAACTAGACTCTTACGATATATACTTTTTGGAGTACCTCTATGATCCATTATACAATGTAAACTAAGATAAGAAAAATGTATAAAAACCGAGGAATTTTAGAAATAAAATCAGTACTAAAAGAGTATTCAAAGTGTAATCATTTACACATTCCTAAGAAAAAAGTTCACAGTTACATCCTAAATTGTGGTCATGCTGAAGAAAATGCTATTTTAGATAATAACGATCAAAATTAATGGTAAAAAAGGGCATCAAAATCTCTTCTAATCCCCTAAACCCAAGTTGTTCCTCAAGGCCGTGGTTAAACTACCATCCTGCTTGGCCAGTAGTACTTTTTTGTGTGTAAAAGAGGGAATGGGATATTTTTCCGTTCTCAACACCTCTCTCACACCGAGCAGGTCTAGCGTACACTAAGGATACCGGTGTTGCTTAGTCTCAATATTTAAAAAAGTATTGAAAAACGGAGTTGAGTGAAAAAATGGAATGTACTGATAAATTGATCAATTATATTTATTATCGTTCTAAAATATTGCGTCGAAAACTAAACCTCAAATAATACGTTTTCTCATTTGTGTAGTAGACGAGTTGCTGTTGAAGGTGAGAAAAAAATGTATATTTTTTAAGAAAGTAAGGTCGAGCACAAGGGCAAGCACTCTTTTAACACGTAGTCCGATCACAAAAATTAAAGTAAAATTCCCACCGATTTTGCACGGTAGCTTAACCACGGCCTAACTGGTCTAGCATGTGGTGTTGTACGTTTTACTTACCCTTGACTAGCAGCATTATTTTTCGAGGGGTCTTTAGTTTATTTACCATGTCCTGTAGCGAAGTGGCACCAATTACGTTAGTTCCTTTCGCCTCGTTGTTAAGAAAATGAGTAACCTGCACCGAAGATTTAATTTATTCAACGTTTTAGTATATATATACTTAATTTGGAATTTCTAATAGATCTACCTTTTCAACTGTGCGGTTGTAGGCGCAGACTACGAAGCCTTTCGAATCCATGTTTAGGATTAAGTTCTGGCCCATGACGGCCAATCCAATTAAGGCGATATCAGCTTGTCTATAAAAATGATATCATAGTCTTTCTTAAATATATATATATTTATTTTATATAAACATAAATTAGTTAGTAGTGTGTTTAATTCAAGTTTAGTTAAGTGTTGACCTATGCTACAACAGTTTTGCGTCAGTAAATTACTCACTTAGACATATTTCTATGATATTAATTCCTGTTTCTCGTGCAGTGGTTTGTAATCGCAGAACTAATGTCTGAAACCTAACTTCTGAGTACTGACTTCCCCAATCACGCGATTACTAAAGTTGCCGATATCAAGTGCTTCCAGTAATCTCTACTTAAGCTTTTTTTGCTTAAAGCTTACGTTGTGGAAAGGTTAATAAAAAGAAGGTTGCGCCACGCGCAGCTCCGTTATTTTTTTTCGTTTGACAGCGACGTCAATACGTGTTTGTATTGACATTGTGTTTCGAGGCACCTGCACACCGGTAAAGCAATAATTTTTCATGTGAATGTTGTGTTAAATGTATGTACATTGCGTTGAAAACGAATTACGAGTAAAAATGTAAGTATATTTAGTTCTAAAATGTATACTTTAACTTATGATTATTTTGTTATAAAATAGTGAACTCCTAAGGAAAGACAATAGATTGTTACGAAGTGCAGTGAGAAATTCTTTAAAAGAAGTTCGTAAATTGAAGGAAACATCTACTCATGCCAAGACAAAACTTGAGTATGACTTAGAAATAATGGAAGAGCGCTATCGCAAAATTGAATATGCTAAGGAGAACATGGAGTGAAAGCTAAAAACCATATTCACGGAAGGTCAACTAATACGATGCAGACTAATGTCAAACAACTAACATGGTCTGGAATATTACTTCTTTTTAGAGACTAAAATATAACTTTGTGGCTTAAGTTATATTCGGTGAATTATACAGTTTACATTTTTACATAAATGAAAGGTCTTTTAAATGTTTTTCCAACGATACCAATAACATGTAAGTACCTTGTATAGTTTAAGAGATATACTCTTGTAATTTCCAAATTTCAAAGGGATGTAACTCTGAAAACAAACGAGAACGACCAGAACTGTTGCTTCTGTTGGAGTTGCGGTATAAAACTACAATAACAGAAAAGCAACAACAAAATCGGGTAACATTTAACCTGTTCCAACTTTTCTTCATAGCACTATTTACGTTGGGCATTTGTACCGTGTGTTGTGATCCTAGTGATTTTAGAAATACCTATAGACGCAGATGTGCTGAACGAGACCACTTTTCTTTGTTTACTGGCGCAACTTTTTCTTTTATAAACCTTGAGTTGTGGGAAGAGTTCAAGCTGGTAGGAGCAACAGAATGGGCCCTGATACACGTAGCATCATTGTGCGTGTCTCAAATAAAGCTTTAAAGTTTCTCACTGCTACACGACAAAATATTATGCATGATGCCTTGAACACATAGAAAATCGCACGACGAATATTTCGGTGCGATTGATTTCGGTATATTGAAATCTACCTGTACTTGTGAGTTCGCATTATTCGAAATTTTTTAATTGTATTTTCCATTATTTCCTGTAATGACCTTCAACGTATTTTTACATTTGAAAAAAATAAAAACGAGCCTACTGCAATAACAGTAAATTTCTAAAAAAACATAAAAAACCGATTTAATTTATTTATTACAATTGGTTTGATAAACAGTAACGAAAGCCGACGGCTTTTTAATACATTTTTTATTGCAAAATTTTTGCATCAAAGGTTATGACGGTTTGGATCGCAAGTTGTTCCACTATTTGATATCAACCAATCAACATGAGTTATGCGCTCATACTGATGCTTCGTGTATCAGGGGCCAATTGGTTGCAACAGAGCATTTTTTGGAGTGTACTAACTAAAAGTTGTACTAACTGTGGTACTTAAATTAGTGCGTCTTGCGTTGCGTTGATCACTGCGTTTTAAAAACGACGCTGTGCTAAACCGATATAACAGCGTTGCGTCAACATATGTTCTGACAAAAACTTTTTATACATTCACACGCACATGAACAGTTTTGTAACATTTGCAGCCAACTTCACTTCGTAGCGCATACCTGAATTGGGAATTCGAAGTGCTCTCCGTCAGTGCGTTTCTTATTTCAGCCACTTCCATAAGACTGCGTGTTCCAATTTCATTTTGACAGCAACGCAACGCACGGCGCACTTATTTATGTACCACAGTTAGTGAAGTAGTAGATATGAATGTCGCCAGAGCTACGAGTATATATAGGTAAAGAGATTGCATGAAACATTTGTTGCCGGCAACATTTGTGATTTTATGTGCGAAGATTAGGGCAGGTGTTAATTAGCAGGACTTAGCACTGTAAAGAACAAAACCTCTCTGTAATGCAGGAAACCGAAGATAAAAGTTCTTTACAGAATACAAAACTTCGACTGTATTCTGCGCTGGTAGCAAAGCAAAATTGAATGCTCTACTAATGAGTGAGTGGTTCGAAAGATCTTTTTAATGAGTATGAAGCAGACTCTAAGAACTACTCTAAGAAGACTAAGAAAGAATCATCATAAAACTTGAATGACATCACAACAGTGCATCAGTCATTCGATTCTCGGAACTGGACAGAACAAATCTGAATGTTTTTTATTGTCCTGCAACGTTCTATGTATTTTGAATGCTTAAAGGGTTACGGTACATGAAAATTCCCGCCATTAATTGCATTTTTTTTACAATACAAACTTTGAAAGTGAAAAGCAGCAACAAAATATCAGCGACTGAAGCATATGCCGTTAGTTTTGTTTCTTGGAATGCAATGTCTTTACCTGACGCCAATAAATCGTACAATAGATGCACTCATAGGAGAAACCTTATTTGGCTGCGAAATAGCGGCCCAAAAGTCTAACAAATATTATCCCATTTGAGATGCAAAATTAGAGTCGCAAAATAATTAAATATTTCCTTACAAATACGAATAATTCATAGTTTCGAGCAGAATGGTGAAAACCGCATCAAAATCGGTGCAGCCGTTTAAGAGTTAACTAACTTTCAATTGACATGCGACTAACTCGACTTTGATACAAATAATAGATCTTCTATCTAAATAATTGCGTCTGCATTTCTGCTTTAATTCTTTATAACCGTTTAACGAAAACAACAACAACACAGTCATTCATACACAAGCGGAACGATGAGTTGTTGTTGTTGTTTCAAAGCATTGTCGCCGCTTTACTGTACCTGCTGATGATAAGGGCTACGGTCGACGTAATGCTAGATACACACACACTGCGATCAATGAATAAACAACAAATCTCAGCGACACACAGTTTCTTAAACTAACTATTTTCACTCTCAAGCAGCTTATTCCAAACCTAACCACATATTTATGCTTCTCCGCACTTATTCAAAATAACTCTTAAAATAACTCTTATTTCAAAAAAGTCACCAGAAAAAGTCAGCAGAAAAACTTTTATCGATGACTTTTAAAATAAGAGTTAAACTTTTAACTTTTATTTTGAAAATAAAAATTAAGAGTTAAACTTTTAACTTTTATTTTCAAAATAAAAGTTATGAGAAAAACTTTTAACTTTTATTTTCAAAATAAAAGTTAAAAGTCTAACTTTTATGAGGAAGATAATTGGAATAAGAGTTATTTTCAGGCTCTGGTATGAAGGGATCGCAAGATCGACTTTGCTTCTATTATTTTGCAATAATAATTCTAGCGAATATGCGTAAGAAGAGATCATCGATCCAGCAACGTATACCAGATTAAGTGTGAAAGAAAGAATCGATCAATTTGTGGTGTACAGCGGGCGATGAGAGGAACGGTGCGATTCGTCTTCTTTTGCTTCTCTTACAATAACAAACCAAGTTGTCCGTCCGTCTGGATTTGTTTCAAATTTTTCATTTTATGGTTTTTGAAAGAATTTTGCTTTTTGTAACTTTGTTCTGCTTCTTGTACGATGTCCAAGCTTTGTAAAGCATTAACCACAACCAAGGCTACAGGCTACAAGATACAAGCGGCATCTGTCAAAATTACAGTGTCCCTTATGGGGAACAAGAAAAAAAACATTGATTTCCAGTGCCGCTACGTATCTGTGGTTAGCCGCTACGCATCTTGCGGTTAGCCGCTAGGCTTCACGCCGCTTGCAGTCTTGTTCTTCTTCTTTTATGTTTGTTTACGTTTTAAATATCAAAAGATTTAACCGATTTCAATAAACAAAACACCTGTAAATAGCTTATTAACACTACTTTGTTAAAATGCAAACGTTGATACAGGTTTCAGAAGAAGTTTATTTGGGAAAAATTAATAAACACTATAAAAAATAGTAGTAAAAATAATAAACGCGATTTGCGGGCAAACTAAAAGCTTTTCCAAAAAATCTCTATAAAGATAAATTATAGATATTAAAATTACCTTTCTACCGATGTATATATCGTTCTTATATGTTTGGATTATGGAGATATAGGGCATAAAAGCTTCAAACTTTGAAGGCTCATAACTCCTAAACCGGGGCGAGGGGTTTTAATTAATAATTATTAATGGCCGGCGAAGCCATGTACACCTCATGTAAATCTTCCCAGATAGCTTGGCAAGTTTCATTAATAATTTTTCTCACCGTCGAAATCCCTATTTTATGATCCCATTTAATATAATATTATATTAATTATAAATTAGTGTCCGCGTATTTTAGAAAAATAGAAAAAGAGCAATATCGGTCGGTTATTCGATTCTTGTTTTTGGAAGGGAAATACAAGCACACAGCATCCAAGCGCTCTTTGATTTCGCTGGCTGTTAACAACCGCTTTGGTACTTTTGCATTTTCATGCAATGTCTGTATGAAACTTCCTAATCCACTTTGGTAATCGAATTTATAAATTTATCAAAACAAAATCGAATAATAACTTTTTAATCGAATTGCTGATCGATTACTTAGGCAAAAGAGGGTCTTAAATGGTTATATTGTTAAATATATAAATTTCTTAACTCTTATATAACAATTTATCTACTTATCCTATAACAGCACTATAACAGCAAAACTGGATGCGGTCCGCCCACGTGGTATTAATGAAAACATGTATTACCGCGGAAATAAAGTTTAAATTTCAACACAATAATAAAGCTACTAAGCTAGTTATTTTGTTTTGAAAACAGGTACTATTTATACAGTGGCGTAGCTAGGACTCATGGAGCCCGGGACGTTTAATCAACTTGCAGGACCAAAAATTCCTAGGATTCAATAAGTCAATACTTAATTTCCAAAACTGCTAGCCCCGAAATTGTGCCGCAGGGGGCGGATCGCCACTCTAGCCCCATCCTAGCTACGCCACTGTATTTATACCCGTCTGTGATTAAATGCGATTATAAGGTAGCTTTCCTTATAACCACATATTTCCGCTTGTTTCAGTTTGTATATCACTCTATAATGTTGTTGTTCTGCAATGAAAAATCTAAATAAATTAAAAATTTAAATAAATAAAACTATTTCGTTCAATTAAATTTTTTCAAAACTCTTAGGTGTAGGGTATCTAAGATTCGGCCAGGCCGAATATAACACTCTTACTTTTTTTTCTCTTTTTGTTTTTCTTTTCAAGCCTACTGTCCGCCTTAGCGGATTTTATTATAAATTCAATGGTTCATTTATTTATGTCAAGGTATCCTATCGCTGTGTATAACTTGAGGGTCGGCATGTTTCTGAATTTGGTCTTCGCTGAGGTCCAGGTCAATGCGTGGGACCTTGAACCTTTGGTACGTTGTTTAACCGAGCTCCGCCTAGAGTTTCAGTGTTGCTCCACGCTGGGGGGCCTGCAGCTAATAGTCGGCGTCGTTGGAATACTCCACCGAACTCGGCCTGGGTTTCCAGCTCTGTCTCCCTGTCTCAAGGAGATCTGGGCGTTTGGGTTCTGCAATCCGTTATAAAAGGCTTGTAAATAAACAATGAAACAAACTTAAATAAGTGAAATCGAGTTGAAGTTTCGTATCGTTTGTGTTGTGGTTGGATTTTGGAGATATTTACATTTCGCATTGTTCTTCTCCCATTTATTAAACTTTTGCTTTATTACCTTTAGCACGCAGGGCTCTCGTATTTTCGCCTCATATTGAGCATCTCTATATTGTGGCGGAGGGCTGGAGCCTTGTTTTGTTCTCTTTTATATTTGTAAGTTCAGCAATGAAACTATAACTGATTATTTTACAATATTATTTATGAGATGCTTTGCATTATCATGATCTATAATAAAAATGTTTTATAATTTGTTATATAAACAATGAAAAGTATCTTTGTGGTTTTATTTTGTATTTCCCCCCCTTGTTTTCTCTAGACTTTGTTGTATTAGACGTGGGATCTTTGGTCCGCTGACTCCATCGGAGATTCGTAGACCGCTACTCCTGTTACTTTAATCCCCCCGAGGTGGAGTTCCTTCAGGTGTTCTTTTCTTCTCACGTCGTTTGGCGACGGTATTGGGCTTCGTTAGGGTGCAGATATGGTTTGAAGTCTGAACTGTTCTGCTGGTATGTTGTTGCTCTTCTTCCGGAAATTCCGGCTATTATGGTTAACACTATCATTGTCTCTAGTTAGGCACGCCTGAGGTTTCTATGACTCACATTGAGTAGGGTTTTTCCTGGTCAATCTCCCTTTTCAAGTCCTCCAATCGTTTCCCCCTGCTATCAATGTGTCCTTTATGTTATCCATCCGTAAATTTTACCGATTTTAGTTGTAGGTTTGATGTGTTTGCGGTTAGTGCTGTTGTCCACGTTTCTCGTAGTAAGTTTACCTGTATCGTGTGGTTTGGTGCTTTTTTTGTTTGGCCTATTGATGTTTTTGCATTGTCCTCGTAATAGAGGTTGATATCCATTCCATGAATTTCGCATTTTTCTTCCATTTTGAGTTGACCGAACTCCGATAACATTAAGGGAGTACTGGTGTCTGCTCAATAGAGTTCAAATTGCGTGGCTTCCCTGAGCTTGTATAACTACGAATTGGGATTTGTCACCTCTGTTACAAGTCCCGCGCTAGCTGGTATTGCCTCTTGTTTGCATGTTTCTTTATCGATGTTGTTATGGTGTAAAAGTTTGATTTCGCATACATTTCTATTTCCTGTTAGGCTTTTTCGAAGCGGCTGCATTCAAATTTTCAAAATTAATTTATTTTAAATCAAGAGGAGAGCACTATACTTTATGCATAGATAATTTAACGTCAAAGGAGAATAAAAATACCACAGAAAGATCAGATATAATAAGTACGTCAAGAAGGCTTGGGCAAACGTTGTTGCCAAAAAGTTTGTTCACAGTGGAGAGTCCAGATAAAGTAACCAAGTCATTAAAATGGTGGAAATGGTGGTAAACTACTTAACGGGAACAAATTTGTGAACCTATGATGCATATTGTAACAAAATTATGCATATTGTAGTTTACTTTTTTTGACAAATTTATTTGAGGGTAAATTTTATTCATCCTAAATCAAAACTTTGTACGGATTCAAAATGCCATTTGGATCCAGGAGTTTCTTGACCTCTTGCATCATTTGTATTGCGTTCGCGCTCTTCGAGTAGCTAAGATACTTTCTTTTGGTGAATCCTATTCCA
The DNA here is from genome assembly GCA_949629155.1 of Myopa testacea. Classification (NCBI taxonomy): domain Eukaryota; kingdom Metazoa; phylum Arthropoda; class Insecta; order Diptera; family Conopidae; genus Myopa; species Myopa testacea. Next base: position 21,957,391 of record OX451345.1, read on the forward strand.
TGTTCAGCGCTTATACTTCCCTTTACCCTGGAAGTGTATTCGTAAACAAAGGGTTCAACGCGCTCATAAATTTGCTCCGTAAATTCTGGGCAACAAATAGTAAGGTGCAAGTTTGAATCTCCTAGAAATAGCATGTAATGTCGAAATTATCAAAATTATTGAATAATTTGTTTATACCCAAGTGTCCGAAGCCACTAACACGTGTCGCCAGATTACCAACTCGATTCCTCATGACGTCCACAATGGTATAAAACTCACGCAATGGCAAAGATATATCATACTTAAAACAAAACCCATCTTCCATTAAACCAAGTGGCACAAGTTCACGAAGTTTCCAGATATTCTGAATTTTACTAAGTTCGCTGGTGAGCGTACCGTCTTGTATCTCACTTTTTTCCATACCATTTTCAAGAAAGCGGTGAAATTTTTCCGCATCATGTGCCTTATTGCTACCGGATGTTTCAATTAGCATATAGAATGGAAAAGCTGCGATCGGCGAACTTCAAGAGTTTTTTATTAAAGTATTATGGATTAAAAGGTATTGGATTAAATTCGACATGTATTATATTCTTACGTAATTACTCACTTTAATTTAAAGTGATTTACACTTGCGCTCAATCCGGGTGCATCGATGATTTCACAGGATGAAAGAATTTCTCCCAAATAACGTTTAGCATTTATGAAAGTTTTCAACACGTCATCGAAAGAGTTTAAACCTGAATTGGAGATATTTCATCGTATAAAATCGTATGTATAAGTTTTAAATTTTAGATTTGTAACTTAATTTGAATGTGCAGTTTTGTAGTAACCTTTTTTCTAAAATTTAACTTATTTCTCTGTTCCCATATAAGTATTTTTATTAAAAAATTAGTTAAATAAATCCATTTTAGAAATTTCATGTCACTGTAAACCAATTGTAGCGATTCCCTCTGCTAACGGAAGCACTTTTCTCTGCCGTGAATTGGGTCATCGATTGTCACCGGTCGATGATACAATTAAAGGCAATTATTACATTAAATTAATTTTACTTTTCAAATTTACTGACGCGTAATAATGTAGGATTTTTAATAATTTGGCTTTCAGATTAATTCGATAATTGTATTGAATTCGATAATTGAATATTATGCATTGCAACATTCCGGTTGGGGAATTTTTATTTCTAATTGTTAATTATGCTTAGGTTAAGTGTTTTTTATCTATAAATTGAAGTTATTCCATGAAGACTATTCAGTATTCAACACTGAATCGTATTGTTTCAATTAAAACAAACTACACTAACCCAAACAGTTCGAAGTGTAGAGTCGGTTCAAGGTCCGACTTTAAACCTATAAAGAAATAAAAAACGGATTGGTTTAAGGTTCAAGTTCAAAGGGTTCAAGTTCCAAATTCAATCAGCTATAAAATGCATAAAAAAAATAACAATAAAAAGATAAATAGGAAGCTCCTACCTAAAAATGCAACATGTACTGAATTTGAAACAGGCGCACAAAGCATTGCCAACTTGGTTATAATTCCCAAGGTTCCTTCTGATCCAATAAAGAGATGCTTCAAATGGTAACCAGTGTTGTCCTTCTTAAAGGCTGACATCAGGTCCAATATTTGTCCATTTGCCACTACCTGCAATAGTCATAGCAGAAAAGAATTTCTATCAGACAAGAATTTCTAAACTCAAATTTGCAAGAAGTTGTACAGCTTCAACTCCCAACACTGATCCATGCAGATTTCCATATCTCAACACTCTCAGACCACCAGCATTCGTTGACAGATTACCCCCCAAATGACAGCTGTGTTTTGCACCTAAGTCTACGGGCACGACCAGTCCAGCTTCTCTGGCTTTAGCATTAACATTCTCTAATATGCAGCCAGCTTCGCAAACGACGACTCCTGTGATTTCATCGATGCTAAGGATTTTATTCAGGCGCTGAAGCGAAAGCACAATTTCATCACAAATCGGTACAGAACCACCAACCAGCCCCGTGTTACCCCCTTGCGGACATATAGCCAGCTTACGTTGATTGCAATACTTTATTATATCTGATATTTCATTAGCACTGCCAGGTTTGATCATTAGTTTGCTGTTACCTTTGAAGAAATGGATAATGAACGAAATTGTTTCTCATCTGCTCTATCCTACATACCTCGCATTGATCTAAGGAAATCCAAATTATATTTTTCCAAATCTTCCCGAACAACATTTTTATCACCTACAACATCAATGAAAAAAGAAATGTCAGAGTTGTTGACTACTGCAAAATCCCTCCGCTTTACATCATGTCGGATCTACGGCGACGAGAAAAAATATATTAACGCAGTTAATTGACATGGCATGAATCACAAATATCATGTTTAATATTGGTGTTTTTCGTAACAAATATACACTAGCTTGGAAGTCTCTGCTCATGAGTTCTTCATTGTTGATTACCGTTGGTAGCTTTTAAAAAAATTGAAACTTCATAAAAATTTTCTTAAGATATAAGTTACGCATTTCTATTGCAAAGCAGAGACAAAACTTTTTGCCTTTGCTTATTTACAAAGTTAACGGAAAAAAATTACATTAGCTATAAGACCGACCAGGGAAGCTCTCCGCTCATAGCTTAGTATTGCGATTTATTCCGTAAAGGCAAATCCGCATTTAACGGTTTCGCGGCTAGCAGAAGAGGTAAAACTAAGTTCCAAGAAAACAATTTGTACCGATATCGCCAGAAAATGGTCGAGTGGCACGCAAAAAGAACATTAATTTCTTTGATAAATCGCATGAAGGGTGTAGAGTTTGCAAACGCACATATAAATAAGCCTTGAGGGCGTGCAAGTGGAGTTGGAGGCTACTACCACAGTTTCACTTTCAGCAAGATAACAACCTTAAGCGACCCTAACTGCGGAGATTGTACGTCTGTGGTTGCTTTATAACGCTCCAAAACAACCCTATACATCCCCACAATCTCTAGATTGTAATCCAATTGAGCATATATTGGATCTATCCATCTATCTATATGCGTACAATTATAAACAAAACAATGCTCAAGACTATTACTGGAGGAATGGGTTCAAATATCGCTGGATCATACAAAAAAGTTGCTATATTCAATGCCTAAGCGTCTAACGGCTACTGAAATTATGTTTTCTATAATAAGCGGAGACTTTTCCTCTCGTAATTTCTGTAACCTAATACCTACTTCAGCTGTAACCACTGAAGTAAGTGGCCAAGGCAATGCATGTGGGGAGGAAAAATTTCTGGCGGTGACAGTGGTGGCAAAAAATAAGATCAGCGAATCTAGCCATAGCGGATCCAGTGACCGTCTGGAGAAGGGTCCGTCTGAGACTAAGACTGACCAACCCACCTGCTCCGTGGGTACATATCAGCAATGATGGTGCTAAACAAGGAGTCTCTGGAACCTCTAGAGAAGGCAGGCTGGGTGGTTGGCTATGGCTTTATGTTGGTAACGCTGAAGGTCTGAAAAAAAGACCAAGGCGAAGCCAAAGCCAGGGGCACGGGGGTAGGGCGACCCGAACAGTCCAACACCTCGTACCAGGGACGGCTCTCTGAGGGTGGAACCTGACGATTCCGAGACGGGATCGGAGGAGGAAATTACAAAGATCTCTCTAGCATCATTAAACGAGGAGGACCGCCTTCTCTCTTCCGGTTTGGAACGGAACGACACTGTAGTGGAGGTGATCGAGGATTATCCTGGAACTCAAGGTAATACAGATTAACCTTCACCACTGTAAAGCAGCTTCAGCTGCTCTCGTTATTAATTTCGTCAGGTATTAAGAAGATGCTGCGTTAATTCGAGAACATTGGGCCGTTGACGGCCAGGTACGGGGAACGCGGGCTCCTGGTTATACTCTATGCTATAGGAGGGGTGAAGGTAGGCCCAGATCCTGTATTCTGTTGAAGAATAAACAATGGTTTTCTTCTCAATAATTTCAGTGAAGATGACATCATTACCGTAGCGCTGGAGGCTGGAGATGACGTCTACTGGGTGGCCTCCATTTATATGGCATCCGATGAATAGGACCCCCATCAGCCACTACCAGAAGTCTGGTGACGGCGGCACAACGCTGCAAGGCGGAATTGGTAATCGCATGTAATGCAAATGCGCACCATACCATCTGGTGCAGCTCGGACACCAATGTAAGAGGTGAGTCGCTTTTTGATTTTATACTTGGCGAGAATCTATATATGTATATGTAATAGGGGTAGGGAGCCAACCTTCATCACTAGCAATAGTGAGGAAGTTTTAAATCTCTCCATTGTATCCCAGGGCATAAGATCCCGAGTGAACAATTGGAAGGTCTCAGCAGAGGATTCCTTCTCCGACCAAAGGTACATTGTCTTCTCCCTTAGGATAACTCTTGACAACTCAATCCAACCAGTTAGAAACATTAGGAAAACTTTCTGGACTAGATACAGGACCGAGGCAAAAGCTTTATTGCTCAACACATCGGAGGTCATTATAAGCAGGATGTTGATCGCTTCTCGAATGCTCTAAATAGACCGGTACCAGGCGGGATATTCCTGGCTGAGCTGCAGAATGCCCAGGACATAGTCGTACCCTGGTTGGTGGGATGCTTACCATCTCGTATAAGGGATGCCCACTAACTGGCTATATTCCTCTGAGATGGAGAAGTAGTGCGGTGGTGTTTATAGCGAAGGCGGGCAAACGCTCGCATGAGGATGCCAAGGACCTTCGACCCATCACATTATCATCCTTGCTGCTGAAGGTCTTGGAGAGGATTCTTGAACTGCACATAAGAGGAAAATACCTGCTAAACAACACGCGTATCTTAAAGGGAGATCTGTAGAGATGGCTCTACACTCCCTGTTGGGTGCTATCGAAAAATCTCTAACCTGGATGGAATTCTCTCTTGTGGCTTTTGTGGACATTGAAGGTGCCTTCAACAACGTGGAGACAAACGCAATTCTAGATGCCCTGAGAATCCTAAATATAAAAGAACGCCTGGTATCCTTTATCAGCCAGCTGCTTAAAGGAAGGATCATTGGGACGAGGCTTGGGGACTCACGGGTTGAAAGAGTGGTATGGAGGGGTACTCCACAAGGTGGGATCCTATCTCCCATACTATGCAATATAATGGTCGATGGGCTACTAAAGATCCTAGAAAGAGAAGCCCTAAAGATCATTGCATATGCAGATGATTTTGCTATACTGATTTCGGGTAAACCGACATATCATCAGGGATCTAGTGCAAAACGCTCTAATCATTGTAACAAGATGGGCAACTCCGAGGGGCTTAGGGATCAACCCCCAGAAAGCGGAGCTTGTCGTCTTTATACGGAGGCACAGGATTCCTCAAATCGAGCCTCCAAGGCTGGGTGGCGTCAGGCTCAACTTTGAAGAACATGCAAAATTCTTCGGTATGATCCTGAACAGAAAACTTAGCTGGAAAACAAACATCACTGAGAGGGTGAACAAGGCTATGGGATGGCCATCCTTCAAGAAGACAACAAACTGCAAGCTGCTGCACAAAGTCAAAAGGTCAGCATGTGTATCGGAAGAGCTCTGAAGTCAACACCGACCGCGGCTCTGGAAGTATTATTGCATCTTCCCTCAATAGACATCATGGGAAGGCAGATGGCTAGATGTACGGCCGAATGCCGTAATGAAATGGGCCAACAGACATGTTGGACATCAGAGAATTATGGAAGATTTACCATCCTCCTTCGAAAACCTCGACTATATCATACCAAGCCTTCTACCATCGAAAAAATATGGGTCGGAAATACCGGCCAGAGAGCAGCGGGAGAGTGGGAAACTGCCAGGCAGCGAGGATATACATTGGTATACTGACGGATCGAAAATGCTTGGCAGGGTTGGTGGGGGGTTTTCTGTGAACTTCTTGGGATCGAAGAAAATTTTCGTCTACCGTACTACTGCAGCGTCTTCCAAGAGGAAGACTAGCTCGCCAGGGACTGAACTAGTTATTAACCCAGATAACTCACGTATAGGTATGCCGCTTGCTACCTGTAAGCTAACTATGAAATCATACGCCTTAAAAGAGGCTAATAAATGGTGGGAGGAGCCGGTGGCATGCAAGACTGCAAGGCAGCAGTGGCCCACTTACCATCAAAAGAATTCAAAGACCTCCTTTCACTGAGCAGGGAGAACATTCGGAGGGTGATACTAGTCACAACAGGTCTTTTTGGGGCTCACGCAAAGCGATTGGGGCTTTTCGAAAATGACTTTTGCAGGAGCTGTAGGGATGAGGAGAAGGAAGAGACGGTAACGCATCCCTTGTGCAGCTGTCCAGCTCTGGCCCAAAGAAGGCAAACCCACATGGGAGACCTTTTTGTACAACAACCTCTGCGAAATGATACCCCTCAAGGTAGGGGGTCTAAGTCGTTATATAAATAGCTCGGGGTGGCTGAGCTAAAGTTTTGGGGGTGATATCTATATGGCATCACAATGGACCCTAGCGGTCTAAGTGTGTCTTTAGGGACAGCCAAACCAACCTAACCTAACCTAATGTTGTACAATTTCTGCATTTCATTTTTTGTAAAAAAATTTAGAAAAAGGAAATTCATTTTTATTACAATGAGATACATACTCGTATGCATGAACATTATCAAAATAAATTTAAATATATTGACTTTTGCGAAATATTTTGCGCTTTAAATACACTGTGCTAGTCAGTTGCATTCCTTACTCAAAATATTTTTCTGAATTTTGTAAACGAACTCCCGAGTTGTCAAAATTGCATGCGTTTTATTTTTGTAATGTTCTACACCCAAGCCTGATTTCACCATTCAAAGCGAAAAAAGAGTTTCCAGTCTTGTAGTCTTGGCTTATAACCCTTAGGGCCAGTTTTTCAGTGCTCGTTTAAACGGCGTTTAAACGACGTTTAGTTAAACGCCAAGTAAAAGTTAACTGAGATTTGAGTTTTACAGTGCGAGTTTAACTTATCTATGTTAAACGTATCTTTTCTATATTTCATAGCGAATTTATATAAATGCAACGAGTATTTCGCGTATACTCTTACTATAAGCTAATGTTTCAACCTATGTTGGCAGCACCTGTCAATATTTTCATTTTTACAAAGAGAACAGCCGTTCTGGTGCAAATAAATAAAATTATTAGTTTTGAACAAAGGTAAATGTCTGTACTCAAAGAAACAGCAGTTTCTTTATCTATTAAAAAGACAAATTTACCGGAGTTTAACCGGAGTTTAACTCACCAACATTGGCCGGTTAAACGAGCTCTGAAAAACACAATGTGTTGTTTAAACGGAGGTTAACTGAGAAACGACGATAACCGAGCGCTGAAAAACTGGCCCTTAGTATATCCAACTCTGGCTACGCAGTAACATAGTATTTTTAGGCCAATTATTTGGTGGCTAACCTTAAATACAAATGCTACACTTTTATGTTTGTAAAAAATTGTACTTATTACTTATTGTACTTAAATTTCATGTCTTTTGAAAGGTAATAGTTTTTCAATAACATATTATCTAACATAAATTAAGGATAATATGAATACCTCTCCAACCTAGGTAGGTAACTCGTATAGTTTTGGAGATATAGGTCCGAACTTTTCAAAATTCAAAGGCTATAACTCCGAAATTAGGCGAGGGCAGAAAAAACCGATGTTGCTAGTTTTGTGCTGGGCTCCTGCACCAACAGTAGATTTTATTCCAAAATTTCTTTCTGGTCACGTCCAGTTCTGGTCACAGCCCCTTGAAATTTTAATTTTAAAAGTCTCTCCAGAACCATAATAGATATCCCAGTTTTATGTATATCATTGTATGGGCTTGTTAAGTATCTTTCGTTTATGTTAAATAAATGTATATTTCACCTACATATTTATCAAAATAGTAAGAAAGCAGAGTCCTTTAGCTTTCTAAGTATATTTTTTTCATCAGGATCGCTATCGAATTTTAGAACAAAAATAATTTTAAAGGGTAAATGAAAGCAAATATCACCAACAAAGAGCACAAAATTTCGATCAGGCATTAAATGAAAGCAAAACGAAATATGTACAAACAACAAACACAGCAATGAAGCGAATAGCTCGTTTTGATTATAGGTTAAACACAATCATAGCATCAAGATGCAATCCAATCCTCACACGTTTCACCGAAGTCTATCCAACACCGCAAGGGAAATTTTAGAGAATATGCGAAAGAGATAGCGTAAAGTGCAGTCAGATAGGTTGAAAAAATATCCAGTGAAAACTCACCGGAGATATTGTCGGCGAATATTTGTGTACGATGAAACAGTTTCGGTGCAAAAAAACGAAGCATACGTTTTAGAAGTGAATAAGGCCGTGGTTACTAATCCGAACGGCTCGGCATTTGTATTTTAGCGATTGATTCGAAATCAATCGTTTTAATGTGGTCGTTGCTGTTTTCTGCTGTGGACCAAACACCCTACTAACCTAATCTAATATTGGTATACATGCAGTGGCGTAGCGTGAATTTCTGCCACCCGGGGCCGGTTAGAAATATTCCGCCCCGGCACTACCCACTTCGGCCGACTCCGATAGCTCTGTCGCCCTGATAGCTCTGCCGCCCGGGGCAATGGCCTCAACTTACTCCCCACGATACGCCACTGTATACATGTTAAATACTTTATCAGTTTTTTCCTAGTATGGTCTGTAATTGTTTACCTGTGTAAGTTCAGGAATCCCAGAAGTTTTGTATGTGCGAAGAAAACTCTTACAAATGTTTTGATTTAAACGTAGTGCTGGAACGAACATATTTTCTGAAATTTGCAAAAGAAAACAGAAAATAGACTACAGCTTTTGATTTCAGTTTAGTTTTTACTCACAAAAATAACAATTCCTTAGGACTTTAAAAGGACAAAAACGAAAAAACTCTATTTTCTATATACACTAAATTCTGTTTTTACACGGTCGTGTTTTACACGGTCGTGTTTTACACGGTTGTGATTTAACACGGTTTGAAAATAAACAAATTTTAAAATTTTTTGCACAATTTTATTCCATTTAGCACGATTCAAAATCTTTTGGGCTTAAATTTTTTTTGGTTAAATTTAATTTTTGCGAAATATGTTCATATCACAAATTCGGGGGAATTACCTTTTTGTGGATACACGCAATTTACTGGTCAGAGCAATTGTAAATAGCACAAATTTAGGGGAATTCCCTTTTAGTGCATACAATGAAATTTATTTGTGAAAGCAACTAGAATGTGTTAATATTTTCTGAACTATGCTTTTTTCTTTAATAACTATGCTTGTGTAAAAACACATTATACATACAGTGACCGACAAAAGTCTACGTACGACCCACAATTTGGCTATCCAACGAACCCCAAAAGATTTGTTAAAAAAGTAATGTTGTAGTATTCTTTTAAATGTATTTTTATTCATATTTTTTCAAAGAACAAAAAAATTCGATATAAACTAAGAAAGTTAATGACAAAAAACGAAAAAAAAGCAGTGGCAAAAGTCTACGTACGATTCGAATTATTACTTATAAATATTTTTAAAATACTTAAAATTAGTATAAATCTTAAAAATAATATTTGGTTGGTCCACCACGGGCGTCTATAACTGCCAGAAAGCGTCTGGGCATTGAATCAATTAAATTTGCGAGTTCTATAGAAGTTATATTTTCCCATTCTTCTGTCAGCTTCTTCTTTAACATTGAAGCACTTGTAATAAGGTATTTTTTAATTTTTCTTTCTAAAAGCTCCCAATAGAATTCCCAATATTGTTCAAGTCAGGACTTTGGAGCGGTGAATATAATTGCCGTGGAGCGTAATAGGACAGCCACTCTTTGACAACGTGAGCAATGTGCTTTGGATCGTTATCATGTTGGAATATCCACGGTCTCCAAGATTTAAAACATAAACACAACATATTAAATTTTGTTCCAAAATAAAGGTGCATCCACGAACAGTTCACAGAACTTCGAATAATAATGGTTTCCACAGCAAAAATCTACGCAAAAATCCACTCATAAGCGAAAAAAACCGCAAATTACGCTTGGAATTTGCCCGAAAGCATTTAGATAAAGCATTTAGGTGTTGATTTTTGGAGACGAGTTTTGTTTACGGATGAATCAAAATTTAACATATTTGGAAGGAGATTAGCTTTTATTAATGGCAACATGAATCGTTATCAATGCAAACAGAATTTGGAACAAAATTTAAAAAGTTGTGTTGATGTTTTAAATCTTGAAGATCGTGGATATTCCAACAGGATAACGATCCAAAGCACACTGCTCATGTTGTAATACTATTACGCTCCACGGCAAGTTATGTATTATGTCTCTCAATCGTTATCGACATAAGGTTTGGTCGTCTTGACCTATTCTAATGCTATGTTTACACCGACCCCAAATGCGCATTTGTAATCACGCATTTGAAAAGTGTTTACACCGCTTTGTTCGCATTTGGTTTGACAGACCATCACAACAAATTTATGTTTTTTGTTCGCCTGATTTTTTTTACAATTGTGTTTTGTGTTTTGTTGTGTTTTCCCTTCCATTTCCACTGTTTTGTTTTGGGATTTTATTTATGACAGACTGATTCAAAATATTATTTTGCTTCGCATTTCTTTCAAATGCGATCAAATTTATTAAATTTGATTCGTCAAATCGTATGAAAATTTTTAGAATTTCGCATTTGGGAAATAGAGCTCAAATGCGTATTTGAGGTCGGTGTAAGCATAGCATAAGAGATGAGGCGATTATCGTGTTAAATAAGACGAGTGCTTTTTAGTTGTCGTCTCATACAAAAAATAAATTCATTTAGTCCACATTATAAATTATTATCTATTATTATTATTATCCCACACACTGTAATAAAAGCAAATCGTTTATAGCAGAACTTTCAATTAATTTAAGAACTTTTGTTTTTTCGCTACTTTTCGGCATCTTTATTAATTTCTTGTCAAAACAGCTGACCAATACACAACTTTTATGCATGATACGCGGCAAGTAAATTTATGCAGTTACACAAAGTGTAATTTTATTTCATTTCATGAATCCCCTTAATATTAGTCTCACCAAGAGCGTAACATTTTCTAAAATTCCTATTTAAATCATTTATTATTATTATTGTATATTAAAATAACAATTGCTCTAATTACTATTAGATGCAGATGCTTTAGACTATGCTTTAAAAAATAACAATCAAGTGCCATCATGAGGTGTCACTTAGAATGAAGTGACAAGTTTGATGAAGATATTTCGGAGATATTTAACGGATTACAACCGGAAGCACAAAGTGAATATACCCTAATCACTTTGTGTGTAGGTAATAAAAATCAGGACTATATGTATAATGAGAAAAGTGTAAATCTCTCGCTTTATGTTCCTTAAAGAGTGCAAAAGGAACGAGAACAATGAGGTCGCAAAATTTTTTTTAATGGCTAGCATATTATATGATCCAAGAAACCCATAAACAAATGATGCATTCGAAACAGAATCAGATTTCGAAATCTTAATAGATTAAAGTACAAAATAAAATTTACTATAATTGTTTCGTAAGAAAACATCGTTTATTTAGAAATATTTTAATATTCTAATAATTTTATATAATTTTTTTCCATATTAACAAATTTCGAGTTTCATACAATATTTACATTTACATTACCAAGTAGTAGAGCCTGAAAATAACTCTTATTCCTTCCTCATAAAAGTTAAACTTTTAACTTTTATTTTGAAAATAAAAAGTTTTTCTCATAACTTTTATTTTGAAAATAAAAGTTCAAAGTTAATGCCTTGAACACATAGAAAATCGCACGACGAACATTTCGGTGCTAACTGTCAAAATTACACTGCCTCTTATGGGGAACGAGAAAAAAATAAAATTACGTCGCTGCCTCTGCTTGCGGCTGCGAATAAATCGCATCTGCGATCGATCCAGTTCGTTCGCAGTGCGTTTTATTCGCAGCCGTCGCTCTTGTTCTTCTTATTTTTGTGTGTTCATATCGACTTTGACAAGCCAAAACTTCGCTGCGGCAGAAGATTTCTGGCAATTCGCACCGAATAATTCGTCGTGCGATTTTCTATGTGTTCAAAATTTATTATTATTATTTAAAATTTAAGTTAAAAGTTATAGGTTAGGTTAGTTTAGACTAGAGGGACTCCCTAGAGTCTTCCGGCCGCAAGCGACCGGACGCACTTAGGCCTTGTGGCCCATTGTGCTCCTCCTATGGAAAGGAACGGGAGAGGAGGGAGGGGTGTGGGGAATTTAATTTAATTTAGTTAAAAGTTATACTTTTATTTTAAAAGTCGTCGATAAAAGTTTTTCTGATGACTTTTTCGCTGACTTTTTTGAAATAACAGTTATTTTTAAGAAGTGTGGAGAAACATGAATATGTGGTTAGGTTTGGAAGAAGCTACTTAAGAGTGAAAATAGATAGTTTTAGATTAGCTAATAATTAATAAGTAATTATAAGTTTTTAAAATATTGTACATAGCACAATAGATTAATTATTTGTTTTGTAATGCATGTTTATTTCAGAATATTTTGTTAGTAGGTAGATGGGAGGTGGCGCCCACAACGAACTCGATGTCGGGCAACAATTAGGGCTGAGGAGCCTGGTTTTGAAACCACCTAGAAAACGTGAGACCTGAAAAGGAAATAGGTGGAGATGTCCGTTAAGTGGAAGTGGTGTTGGTTTTATACCCAGCCCGTCAGGTTGAAGAACCTGAGCAGTTGCCTGGGATGGAATTTGGTGACTTCCTCCAGTCCAGTATTTGTAAGAAAAATAAGAAGAAATAGTAAGAAATAAGAATAAGTAAGAATCATCATAAAACTTGAATGGCATCTCAAAAGTACATCAGGTGAATCGATTCTCGGAACTAGACAGGACAAATCTGCCCTGTTCTTTTTTAAATTTTGAAAGTGAGAAGCAGCAACAAAATATCAGCGCCAAAAGCATATCCCGTTAGTTTTGTCTCTTGGAGTCTCAAAATAATTAAATATTTTCTTATGCGGATATTACACTACGAACATTGTTCGAAATAACTGTAAAATTGTTTTTGCTTTCTGTACAAAACTGTCAACCTTACGCTCTCAGATTTCAGAGTTGAGTTCATCCAGAGAGGATGAACTTTTGCGAAGCAAAACAAAATGTTTGTGGTCGTCGACAACAAACTTCGATTAAAACGGTGTTCTAGTGTGCTGAAACAAAATAGTACTCGCGTTTAGGATTGAACTAAGTGCACTTTTATTGATAAAAGGTATTTCATGTAAGAAAAATAATCACAAAGCAACTCCGTAAGTTTGCTTTGTATTTGTAAATATTGATATTTGTTTGCTCTATGTGTAATCACAATTCTGAACAAAATTTTGAGAGAGAGCAAAAATAGTTCATCGACAACAAACAATGTTTATAGTGTAATATCCGCATTACAAATACAAATATGTAATTCATAGTTTCGAGAAGAATGGTGAAAACCGCATCATAATCGGTACACCCGTCTAAGAGTTAACTAACTTTCACTTGTCATGCGACTAACTGGACTTTGATTCAAATAAAAGATTTTCTAACTAAATAATTGCATCTGTATTTCGGTTAATTCTTTATAACCGTTCAACGAAAGCAATCAACAACAACACAGTCACTCACACACAAGCGGAACGATGAGTTGTTGTTGCTGTTTCAAAGCATTGTCGCCGCTTTACTGTACCTGCTGCCGATAAGGGCTACGGTCGAGGTAAAGTGCTAGATACACACACACTGCGATCAATGAATAAACATAAATCTCAGCGGCCACAGTTAGAGTATATAAATATCAGCCCACCAAATTATCTATGATGCAAAATTTTATTATATAAGTACTAACAAAATATTCTAAAATAAACATGCATATGTACATACATTTTCCGAAAACCTACCTATTGTATCATTACAAAACAATTAATTAATGTATTGTGCTATGTATTTTAAAAACTTATAATATTGAAAAACTTATAAATTGATATTTGAGACTTTTACAGTGATAACTTTACAAATGATTAAAATTAACTGATTATCTTTAGAAATCCCAGTTACATTATTTTATTTTGAATAAACAATTAGTACAGATATACAGAACTGAGGAAATTTATATTGACTTATAATCTCCAAGTATGAATAACATTTATGAAAAATTCACCAAAGTACAGGTTGCCTTTGTTACTATCTTAAATATTTCAAACTCACGGAAGACGCACTGGAAAACGAACGTTGTCACAAACGTGGAACAACCGAGCCAAGTGACGTGAGTAGAAGCAGAGATGACTCGTAGAATCTGGTAGAACTTTGGTGTTAACATTTAGTGATGCCAGGTTGGAGTTCACCGAATTGCGGGGAATTGAAACCTTTTTGGGTTTAATTTATCAATTATGTGGGTAATTATCCGTAGTATTTATTTATTTAGTTAAGCTACATTTACATATATGTAAATAAGTATACACGAGTGGTGTCCATAAGCAGCCATTTGGGCACTCATTGAGTGTGACTAAGGGCCTTATCATGAATACTCACTCGTACGAAGTTATTACCGATTCTGTTTTGTGTTTTTCGTCGTTTTTCATTATAATTGACGCTTTGCTGTTTCAATTCTGTCGACGCTGTGCCGAAAAACCAAAGCACGAAGACGTACGATAGTTAAAGGCATTTTACATGCTTTGCAGATTTTGCAGGTATTTAGAATACACGAAGACGTGCGAACTATCTGTCCAAATCCAAACGAAAAGAAAAAGCTGTCGTCTAGTGCAAAAAATGTATACCGCCAAAGTGAATTCTACAGTTCAAAATCAAAAAATGAAAAGGTATGTTATGAGCTCAATAAAAAGTGCAAAAATTGCTTTTATTACTTAATTTTTATTTAAAAATAGACAAATTTTATTACTCATATGCATTTTTCAATTTCTTTTTCAGCGCAAAAGTTACAAGAAGCGAGCAGTTCAATTGCCTATTGCAGGAACTGCTGAAACGGCCCGAGATGTCAACTGGTATTTGGAAGTAACCGGCAGCAGTGGGAGAATTCATGGGAGGCCATCAGGTCAAAGTTGAATGCCTCGGTCTCTGTATATGAAATATACAATACTATTTAAAATAAATTCTATAACTTACTCCAGCTCCAGCTCGTTATTCCTAACAAATAAAAATAAGTGAAGTTATTGATAATTGAGCAAAAATGTTCACAAGCACTCACTATTTCTGTGTGTCGTGCGAAATTTCCACGTCTGTGGGCTTGCTGACGCACCGTGCATCGGTATTAAAAAAATTTTTATTTTCTGCGTACATGTTCGTCGTCTATAGTATGGTGTGCGCACCACAAAGATAAATGCAAAAAAAAATCATTCCGTTCTAATCGTCAAGGAGTACACTTCGGCTGAATGAATAGTGAAAAAAATTGTATTCCGAGCTTGATCGATTTGTTAGAGAATGAGCCCTCACTGAGGTACGTGAAAAGTGACATTTATAAAAACAAATATTAATAAAAAAACAAATATTAATAAAAAAACAAATATATGCAACTAGTATGGCAATCACATCATCCGCTTTTTTCTTCCGAATGTTTGGTCACTACTGTCAACAAAATGTAAAATAAACCGCGCACCGTCTGTGCCAAACGTAAACGCACAGTTCTTGGAAATGTATAGACATCAGTTGCTTCTTTCTTTCACACTTTACTTGGCATACGAGTGCTGGATCGATTATCTTACGCATATTCTCTAGTGTTAGTGTAAAATAACAGAAACAAAGTTGATCTTCCGATCGTTTCATACTCATTAAAAAAGATCTTCCGAGCCCCTAAAGGCCTGACTAGTCGTACCACTAACCACATAACAGATAGATAGCTCAAATCGACAAAAAAGTGGTTCGCAAAATTTTCTGAACGCTGTCTCCCAGTCGTATTTTTCTAACTTCGTACGGCTACGTTGGCTCCCGACATGAACTTCGTCGTTGCTTACGCTCTCAGATTTTATTTTTGCAGCCTGTGATCTATACGAGGTGAGAATGAAACGATGAAATTGTGGATAAAAGCAGGGGATGAGGGAAGAAGGGAATTTGACTTCTTTTTGGTTCCTTTGCAATAACAATTCAGGTGCTTACGTCTGTCGGTCTTTTGATTTGGATTTTTTTTTCGCTTAAGTAAGGGAACTTAAGTAAAGGAATTATGTTTTTTGGAACATTTTGCCTGGATAATAAACTGTTTAGTATTTTAAATAGGTTTATGATTAAATTAGGTTATTTTTAATTGTTATTTTATATGTATAAAATTATAATATAATTGTTGTACCAATATGTGTTATTGGTAATTCGATACATTGAGCTCAATGCAGGGATGATTTCGTTTTATTGCCTGCCCATAAGCTATGCTTCCTTAATAGAACTAAAATCATAAATTTTAAAAATTTTAGTCTTTAATTTAATTTTAATAGCAATGAGCAACGAGCAATGATCACAGGCTGCGAAAATAAAATCTGAGAGCGTAAGCAACGACGAAGTTCATGTCGGGAGCCAACGAAGCCGTACGAAGTTAGAAAAATACGACTGGGAGCCAGCGTTCAGAAAATTTTTCGAACCACTTTTTTGTCGATTTGAGCTATCTATCTGTTATGTGGTTAGTGGTCGTACTTAGCACTTATAAGATTCGAAGAACTTGATTGTTTACGGGTTGCGGGGGTACCGGCACTTCTAGTGTAGCCACTAGTTGACCTAATGTTCGAAATTGGGTATTTTTTTGGTTTTGTGGGATTTTACGTGATTAGATATAGATTGCAATTGCCTTCGATTTGCAATCAGCAGCAAAATTTTAGTATTTATATTTACATTCTTTATATTACTATGGTATTTCGTTATAATAGAGATGATTTCGTATAAATTAATTGTTTAAAGAATATTATATTGAAATCCCATTAAACTAGAAATTTAGCAAAGACGACATCTTCGAAAATAGCGTCAAGTTCGATCTGGCCACGCGTTTTTGCTATCACTTAGTTCGAACTTAGCAAAATATCAAAATCGATTTGATATTCCCCTTGTAAGTAAGTACGACTGATGGGATACACACGTAATCAATCTGTCAAAATTGCATTGGCCCTTATGGGGAACAAGAAAAAAAACATTGATTTCCAGTCGTCGCTACGTAGCTAGCAGTTAGCCACTAGCTTCACGCTGCTTGCAGTCGATCGAATTCTATTTTTCTCTGGCGGCGAAGGTATTCTTTTTCTTCTTTTATGTTTGTTTACGTTTTACATATCAACAGATTTGCGTTTTGACATTTGCCGCTGGCATCACGGCGCTATCACTGGAAGTCAGCTGCATTTGCAGCTTGTATCTTGTAGCTGACCGCTATGGTTGTGGTTAAAGCTTAAGTGTCCAAAGTGCAACGTGGGTAACACGAGGACGGTCGTGGAGAAAGTTGAAGCTACACGATCCAAGGCGGATCCCGTGATTTCAAAGAAATAACTCCGCATTCCAGTGATTCCCATGGTAAAGTGAATGGAATTGATAACGGAATTAAATTACGTTGATGATAGTCTAAGTTAGAAATTATAAATGTTGTAGAAAGAATAAAAAATTTTAATGTAATATATATATAATATATATATTTTTATATATATAATAATGTAATATATAAAAAACACCCAAGTTTATTACCAATTGAGTTCGTATTCAGGCATATTATGAAGCTCGTGGGAGAATTTTTGAAAATGGCAAAGTTCAAAGCACTGACATAGTTTCCAATAAAATAAAAAAAAAAAAAAAAAACGGTATGTGAGAAGGAAACTAATTCGGTAGCAGCTGGCTGCGGCGGTTCTGGAAGCTTATAAGCAAGATTCAAGAGTATATGCAAAAGTAATTATATAGGTGGTAAGATTCTGAGGGGTTTACTGGACAATGGAGCTTTGGTTAGTATGTTAGGGAATGGTTGTAGAGAACTGATTGAGGAAATAGGGGTTGATGAAGAACCGTGTTACTCTTGCATTAAAACAGCTGCGGGCATGAGACAGAGCATTATAGGTAAAGTAAAGGTTGAGGTGCGGTGTAAAGACAAAAAAATCAAATGTTACTCTTTCTATGACCTAAGTTGAAACAGAAGGCGTACGTGGGAATTAAAGTTTGGAGGTGCTTTGGCTTGGCTAGTGATGTAGGGGTCGCTGAATTAGATTGGGAACATTTCTTATCACAAATAAAATAAGTTAATCCAAATCCTGTAACTCTTGAGTTATCCCTAGAACAACAGAAACGACCAAAAAACAATTCAGCAGTTTTGAAGTGAATGGATTAGGGACGATGAATCCCGCGAAACATTAGATAACGTGAAATCACCAACGGAAGTACAAGTAGAGTAGAGTAGAGAGTAGTAGTAGAGTGCAGTGCTGAAAATTTAAATAGGAAAATATATTAGAAAGGATTAGAATTAGAATATATACAAGCCGATTAAGGAAAGAATGAAAAATTATTACAAAGTACGGAAAGAATTTTTGGAGATAATAATATGTCATGCAAAGTGAAGAAAGCTCGGGAAGGATATGCCGCCAGAAAGGTAGACCGAAAAGCAATTATTGGTTCCATTCGATCCAGTGTTGAAAAGGATACAAGAGCCTTTGAAGAAGTGAGCTATTGGACGCAGGAGCCTCTGTGAGCATATTAGGGAAAGGATGCCGGAAACGCATAGAAGAACTAGGAATATAAGTTAAACCCTTCTGATCGTTGGTTAGGACCGCGTCTGGACATCCGTTCAGTGTGCTAGATAAAGTGGAAGTATCTGTAGGGTATAAAAATCAAGAAAAGGATATGACATTTTATTTATGCCCATTTTTAGAGCAAAATGTTTACTTGGGCATAGATTTGTGGAGAGGTTTCAAGTTAGCGTAGGAGGTGGTAGGATCAATAAATGAAGTAAAAAGTTGTGTAACAGTTGAAAAACACTAAGATGCAACCGCGCATAATTTAAGTGAAGAAGAAGAACAACAATTAGAATCAGTATTGAAACAATTTCTTACATTCGAAAAGCATGCCACGACCACAGTGTGTGACTAAAACCATGCATAGATTATTATTATTATTAATAATAATAGTATTAATACTACTGACTGGCCCTGAATGACCCCTCACGTAGGAGAGTATGTGGCTAAATGTCAGATTTGTAAGGAGTCCAAGTCAACAAACCAGCAATTAATGCCAGGCATTGGCGCTGAAGTTATGACCGAGAGACCATTCCAGGAAATCTATATAAACTTTCAAGGGAAATATCCTTGGTTAAAGAAGGGAAACTTCTCAAAAATTAATGATGCGAGAAGCAACGGCGCCAAAGTAGTAGAATTCCTTATACAAGAAGTATTCTACAAATTTGGTATACCGGAGGTGATACATTCCGACAATGGCAAACAGTTCACGTCAAAAGAATTTAATGATATGATTGAAGTGTTCAAAATAACTCATTTAAAAACTACAGTGTATGCTCCGCAATTCAACGCCTCGGAGCGAGTGAATCAATCGGCGTTGACGGAAATTAATACATATTTGCAAGAAGATCACAGAGATTGGAATTTACACAAGGTTAATAAAAAGAAGGTTGCGCCACGCGCAGGTCCGTTATTTTTTTCGTATGACAGGAACGTCAAATGACGTCAGTAAGTATTTGTATTGACATTTTGTTTCGAGGCGCCTGCACACCGAATATAGCGATAATTCTTGATGTAAATGTTTGTGATTGAATAATACAAATAATTAAGTGCTCTGTGAATTTTTGCAATAATGTTAAAGGAAAAGTTAGTGGTAAGAGTGTTTTCAACTTTCCATCAGATGTTCGGTTATCAAAAATTTGGTCGGAGTTTTGCCAGCGAAAAAAATAATTCGAAACCAAACATGCAGGCATCTGTGAGGATCATTTTAATGTAAATTGCTTTGAAAACCAGTTGCAAATTACTATGGGTAAGTAAATTTATTATTTATAACGTGCACAAAATTAGGGCATGCTAAACGTAAAGTACTGAAGCATGGGAGTATTCCAACGATAATCTCCTAGTGGCATCAGAACAACAGGAATCTTGCACAGAGGACGAAGACAAGGAAAATGCAATTGTTGACTTCTTCATTATTGACGAACAGCGAAAAATGTTGGAACTGAGTTAAGAGAGCCGTTTCACAATGTACCAGTTGCATCAAGTAAACAAGCGAAGTAACAAAAAAAAAAAAAAAATGTAATCCTAAAATATGTACTTTAAAAATGTAATTTACCTTATGATTATTTTGATATAAAATACATGAATGGACTTAAATCCGAAAAGACACGAGAACGACTAGAGCTGTTACTTTTGTTGGAGTTACCATATAAAACTACAACAACAAAAAAGCAACAACAGAATCGGAGCGTTTGAGTAACATTTAACCTGTTCCAACTTTTCTTGCTACTACTTTTCACATTTGGCATTTGCACCGCGTGTTGTGACCCTAGTGATTTAAGAAATACTTACTGACGTAGATGCGCAGAACGAGACCACTTTTTTGTTTACTGGCGCAACCTTCTATTCTATAAACCTTAGAATCTACATATTAGAGAGCTGCACAAGATATCTTGAAACGCACATCAAGCCACAACAAAAATTTCAAGCCTTGCACTGCTTGCTTATTTTGTTTTCGAATCAAGACATTGACTGCCGTAAGCGTGCTGATAGCAAAGCACAACAAGGCAATAGTATTCATTGTCATTCGTTGCTTTTTTGAACGAAAAGGCAATGCATAGCAATGCATAACAATTGCTATGACAACTGATGACGCATGGCAATATAAAGCAACGAATGGTGCTAAACTCAAACGAAGACTCATGCAAAAGAATGAGATAGCTTCATATAACTGCGCATCGTTGCCGACATCATAGCAGTATTGCTATTTTCGATGTCTTGTTGCCTTCCTAAAGGCACTATTGCTTTTCTGCTTACAATTCAAGCCTTTCATTGCCTTCACAGAAAAGCAACGCAACACAATGTCTTGTGCGAAGCAGGTAGACGGCAAGGCAGTCACGGCTTGTTCGGGTAGTTGCTTTGAAGTGTTCGTGTCAAATCGTTCATTTGTGCACGACAGTGCACAGCAAGGCAATACTGTGGCATGGTGCCTATAGCAATTCAAGACATCTTGTGCAGCTCTCTACTACATATACCAGAGATCGAATACGCGTTACGATCTTCGATAGAAGTCGCAATCGGTGTAACACCATTTTTTACGCTTTTCGGGCATAATATGTTTCTTAGCAGTACCGACTAAAAAGTGCGAGAGCAATCGTGCAAAATTTTTCTCTCGGCTATTCACATATACACGACAGCACTAGTCGCTTTTTCACAACGGCATTAGCGATCGTTCTTATAAAGAGCAGTCAGTCGACATACACACCAAAGACTACAAAACCGGAAACCCTTTTTTTACTTTGAATGCGTTGGTGAAAACAGGCTTCGGTGTAGTAGATTGCAAAAATTGTTTGTTTACCAAATTCAGAAAAATATTTTGAGAAAGGACTCTTGATCTTCTCCATGGCAATAAGTAAGAGATTAAACACAATTGAAGCGGCAGGATGCAAGATGCAGATACAAATGCTGCCAAGCTCTGGCGATTAAACCAAATAATAGCAGCAATGTCTAGCGGCCAAACATTGAACTTTCAAGAAATTGTAAACAAAAAATGAATGAAATGTATACTCACTTAAGAAATCAAGAAATAAATAGTCACTTTTTCAAATGCTCATATAAATTTTGCGGGAAACTTTTTTCAAAACTTCAAAGAGCAAACAAATACAGAATAAGAAGAAAAATCCCTCTGCCGCTATTAAAAGCCGCCAGAAATTAGAAATTAGCCTAAGTCTAGCGGCACAACGAAATGTAGCAGCGAAACAAAGCTGAAATGGGAGATTTTATTTTTTTCTCGTTTCCCATAAGAGCCCATGTAAATTTGACAGCTGAAAATTGAAGTTGCATCTTGCTGCTTTGATTGTGTTTAAAGCTTAAGAAATATGATTTTTTAATACGTAAAAAAGACCAAGGAGTCAGTTTTAAAACAAACGCATGCTTCTAGAACAGCGGTGCCCAAGATCAGCCATTCGGCTACTCAATTTTTGACTCACATAATATGTATACATTGAGAGCGTTAATGAAATCTCGTCAGTAGCAAAGACTTTGCCAAGAGTCTTTGGTAGCTTCAGAGACAGCGACGAGGTAGGGGTGTATGCTGCGCTTGTTTGATTTTGATGCACCCAAAAAATTATCGTTGTTTGACTTTATGACAAAGTTTATGTGAATGTTCCCTATATATTAAAAAATATTATTGCATTATTCAATTTACTTCATATTATAAATTATTATTGCATTATCTACTTTAGATTATTAAATATTATTGCATTATCTCTATTTTATACAATATTACATTTACATTACTCATTACAAGTTAATTTCCGATCTTATGCTTGATTCGAAATGTACTGCAATAATCCAAATATGTAGCGTGCAAACAAACAAAAATCCAAAAATATTCATTCTTTGTGTTTCAGCGCATATATTTTTCTCAGTGCTAAGTGAAAAAATTTCCAATACACACTCCAAATTTTATAGTGTGCGTTTGGACATCGCTGTTCTACAAATGTACATGACATTTTTTTTAAGCTGCCGAGAGCGATGCCAACGTATTTAACATGTTTTGCTGAATATTAATCTGTGATTTAGTTTAATATTTACTTAATTCCATGAGTCTCCAATATTGTAGTCTTTGGTATATTGTATCCAAAGACATGTTAATCTTAATTGTATAGAAAATTTTTGACAAATTATTAGGTATCATTGTTGTTATTTAATAGCAATTTAGAATAAAATTTTATGATTTTTCGCTTTTCGATACCAACGAGATACCAACCAGAGATACCAACTAACAAATAACTAATATTTGTAATGTAATATATGTGTGGAAATACAACATTTTTATTTCAGTTAATTTAAAAAAAACTGTCTTGAAACAATATATTTCCTAAACTGTACTTTATTGGTGTCATTGAGCAGGTATTCAAATTACATACCCTTTATGTTAACAAATCTTTTATCGAAAAACGTTTGTTTTACAAGGAAAATTCAATTTTAGATTTGGGAGGCGTTTTTATGTTTGACAAAAATTGGTATTTTCTTAGGGCCAGTTTTTCAGTGCTCGATTATCGTCGTTTCTCAGTTAACCTTCGTTTGAACGACACATTGTGTTTTTCAGTGCTCGTTTAAATGTAGGTTAACCGGCCGACATTGATGAGTTAAACTCCGGTAAATTTATCTTTTTAATAGATAAAGAAACAGCTGTTTCTTCGAGTACAGACATTTACCTTTGTTCAAAACTATGCTAATAATTTTGTTTATTTGCACCAGAACAGCTGTTCTCTTTGTAAAAATGAAAATATTGTCAAGTACTGCCAAAAAAGGTTTAGGTATACGCTAAATATGCATTGAATTTAGATAAATTCTGTATGAAATATAGATAAGATACTTTTATCATAGATACGTTAAACTCGCACTGTAAAACTCAAATCTCAGTTAACTTTTGTTTGGCGTTTAACTAATCGCCGTTTAAACGCCGTTTAAACGAGCACTGAAAAACTGGGCCTTAGTGTTGTTGTTGGTTTTCTCCTAAAATCTTGCACTGATCATGATGTTATATACATATCTAGAAAGGTAAGAGATTATAATTTCTCTATTTTGCGATAATTATACATTTTATTCACCAAAAAATTTTTAAATAGAAAAAATTATAATATTTAAAAAATCCTACATTTTATTTTTCTCTAAATGTTAGTTACTCCAAAAAATTATAGTTTGCATAAATGAAAGGTCAACGAGAATAATAACATATAGGTATCTCAAAAAGATTAGGAGAAATAGACGTGGCACTTTCAAATTTCAAAGTGCTATAACTTAGAAACTATATGAGGTGGAAAAAAATTGTTGTTGTTCTTTCTTGTGAGAAACAACCTTATACCTTTTCCCACGATTTGCAATAAAACATAATTATTCACTATTTTATTATTAATTAACCGTAGCTACCCTGGTGTAAAAAACTACATTTTTAAAAATTATTTTTCAAATATTCGTCAAAGTATAAAATATATTATTCTCAGCTTTTGTGACATTGTTTTATTATTAAATATGAGCTAAAATCGGGGAATGTCAATGTATTATTGATTAATATATTTAAGATATTTAAAAACTTCAGCATAACGCCTTAAGGTGTAGAAAACTACACTCGTGTAAACCGCATTCGTTTTTGAATCGCAACCGTCGTTTTTACCGTTATTCTTCGGATGCTTTGATTAATGTACCACTTGATTCGTTGTGCAATTTAAGTTTCAGTTGATTTTTGATCAACTCAGGACCAGGACCAAAATATTGGTGTGAAGAAGAAATTAAAGAAATTTTCTTAGAAAGTGGAAATAAAGAAGATTTTTCCTTGAGAAGTGATGAAGATTACCAAACGGCGGAGGAAGAACTAGAGCTATCTTATAACGTTTCTGAAGGTGATTCCGTGGAAGATCTCAGGATAACTTAGATTGTGATCCGTTGTTCACGTCTAATGATTGTATTGTTTGGAGTACATCACCTTTTCCATCAAAAGGCCGGAGCCAAGCATCAAATGTGTTGCGAAAGAGGCCTGTCATAACTACGACCGCTTCGTCTCAGGTAAAATGGTTGAAATTATGCGGAGAAACAAGTTATCAATTTCTCCAAAATTATTAAAATGCCAAAAGTCAGCACTTTACAGTTCGTCTTTTGCTTTCACCCCAAATACAACCCTGATGTTGTATTGACATAAAAATTAAATCTACTGTCCTACAAAGCACCTTACATAATTCAGGAGGAATTCTCGGAGATGACAGTAAGAAAATACCTGAAATAATAAAATTTTACACCCAAACAAAGGGCGGAGTCGATACCGTCGCCAAATGCTTTCGGATTACTGGATTCGGCAGTGGTGCAAGGAAGGGGGGAAAAGTGGAAGTATTACAGTATGACTTTCCTAAAAGCAGTTAATTGCAGAAGGTAATTCTTCCTTGGCTGAAAACACACCAACAGATACCATTCAAGAAAGCCGAAGCTCAACGAAGTAATTGACAAAACATTGCAGTCTTTTGCAATATGCTTAATACATCAGCAGTAAATGCTTATGTTTTGTAAAAACAGTACGTAAAGATACCAAAACATTCTAAAAAATACTGTAAATATTTCTTCTCTATATACAATAGTTCCCAATTGGCCCAAAAAACAGAGAAAAAAAACACCTTCACAAGCACTTTTGACATCTGTTTCTAAACGTGTATCTGAAGTAGGCGAACATGAACTAGCCCAAAAGGTTCAAAGACTAGATGCAATTTCGAAAATATAAAAGAGAGTGGAATATGTTTCCTGTGTACTTTAGGGAAAAACTTAAAAGTTAAATATAATCATGAAATAGCGTGCTGCATCTGCAAAAAAGTATATCCAAAGCAATGCACAAAAAACATATGCCCAAACCGTGTATGTTTTCATTTTAAATAGTGTAATATTATTTTTAAATAATAAATTTTTAAAAAAAATGTCACACAACAGAAGTTTCTTGGAGAGTAAAGGAAAATCTCTGGGTGTAGAAATCTACACTTCAGGGTAGGATTATGAATATTTTTTGAGGGTAGCTCTAAGGTTAAATTGATTTAAATATTGTTAGCAGATTGGCATCTCCACCCTTTGCCAACGAATTTTTTCCCAACTTCACCAAACGGGCAACAACAATTCAATGCAAAATTACACGTATAGCAAAGAGTATAAATAGTAAAGAGATATTATGACTCAAAGAAGAACAAGATTAGATGTGCCATTATTAGCATGAATACACACCACTCTGCCGCTATCGAAAGGCAGCGCAGCATGGTGAATGTGGTCCAATATTTACACTAAAACATAATTTTCACCATATGATTGATAAATTGTTGGTAACTTTTGCTTCGCTTTCGGAGGAAAGCACGGAAGCACTTCAACTTTGTTTTTGTTCTACTAGAAAAGTAACAAAAAAGTGTACAACAACAAAATACTTCTGTATGCTCTGAATCCCTTGATAGTTGTTGTCTGGGATGCACAAATTAGCTTTCGCGGGCAGTTTGCCCGTACGGGCACGCCGCGGGCTCCGCGGGCACTTGACAAAATGGCGTACAAACAAGGGAACAAATTTGCAGGGCAGAGTGACCAGGTTTAAAGTTAAATTCTTAAGATCTTCGCTTGTTAATACAAAATTTGTTTCATTTTGTGCAAACATTTTTTATTTTTTACTGCAGAAGAATATAAATTGTATAAAGATAATAGGGTATTTATATTGAAGCGTTTTTAAAACTTAATTAAAAAATATTTCCACACCTTGCAATAGAAATGTTTAACTTTTTGAAAAAGTGCAATATGGTTACCCTAATTGCAAGCTGATCGAAAAATTACACACAAACACATGAATGTTCTAGATCTTGCAGATAAGAATATGCACTGAGAGAATAAAAGAAAGCACTTCAAATATTTCTTGACGAATGCTTGAAACTTGAAAAAAATAATGCCATAGTCGGTGCAACTTTCATTTATCCCTTTTACAAAACAAAAAACGCATATGAGTCATCATTCAAGAAAATCAGTCAGTTTTTGGAAATAATTATTGGCAAGCTGAAAGTACGTAAATGTACTGTTCAGCATATATAATATCTCTCAGTGAATCTCTGCATCTCTTTGGCTGTTGGATACAGATAGGCAAAACTATATTTATGAGTACCCAGCCGGAATTGTCACATTTACAAAAATTAAAAACAAATAAACTTTATAATGACAAATAATGCCTAGCTACCTAAGCGTCCTTATTTTTTATTGCTGTTGTTAGTGTTACCTGTGGCCAACAACAACAAAAATAATTTCGACTCTGAGGTGTATTCCCGGAAATTGAATTCCAGGAATAGTGATTGAATGTATAAAAAATGCATAATATAAGTGGGTTTTTTAAATTATTGTAGATTGGCTCATTATTGAAAGTGTTTTCAAAGTGAACAGAACTGATGTATTGTATTCTGGATAATTAATATTAAATATAAATAAAACAAAATTAAAAATTAAAATTAAACATTAATTGAAATATACTGCCATTTCCTGTTGGGTGTTCATGGTAAGCTTGCTGAATTTCATAAATACAGTGGGATACTTTGAAATGAGTGTTGCTAAAGACAAAGCCTGCAGTTTTAAATCCGAATGGAAGCTACAATTTTCTTGCAGGGAAAAGGGTGGTCAAGCTCAGTGCCTAATATGCAAAAAACATATTATATGTAAATGTTATAATGTTATAAAATACATTATGACCGTTAAAAAGACATTATGACATTATTTAGTGATGTTGTTCCACTGTGCAGTGTAAAATTTTCGATAATTGACAGCTTGTGATTGGCTGGGTGTGTATCTGTTAGAAAAGTTGTGTGCATAACTATTGTACCATATGTCCACGGGCGTAGATATTAATTCGGGTTTATTCAATTTCTTGTACCATGGTATTATAAGATTGCCAGATATAATTTACTAAAAAAGTACCTTCCTAAATTTCTAAAGGCTGAATTCAGTCAAAAGTTTGATATATTGCAAATGGTATGAGAAATTGTTGGTGTTTTAAAGAGAGGGTTCAAAAACCCAAAAGACCTAAAATTTTAATGCGTACGCCACTGTCTCCAACACTTCCCTCTCAACTTATCCCCCTCACCAAGCTCGTACGGGCAATTGCTGAGCCCGCCAGAATTGCTACGGGCAGCTCCGGTGAACATCCCTGGTTGTTGTTATAAAGCCCAACTCAGCGGTCTTCTCAGTCCTCGTAACAAAGTAAAATTGAATGATCTCCTAATGAGTGAGAGGTTCGGAAGATCTTCTTAATGAGTATGAAGGGAGCGGAAGATCGACTTTGCTTTTGTTATTTTGCACTAACAATGCAAGCGAATATGCGTAAGAAGAGATCGATCCATCACTCGCATGCTTAGTAAAGTGTGAAAGAAAGAAGCGATCAATTTGTGGAGTACAGCGGGCGATGAGAAGAACGGTGCGATTCGTCTGGATTTGTTTTAAATTTGCATTTTAAGGTTTTTGAAAGAAATTTTGCTTTTCGTAGCTTTGCTCTGCTTCTTATTCGATGTCCAAGCTATGTAAAGCGCTGGCACGATCTACGTTTCGAGCATAGCGTGCTCTTGATGAATTCGTATAGGCAGAAGATTTAAGAAGAAGAAGACTTTAGTCGGCATATCTGTATATTTAATAACTTATACGAGTAAAAATAAAAAGTTAATGGAAGCAAAAATAAAAAATGAGAGAATGGAAATATTTCAGGGAAAATATTTATATTATGTAGGAATTCTATTTTTTATGAGTATGAAGGAATCGGAAGATCGATTTTGTGCTTGTTATTTTGTAGTAACACCTGAAGTGCTTCTGTCTGACCGTCTATAAATTTACCATGTTATTGTAGTGTCCAAAACCATTATTAAAATTAAATTAAAGACTAAAATTTTTAAAATTTATGATTTTAGTTCTATTAAGGACTATGGGCTGGCAATAAAACGAAATCAACCCTGCATTGAGCTCAGTGTATCGAATTACCAATAACACATATTGGTACAACAATTATATTATAATTTTATACATATAAAATAACAATAAACAATAACCTAATTTAATAATAAACCTAATTTAAAATACTAATAATAATAATATTATGCCGGCAAAACGTTGCAAAAAACCAAATTCCTTTAATAAACGAAAAATAATAAAGCGAAAAAAAAATTCAAGCTTGATAGACCGACAGACTTAAGCATTTGATTTTTTATTGTAAAGAAACCAAAAAGAAGTCTAATTCCCCTGTTCCCTCAACCCCTGCTGCTACCCACAATTCGATCGTTTCGTTTTCAACTCCTTTGACATACAAGATTCCATCGCTCAACTCTTCTTACGCATAATCATTTATGAACGAAAATAAGCAAATCCGATTTGTATTTATACAACAACAAAGCAATGGCAATGAGAAGCAAATTACACAAAGGATGGTAAACAAAGGCAAGAGAGCGAAGTAAATCAAAAGACCGACAGACGTAAGCAACTGAATTCTTATTGGAATTCATCAACTATTTCTCTCACTCCTCATCTAGCATACGATTGCTGCATCGATCAACTCTTCTTACGCATAATCATTTACCAAGTAAAACGAAGTTCACCACGAATTTCTCTGCTGCTATTCGCCGTAGCAGCGCTCTCGACTGCATTGTAATAATGGCACATGAAAATCTGCCGTTAGTCGAAAATTTTGAGTCATAATATCTCTTTACTATTTATACTCTTTGGGCAATAATAATATAGAATCTATGTCCGATTCACATTTATAGTTTGATGGATTATTTAAATATTTTAGTAAGCCAACTAAATTCGTCTGAATTTATTTGTAGTTACAGTAGTACGTTGTACTACTACAGTAGTACATTTAATTGTAGTATGCAACGCTGATGTAATGTATGTAATGCTGATCAAGAATCTATATACTGTTCTATATCTAACGTGCCTCCATTAATCCGGCACAAACGACAAGTTGGTAAGAAAATGTTAAAAAA
The DNA here is from genome assembly GCA_949629155.1 of Myopa testacea. Taxonomy (NCBI): domain Eukaryota; kingdom Metazoa; phylum Arthropoda; class Insecta; order Diptera; family Conopidae; genus Myopa; species Myopa testacea. The sequence goes on from OX451345.1 coordinate 21,986,973, forward strand.
AATTACCGGGATTCCCGGGAAATTTCATTGAAATCCCGGGATAGCGGGATGATTTTTCAACCCCCGGGATCTCGGGAAAACGGGATCCCGTTTGAGAAGCCCTACTTGCGACCGACCGCATTTATTTAGAAATATATGAAATTTTGAGTCATGCGTCTTCTATGTTATTACATATTCTTTGCTACAAGTTTGATTTTATTCCTATTTCCTGATTTTATTTTCTGATTACTAGCAGATGGCGCTACACAATTTTGCTGAAACTGCTAGCAAGAATCTACATCAAAACAAATAAACATCAAACTTATTCACAATTTTACACAAAACTGCCAGGAATTTCGGAATAAAAACCTTTAACACAAACTATGGAAAGGGGAAAGGAAACTCTAGTTATCGTAAACTACCTTTAAAAGTTAAAGCACTACGTGTGAAGAAGATAGCAACTAGTCAAGCGCAAGCAAGGTGGTGTAATTTCTTGCTTCCTTTTCTTACGTAATACGACTTAACGCTAGACACGCCCTGTTTGCCTGTTTCACTCTGGTCATCCATTTTAAGATGACTCAAAATGGGGTTTTTTAATTTGGCACGCCTGTTATTTATGAGGCAACAGAAAATGGTAAATGCATGTAAATAAATGAATTCATAAATAAAAGCATGTAAATAAAAAACAAAGAAAATGGTTCCATTAATTTGCAGAAAAGAGATTTGTATTTGAAAAAGATGTCCATAATGTAAAAATTAATAGGACATTTGATTCAAGCACTTAAATCTTATCTTCTTTTAGGTGTAAACATGTGTGAAATAGCTAAATATAAGAATTAGGCTCCGAAATTAAAAGATATGGACACGAAATAAATATACTAATTTAAAACTAAAAAACTATAACTTGAAGAAATCATTGATACTATATTATGTGTTTTCATACATTTATTTTCATTTAATGTCATTCATTACTGCATACGAGATGACATCAACACTTATTCATTGTGCACTTTAATATGTACTGTTTGTTTGTTTTTCTTTAAGGGGTCTTTTTCGATTTTCGCTAATAATTTGTTCAACCAACACACGAAGTGAGAAGGGTTTGTGTTTCCGCTTGTAATGCATTGTCGATTAAGCCCTGTCCGTCCGACTGTGGAAATCAGTACACCAACGATACAACATTATTATTTGTTTGGATTTTTAACCCTTACCCGCTTGGTTCATTTTCTAACTAAAACGCTCAATATATAAATATATATGACTTTAAAAAGATTTCATGTACATTTCTAAATGCATACGTTGATTTTAAAACTGTTTCCTTGGTTTTTAATGTATTTTGTTTTTGTAATCTACTAGACTCAAACCTGATTTCACAAACACATTCAAAGCGAAAAAATAATTTCCGAGAGATTAAGGGCATTGGAAACTCTTTTATCTTCAGATAAAGATGAAAAAAAGATCGAGTTTTTATGAACTGGTGATTTTAGCTATATTTCTTTTGCAGCTAGAAAGAGATAGCAAGTGACGCTTTATCTTTTAACGGTATTATTCACCAAACTTTTTTCCAAGCGGTTGCCACCATAAGGCCCAATTATAATATGCTTAACCGAGCTATAATGTGCATAACGTTGTTTCGTTAAATTTTCGTTTAATTTATTTTGCTTAAGCAAGGAGCGAAACAAATCGCACATTGCGTACGGAATTAGCTGATTTAAAAAATTGAAAGCAAATAAAGCTCAAAACGCTAAAGTTCTCATAAGCATATTATAGCCAGTCTTCTGCATTTGACATGCAGTTCGTTAACTTCTGAGAGTTGCTTATGCCAGCGTGAGCATATTATAATTGGGCCTATAAGTAGATGAAGTGAAAAATGTGTGCATCAATACATTTCTGTGGGTATTTTTATGTGATTATAGATTGTAGGTTTTGATGTCTAATTAAATTATATCTAAATTTCAATTTTATTTGAAGATTTCTACTTACATGTTTAAAATTTCTTTCTCTTGGAGTATTATTTCCAATGTATTTGTCCGTTTGAATCTTCTGATCTGTTACGGTTAAATAATTTCGAGCATGCACTTTTAATACACGAAATTCTATTTGATTCATAAGTTCGCTGGGGAGAAATAATGAAGGTTCTATTAAAAGTGAATCAGTATATTCAAACAGAACATTTCTCTGGTTATCTCCGGTCTTTGCCAAAGACTACAAGACTGGAAACTCCTCTTATTTCGTGAGAGAGCTAAAAAAAATGTCCGTCCGCGTGTTCACATACAGTGTATGTGAATTTTATGGTGAAATTGTTGACTTCTTACAAGCTAAAACAGACCATCTCAAAGCATGATATCTGACAAGGTAAATCGTTTTGCTTTGTTACCACACCGCCACAAAATGTTGGGGTGAGTTAGTGGCAGGCATACCAATGACACAACTTTATTACTAATTATTTTTTTTGTTTTTAAGTAAACATTAATAGAAAAACTATTTTTCATTTATGAGTTCTCGAGGTTCTGACGAATTCTAAGCTGTTTAGAAATATTAAAAAGTAATGTAAACTTATTTGTTTTTGTAATTCTTCATTTTTCTTTTATTTAAATTAAAATGTGTTAACACAAATAAATTTACTCTTCATTTATTTAAATTAAAATTAGTTAAACATAAACGAATTCTCAATTCATGCATTTAAAATTGAATTCATTTAAATTAAAGACCAAAATAACTAAAACCACAATTAACTAAATATTAAACCATTTCACACATTAATATTCAACAAAACATGTTGAATACGTTGGCATCTCTTTCGGATAAAAATACCCATGGTAGGTTAAAAACAGCTGACTAAATTTGTGAAATGAGCAATTTTTATGAATTTTAACTTCGTTTTACTTGCAAAATATTTAAGATTGTGCAACTATAAGACTTAAAAAAGGTTTCATATACATTTCTAGAAGCGTGCCTTGGTTTTAAAACTTGGTCTGTTTTACGTATTTGAAAAATCATATTTCTGGCTTATTTCTATGAAGAAGAACAAGAGTTCATTCCTCTCTCAAAATATTTTGTAAACAAATTCCCGCACTGTCAAAATTCGTTCCCGAACTGTCAAAATTACATGCGTTTTGTTTTTGTATTCTACGACACCCAAGCCTGATTTCACCAATACATTTAAAGCGAAAAAAGAGTTTCCAGTCTTGTAGTCTTTGGTCTTTGCTGCCAAGCCAACATCGAAGTAGGTCTGACTCGCTGCATTCTTTTATTTTTAATACACCCGAAAAATAATCGACTGATATGACGCAAACAAAAGAGACTAATGCTTCAAATTTCGACGCATCCATTAAATTTGTGAAATAAGCATTGATCTTCTTTACGTATTTTAAAAATCATATATCTAGCCTAATTATGTTATGAAGAAGAAAAACTTTTGCATTTCTCTCTCAAAATATTTTTCTGAGTGTTTTAAACAAACTCACGACTTGTCAAAATTGCATGCATTTTGTTTTTGTAATATACTACACCCAAGCCTGATTTCACCAATCCAATCAAAGTGAAAAAGAGTTTACAGTCTTGTAGTCTTTCTTTCCAGTCTTGCAGATTTCGCATATTATATTGCAAACTTTTGTTTCATCTCAGTGAGACAACAAAAGGGGATAAACTGATTTCACAGCAAACAGAAAAGTTTCTGTCGACTAGGCCAAAGTGCAAACGAAACAGAGTTCTTGTGGGGTGTAATAAAAGATTGTGCATCTTTTGGAGTAAAAAGGTGCTCTTATAGCAAAAAAAGCGGTATTGCCTGAAAATAGTTTACATTGCAAACTTTTGCTTGATTAAACAGTTAAAAGAATGAATTACTTTACATATATGCAAAGGAGAAACACGTTTCGAAACCAAAATTTGTATTTTGAATTTTGTATTACTATTAATTTTTATTTTTGGTGGCAGATGTTTAGTTTATTAGAAAAAAATAATTGGATACTGAAATCGTTGTTATAGATAAAAATACTATTCATAATTATATCTGTCACGCTGCTTAATATATATGTACATATATTGTTATACATACATATATTAATATATATTATAAAGGGTTTTCCAATAAGAGGTGTAATTTTGAACAGCTATGGTCCTGTAAGCGTGGTCGTAGTGCCCATTTGGCTGATGTTGTTTTTCATTATTAACGGCATACCTTCCTCTTTATTACGAAATAAACATGCGATAATTTATCTCAAAAAATGGCATTTTTCTTTGAATATCAAAATTACACCTCTTATTGGAAAATCCTTTATGAACTCTCCATCGTCGCCTACGAAACAATTTGTATGCTTCGTATAATGATTGCATTATATTTAGCATTTCCAAATTGTCCATTATTGTTCTCAATGTTTCAAAGTCCATTGTGTTATTTATATTAATTATTGTTTAATTTTATTGTTTAATTTTTTATTAATTTACTATTGTTAAAAATATTATTTGTAATATTTAAAAAACAAATAGTTAAAGAAAGCACAGCACTACACAAAAAATCGAATAGCGGAAACAATGTGGCGGACATGATGTTAACAAATTTTGACAGGAGTCTGCGTTTTTATTTTAGGTCTTTTTCAACGCACCCCAGTTTTCGACGCTGACGCTATTCGATGTGCTTCAGCACATATATTACAAACACATTAAACAGCAACCTGTTAAACCTCTCCCGTAGTTTTTTATATAGAGTTGCTTTAAGCAATTATTTTCAGCCAAGACTCCTTTTTCCGCTATAAATGCAGCTTTTTCTCTCGAAAACATGCATACTCGTATTCTTTTATTACACTGCACAAGAACTCTGGTTACAGTTTGTTACTTGCCGACAACATATTTTTTCTTTGTTGCGACAACAGTCCTGTCTCATTCTATCACGGATGAACTGACAGTTAAGGCCCATATTACATTGCAAACAGTTGTTCGATCGAACAGTCCAAAGAAATGAACTATTTTACTCTCCCGTCAAATCTGTTCGCTTGCTATGTTACATTGCAAACACAACAGTCAAACACTTTCCGTAGTATATATACATATTTGGAGTTGCTTTGTGCAATTATTTTCACGCAATCCTTCTTTTTCCGACATAAGTGGAGCTTTTTCACTCCAAAACATGCATACTTCTTTATTACACCACACAACAACCCTGTTCTGTTTGTAGTTTGAACTCATCGGTGGGTGTCACACTGGGCATCTATGCGCCAGACTCACACGCTCTGATTGGTTGATTGCAAAAAGTGGAACAGCTTTCAATCCACGTTCGCCTCAACGTTAGCGCTAAAATTTTGGCTGCCTCACGAGCGTCAAACACTACCACATATATAAAAACTCGAAGCACGGTCTAAAAATTTTTCTTATCTGTTGCCTTCTCATTTCTGTTTTGTTATGCGTATCAGCCACAGCAAAGGCTTCGCTTAAGAAAACATGTATGCCGGTAGAAAGAAAAAATGTATTGAATGGAAAAACCGGCTGATTTTGTGTTTTTTCTTACATTACTGTTTTCGTTTAGAATTTTATTGTATTATGTAATTTTTATTTTTATTATTATTAGCTCTAGTAACTTATTTCTTAAATATTAAAATATTGCCCATTCTTATTTTAAAAAAATTACTTAAAATATTTATCAATAACCCAAAAGAATATTTTGGAAAGAAAGGATACATTTCTTAGAATTACAAATAAAAAACAAGATGCAGGTAAAGGTTGCAATTCCTCTCGCTCTCTTTCTGTCAACCTTTTTAAAACTTGAAAATTCCTAAAAAAAAGGAGATTTCCGAAAGGGTAAAAACAGGTGAAGGTCATTGCAACAAATAATGGAAAATACGATTAAAAAATTTCGAAAAATGCAAACTCATAAGATTCCAATATACGGTAGGTATAGTCAGACAGTACGTAAAGGACAACATTGCTGCTGCTCCTGACACATCAAATTAATCATTCCGTACCGTGCTTTCGTTGAAATGAAAGCGCTTACAAACACATCTCAACCGCTTGCACGTACACGAGTTTGAGGATGCGCACAATTTTTTGTAGTGTGACAGGGTGCAACGTAAACAGCTTTTTCTGAGGCGGCCTCAAGATGTCCAATGTGACACCCACCATCGCCTGCGAACAGAGTATTTGCTATGCGAACAGTTCATCCGTTTCAATTCTCTCATGGATGAACTGAGAGTTGACAGCTTTATACAGAAAACAAAAACAATGTGACTGTTCGATCGAACAACTGTTTGCAATGTAATATGGGCCTAACAATTTTTCACAGAGAACAAATGCAGTTTGACTGAACAACAAAACGTTTGCAATGTATTATGGGGCAACAAATTGGGTTTGACAGTATATCTAATGTTGTTGTTGTAGTTTTTAACGGTGATTACAACAACAAGAAAGTGCGCACACTTCCGCTTTTATAGCCGTTTGAAATTTAACCGCTTATATCTTCTTAACTCCATATTAAAAATCTTGAGAAATCTTGAAAAAAAATTGAGTTTTTCTCGAAAATTATAAAGTTTTCGATAAGTTTTATAGGTAAAAGACATTCGATTTATCTTTCTTGCGTTACATATGCTAATCGGATATATGCTATAGTTTAGGAGATATGGGCAGTTAAGATTTCAAACGGCTAGAAAACCGGTATCGTAAGTGAGCGCTTTGTTGTTGTTGCTGAAATCACCGTTAGTAACTACAAAACCACAGGGTAAAAGCGGAACCGTCTTGATTTTAAAATATGTAGAATAAAGAAGAGCAGATTACCGTTAACTCTGAGCTGGCTTCAGTACGGGAAGTGAAGAAAAAATTGAATTGAAAGAATAATTTTTAGAAGTGCACATTCATATAAACTATTTAAAATTTTTTATTTAATATTAAAAGTTTTATTTAATATACATAAATATTTAGAACCCCAAATACTTCAACCACTTCAGACGCCCCGTCTACTGAATTAACAACGATATTACTGCTGCTCAACTATTTTAGCCTTTAATTTGGGAATCCAGTATAGGTAAACTTGATAGATAACTGTGGTACCTAAATTAGTACGTCTTGCGTTGCGTTGATTACTGCGTCTTAAAAACGACGCTGTGCTAAACGAAATACCAGTGTTGCGGTAAACATTCACACGCACATGACCATTTTTGAACATCTGCCTCCAACTTTACATCGTAGCGCATATCAAAATTGGAAATTCGAAGTGCTCTCCGTCAGTGCGTTGCTTATTTCAGCCACTTTCATAAGACTGTTCCATTAGACAATTTCATTTGGCAGCAACGCAACGCACGCTGGATTTATTTAGCTACCACAGTAAGAGTGTGTTTTAAACGAATTTTCCTTGTTGGCAATACTACGCTTCTTACGGTGTATATTGAAAAAGCAAACACAACTACACCTCAAGCAAGCGGATATTGCACGACTCTCAGCAACTCATGATGATGTTGAAAAATATAATAATTTAAAATATATTAAAATGAGATGATTGTTTATTATATTTTGTACTTATCTTTCATATCTTACTTAATAAAATTCACACAAAGCAACTTTAGTACAAGAATAGCTATATATTTAAAATAAAAATAAATAATCTATTACAAAACAGGGAAACCAGTTCAACACACAGAAGCTCAACGCTGCGAGGGCCTAAATGAGATAGCGAAACAAAATATTTGTTATCTCCCTCATATTAATATAAAACACAAGAAAACGAACTTCAACATGCAAAAATACCCAAAAATCATAATTAGGGAATGGATATGTGAACTAATATGGCGGCGTCTGGTGTAGACAGTACTCTACATAGAAGTAACAAGCTGAATAAGGGTTGTTATGCTTGTGTTGTTGTTGCTAGCTTTCATTTTAGGGGGAATGAAAGAACTCAGAACATATCGAGTAAAGGGACATCAATTGGGTATAGGATGATTTTGTTGTTGGAAAAAACCGTGTATTGGAAATTAGAGAATGGAAATGGCATATTCTGGTTTACATCAGTTTTTAGAAGATAGAATACCCATTTCCCCTTTCAATGTATTGGAGAGGGTGAGTAATCTGCTCTCAGGTAGAAAGTGTGTGCCAGTTCCATGGACAAATGCTTGCCAGATGTGTTTTATGCATTGAGACATATAGTAAGACGTGTCACCCTAATGAAGGTGTTATTGGAATAGACGACTATAGCTGTTCTGTTACAACACGCAAACTTGTTATAGAGAATTTTTATAATTTGTTGGGAAACCAGTTTCATACTCTCTGTCTATAATTTGAGATTATTATCTACCATTTATTCAATTCTTCTTTGAAGTGCTGTTCTCACAATGTTTAATTTAGTAAAAGTGTATTCAGTAAAGGTTTCGGTCGATGGTAGAATTTTTTGGTCAGGAGAGAAAAGTTAAAAAAATAATTTTTTGTAAGCAAATCCAAGACATCTGTATAGCAAATGTTCGTACGAATGGCGTAACGCCCTGCACCGAAAATAGTGTAATTTTTAGGAATACTGTATTATGTGAAAGTGATGGGATACCAACTTAATTAAAACTTCGCGCCGTGTGTATATATGCATACGTAAAGATAGTTTACAAAGTTACGCTCGGTAGTGAACAACGTATCACAGGTGCTTAATTCAGGTCAATCCATTCAATTAGTGCTTAATTCAGGATCTCCACCTGCATTTGTAGTGTTTCGATTTTTCTCATTCTTCGTTAATGCATTGTTTCTTAGTTTAAAAGTATGCATGCCCATATTTAAGTTCGTTCGATTCGATTTTAGTTTAAAGGATGGATCGGCGGGCTTTAAAATTTATTTTAAAAAGGTATTTTTAAAATTTTATTTATACTTTTGGTTTCATTTATATATATGGTGTCTGGTTTTGTTATTTTGCGAATTCTCATCCATAGAGGCGTATGTATACGTTGTGTGTGTACACAATGTCATTTTGCATGGTATCAATATTGGATGAAAGGAGCAAACGAATAATGGGCGGCCAGTGATGCTTACTAAAATCTTTGAAGAACTATTGCCACAGTCAAGCTTATATATGGCTGGGTACGTTTATGTAGTTCCGGTACTACGGCCTTTATAGTGGCCAAAGCTTGGATAGATGTTCAAAGTAAACATGCAATAAAGAAATTGAATTTAAGTCCTGATTAGGTAACTGATTTTCAGTTAGAGGCTTCAGCATTACTTCAAGTAAAATTAGCCAACGTATTTGTGATCAAAATAAATTTTTTAAAAAATAAAAAATTGCATTAATATACAAAGTACGTGATATTGTAGAAGTAATGCGTAAATGCAGAAGTGTCATATACGAAAATGAAAATATATACAAGTTATAATTACTACTTCAATTTTGCTTAGGGTAATTTTCCACGGAAGTTTTGCTAGAGAACAGAATAATCTTTCATGGTAAACATAATCACAGTTATCACATAATAAAAAACAACAAAAATAATAAGAGTTGGTTAGAATTAATGATGATTCAAAGCTTGCTGTTTTTATAAAAAATTAATGCAATGCCTTATATTTATTATACTCAATATTTTACGACTGATATCACTGGAATAAAGACTGAAAGCTGCTTAATGTTCAGTAATAGAAGAGGCTTGTTAAAAGGTAAAATAATAGTACATATCTAAATTCAAATATTTAAAAATGCAAAAAAAAAAAAGGAACAGATAATGCGCATGTCGACCTAACCAATATTGTTGTTTTTTGGCGCTGACTCAAACAACAACAACTATTTTTACTGCTCATATAGTTCCAGAGTTATAGGGCTTTCAAGTTTGAAAAGTGCAGGCCTGTATCTTGGTATTAAGGTATTAAGGGAATTATCTGTCATTTATGTAATAATACTTTTTTTCCGAAAACGTGCAGTTTCGGAGTAAAATGAGTTTTAAATTTCATTGACTGATCCCGATGAAAAAAACGTGTCGAAAGCTAACTTTCTTAGTATTGGCATAATTATGTGTATAATTAAATTATAATTGTAAAAGGGTTATAACTCAGGAACTACATATATGAGAGCAGTAAAAAGTGGGCATAAATGAAGAATAGCTGCTCAGATTTTGTCCATCTTTTTTTTACCGTTAGTTGGTACCATCAGGAATGGAAGTGCCCATGCTTTTTCGGGGGATGGTCAGCCATCTTGGATTTATGACCGTTTGAAAGTCAAATAAATGGTACTAATAAAAGACACTTATCTCATAAACTAAGTGAGTTAGCGGAACAAACGAAGTACTGTTGAAAAGGTATTTTTAATACCTTTCATTTATGTAATATACATAATATACATCCATAACATGGCGGTTATGGAGTTATATTAATGTTTAGAAAAATGTGACAAGTTGACCTTGAAACAACAATTTTTTTCTTCCAAACGGACTCATTAAGGTATAAAACAAATTACAGTTGGAAAGCTTGTTCTCTTACATTTAAAATGGTATATAATATGTTATACACTGAATTCTGTTTTTACACGGAAATTGGTTCCAGGAAAACCCGTGTTAAAAAAAATTGTGTAAAAAAAGACATTATTCGTATGCAAAATATGTGATTGGTTGCTTATCTCTAAAACCTATTGAAATTAGTGAAAAACAAGGATTTTTTAAGAACAACTATTCAGGTTTAGTTTATTAAATCACATATATAATGTGTTTGTACACAATCATAGTTATTAAAGAAAAAAATAGTTCAGAAAATATTAACACATTCTAGTTGCTGTGACAAATAAATTTGATTGTATGCACTAAACGGGAATTCCCCTACATTTGTGCTATTTACAATTGCTCTGACCATTAAATTTGCTTGTATCCACAAAAAGGGAATTCCCCCTAATTTGTGATATGAACATATTTCGGAAAAATTAAATTTAACCAAAAAAAATTTAAGCCGAAAAGATTTTGAATCGTGCTAAATGGAATAAAATCGTGTAAAAAATTTTAAAATTTGTTTATTTTCAAACCGTGTTATATCAAAACCGTGTAAAAACAGAATTCAGTGTACTTACTATTCTATTACATTACTTCTGCATTTGTGTCAAAAATTGTTGTTGTTGTTGGGGTCAGCGCCGAAAACAACAATAACAAAAAATAAGAAAATTAGTTAGTTCGACAACTAATGTTTGCCTTCTTTGTTTTTAGATCATTTTAGAATCGACTTACATATATATGTATGTACGAAAAATTATGATCCTAAGTGCTTTATTCATAGGAATAAAGAAAAAAAAACCTTTTTATTGTGAAAGCGTTTTTTTTTAAAATGAGTTGTTTTCTTTTTGTATCTATAATACAAAGGAAACAATATGTTTCAACGTTCATACTTACAGTGCGCTCGGGAAAACGTCAACTAATTAAAACCGCGGGTGTTGACGTTTAACAAATTGTTGACGTTTATGAATGTAGAAACTTTTAATAAAAAACATATTTATAGTGTGCTTTAAAACGTTTTGACTATAAACTAAAACGAAACATAAACAAATACAAAAAAGGAACAAAAAAGGCTTTCAGCCTAAGTAAAACTAAAGGAACACATTTTAAAAGAGATCACATTTCACATACATACATACTTATGCATCTAAAAAATCTGTTATTTTTTTCTGTTGTTTTTATACCCTACACACGAAGTGAATAGGGTATATTCACTTACTGCTTCCGTTTGTAACGCATTAAAGGAGGCGTGACAGGTATAGAAAAGTATATATATTCTTGATCAGCGTGACCTCCTGAGTTGATCTAGCCATGTCCGTCTGTCTGTCTGTCTGTCTGTGGAAATCACGATTACAAGAGAATGAATAGAGGTATATTCATCAAACTTGGCACGAATATTGTTTAGCATTAGAAACTCATCGGTATTGAAAATGGGCAAAATCGGACCATTACCACGCCTACTTTTTATGCTGAATATTAATTCCTGCTTATAGCTCAATTTATCAGCTCGTAGAATGAATTTGAGGTTGAAATTTTATTCACAAACCAACTGTCTTTGACCAAAACAGACTACCAAAAACGGGCGTGGTCCGCCCACTAATTAAATAAAACTCGATTACAGGAGAACGAGTAGAGATATTTTCATCAAATTTGGCATGAATATTGTCTATCATCAGAAACTCATTGGTATTGAAAATGGCCAACATCGGACCATTACCACGCCTACTTTTTATAGTGAATATAAATTCATCCATGCTTATAGCTAAATTTCCCAGCTTGCAGAACGAATTTGTGGTTGAAATTTTGTCCAGAAGTCCACTGTCTTTGACCAAAACAGACTACCAAAAATGGGCGTGGTCCGCCCACTAATTAAATAAAACTCGATTACAGGAGAACGAATAGAGATATTTTCATCAAATTTGGCACGAATATTCTCTGTCATCACAGGCTATTTGAGATTAAAAAGGAAACAAATTAGACCATTGCAACGCCTAATTTTTAGGTAAACGTGTGTAGGGTATATGAACTTCGGCCAGGCCGAAGTTAACACTCTTTCTGGTTTCCTTTCCAATACTTGGAGGAGAGCTTTCTCTCGTAAACATGTTAATACATTTAGGTCATTTTGCTCAACATTCTCACATTGAGCCCAATCCAAAGCCCGGTTAAATATTTCGACAGCTTCGTTTAGTTTTATTGTCTGTACATTTGTACTCGTATCTAAATCGTTGTCATCATCATTGGTCACTTCTAACTCGTAATTTTTACACGAATCAGAAACATTACCCAGTAGAACATCTTCATTCCACTTCTGAATGGATGGTACTGCACCCTTTTCTAATAACTCCAAAATATTTGGCTTTTCTTGTAATTTAAGCACTTTCGGTTGTTTTGAGCACATTTTGGTAATGTGATACTTACGAGAACAAAAAAGCAACTAAACATAAAAAAGACAACACATAGAGATGCAATTTTTTTTCTATTATACGTACTTATAAGGGGAATACCCAAATTTCTGAACTAATTTCATAAAATAAATGTGTTTGTGATCAAAACTCTGTATTTTAAGTCTTTCTAAATTCAAAATTTTGGTTTATTTAAAGTTGACGTTTTAGAGCTTTTTGGTTTGGTTGACGTTTTATAGTAGACAATGTAAAAAATTAAGGGTTGACGTTTTGGGACGTTGACGTAAACTAGTGTTGACGTTTTCCCGAGTGCACTGTATTTAACCGAAAACGAAAGGTGTTGATAAAAAATGTTTATATTTCTTCAAAATAAACTTAGCTGCTTGATTCAAACTGGTATTGCCACCTTGATTCGCGACACATTACGAAATCACTTTTTACTTTAAAGTGATTTGCATCATTAAGTAGGTACTAAATATTCTTCGTAACAATAAAATAATGGAACAGATATACGACTTCCCGGAATCGCCAATCGTGTTATTGTTGCTTGTGATGGAGACTCCAACAACGGTATTTTACATATTTTTTTACGGTATATACCTATACCAGACATCTTCTATAGTTTAGGAGATAAGGGGACACTAATTTCAAAGGGCTATAACTCAGAAACCAGGAACAGCAGACGTTTTTGTTGTTGTTGGGGGTCTATCACAAGCGACAACAACAACAGAAATAACAACACGATTGGCGATTCCGGGAAGTCGTATATTTAAGCCAAAATAATAATTTCAACACAAATCAAATAATTCATTAAAGGTACTTATAAATAAATTAAATACTTATAAATAAATAAATACAACAACCAATTTTGATGTTGCTTTGGTTGTTTCTGGCGCAACAACAACAAAACGTACTTTTGGCCACGTTCACTTTAGAAGTTATAGCCCCCTTGAAATTAAAAATTGAAATTTGAACTTAACAAAACACTTTCGTGAATATTGAAGTGCTACCATGTAAGTAAAACAATAAAATCTTGAACATCCCAGTGATACTGCTTGAGAATTTATGAGAACCGCCGTGAAATTCTCAAATGTTTACAATTTTCCTAAGCCACTTCTGCGTCCTGTTTTTTTGAATTTAAATAAGTTATGAATATTTATTAATTTTAATAATATATAATAATTTTAAACAAAGAAAAATGTAACAAGTGTGCAACAATTTTTCATCTTTCCTCCCTAATAATTGTATGCTTCTTTTTATTAATTTCCTATTCCGATAATAATAGCTGCGTTTTTTTAATGAACTGGAGATCCAGTTCATTAAAAGAACGACGAGAGAAATTTCGCTAAAATCGAAATCGCGCCCAACTTCATTGTATAATCTTTCATATGTAGAGTAATCTGAATCGCGTTTTTTTAATGAACTATACAGGTCTTCACACAAAATTATTTTTCAATTTTATTTTTTGACGTTTTCCGAAATTCGTGAAGTTCGCTACATTCAAAATAGAGGGAAATCTTAAAATTTCCCTATAACCCAGATAGAGACCTGGGTAAAACCTGAGTAAGTGTCAGTTGTATGGCGAAGATCTATACAGTTCATTAAAAAAACGCAGCTTATAATAGCTTACTCCAACATCACTGAAATATTTAAGAATTTATTTTTATATATTACTTATATGGAAGGATTGCAATGTTTTTAGAAAAAATCTTTATTTCCGTTTTGCTCGAAAATATCAAAATATAATTAAAAAGGTTCCCATATCAGTTTCTCTTTTTCGGAGAAATTTCGTTTATATGGGACAACCATTTTCCTTATTTTAATATCAAGTCACGAAAAGTTCAATAACAATTAAAAAAGAAGGGGAAAAGATTAGGCGCTTCTCGAAGTAACCAATGTTGTTGTTGTTTCTGGCGTACATTACAATTAGGAAAACGTTAATTAATTAATGAAAAAAGTACTAAAACTCTAAAATTTTATTTTTCATATCATAGTGGTATCTCGTAAAGTTTAACAGATTTAGGCCTGGAATTTTGAAACATTAAAGGGCTATAAATCCGGAACTAGACGAAAGCAGTACAAATTATTGTTGTTATGGTCAGCGCCAGAAACAACATTGGCTAGGTCGAGAAGCGCCTGATTTAAGCCAAAAATGCAAACGTTTTAAGTAAAAAAAATAGTGCGGATGACACCATAGAATGTGGCCCTATTTTCCTAATATGCAATTAGTTTTAATTTAAAAGAAATATAAATATGGCACTACGGCCAACATTTTGATATTCAGTAAATTTCACACACACATTGGCATAACATGTTTACGACTTTTGAAACTAAACGAGCAACCACAGTGTCCAGCCATCGCTGGTATCAGCATACCTGTAGTGATACCGTATCAAATGATACTACGTCTAGCCAAGCTGATAGGGATCAATTAGTAAAAATATTTATATACAGTTTAAAAGCAAAGGACATTACCTTTCTTTTGATACCCATAACGTTAGGGTACATGCAGTACTTTTGTCGGGGCTAATGGGTTACTCTAGATTTATGCCGTGGCATCTTTTGTACACCTTGACCGCCCATGTATTTCTGATATATGGCCAACTTCAAACGCGATTTAACAAATTTTGGCTATAACCGTCCTAAGCACTTTCTTAGTGCTAGTGAGTGTATTCAGTGGCTTTTAGGAGCTGTAGCTTTCATCAACGCACTAAGCATGGTTTGCCAACAGTGATATCTTTTCAAGAACACCTTGACCGCCATTGTGTAGGTGATACGAATTGAAGCGTTGATATGAATTTCCGCGGGTTACGTATATTCGATTTTAAATTTGTGGCGTTATATTGGTAGTCATGTCTACCTCACTTATGCTGACAAGTGCGTTCACTTTGAATGTTCAGTTGGTTTTTGAAAGCTATTTTGCTTGGACGTGTCAAAACACCTCTTCGATTTTTGCCTATTCCATAAAATGTATCAAGGACGTGGTGTATCATGACCTCTTGCCACAGGGTAGAACGGTTAATAACGACTAGTACCTGCAAGTTATGGATTTGTGGTAGAACAAAAATTGGCTTTTGCACAATGATAACGCCCCTTCTCAAACATCGTTCCATGTGCGCGAATTTTAGCCCAAAAACAACATCATAATGATGCCCCAGGCAACGTATTCCCCAGATCTGGCCGCTATGACTACGCTACGCTATGATTGAGATGATAAAGACGATATCGAAGGAAGAGCTGAACAAGATCACTAAAAATGATTTTTTGAAGTGCTAAATAATTTCTGAAAAAAGGCAAAATTCGCTTTTTGAATGGACCTCGTATATAGCCAACTTCAAACGCGATTTAAAAAATGTTGGCTATAACAAGTGCGTGAAGTTAAATTCGCGTTTTTTTATAGTTAAATTCGTAAATAGCGGAGACACAAACCACAAACACGAATTTTAAATTCGTGTTTTTCAAAAATGCTTTGTTCATATCAGAGCAAACTTTGAAGGCAAATTTCGATCAATCCGAAATATAACTTCGATATATACTATACATCGTTGAAAAGAGGACGTCGAGAGCTTTCCAAAGATATCATTTTGATGCGTGCACTCGTAGAACTTTGGCGTCAGAGGCCACCTAAACTTACTCTATGCGCGATGCATATCAGAGTAAACTTTGAATGCAAATTTCGATATATCCAAAATATAACTTCGATATATGCTATATGTGTTATATCACAGAATAAACAGTATACAGAATGCGCATGTCGACCAACGAAGCAATCTGAATTATTGGTGCGGGCCGAAAGCAATAGGGGGATAACAAAATTTGGTTAACAGAGCTTTGTCGCTGTTAATTTGTCGGGCGACGAAGTTCTCTGCTGTTATTAGTTAGGCAAGTTTCATCAAAAGAGCGAGTTCAGTGCACACTCTACCAACAAACACACATGATATGAGAGTGCTGTTTCTCTTGTTCACGTTCGTTCGAAGATCTTTTCGAATGAGTATGAAGGGATCGGAAGATCGACTTTGTTTCTTTTATTTTGCACTAACAATGCTAGCGAATATGCGTAAAGCATTAACCACAACCAAGGCTACAGGCTACAAAATACAAGCGGCATCTGTCAAAATTACATTGGCCCTTAAGCATTAACCACAACCAAGGCTACAGGCTACAGGCTACTAACTGCAAAAGTAGCTAACTTCCAGCACTAACCTCAGTGCTTCCAATGATAGCGGCGTGAAGCCAGCAGCAAATGTCAAAACGCAAATCTTTTTATATGTAAAACGTAAACAAACACAAAAGAAGAAGAAGCATAGCTACGCCGCCAGAGAAAAATAGAACTCGATCGACTGCAAGCGGCGTGAAGCCTAGCGGCTAGCTGCAAGATGCGTAGCGGCACTGGAAATCAATGTTTTTTTCTTGTTCCCCATAAGAGCCAATGTAATTTTGACAGATGCCGCTTGTAGCCTGTAGCCTGTAGCCTTGGTTGTGGTTAATGCTTTATGGGGAACAAGAAAAAAAACATTGATTTCCAGTGCCGCTACGTATCTGCGGTTAGCCGCTACGCATCTTGCAGCTAGCCGCTAGGCTTCACGCCGCTTGCAGTCGATCGAGTTCTATTTTTCTCTGGCGTAGCTATGCTTCTTCTTCTTTTGTGTTTGTTTACGTTTTACATATAAAAAGATTTGCGTTTTGACATTTGCTGCTGGCTTCACGCCGCTATCATTGGAAGCACTGAGGTTAGTGCTGGAAGTTAGCTACTTTTGCAGTTAGTATCTTGTAGCCTGTAGCCTTGGTTGTGGTTAATGCTTAAGAAGAGATAATCGATGCAGCACTCGTATGTCAAGTAAAGTGTGAAAGAAAGAATCGATCCATTATGGTGTACAGCGGCCGATGAGAAGAACGGTGCGATTTGTCTTCTTTTGCTTCTCTTACAATAACAAACCATGTGCAGCCGTCCGTCCGTCTGGATTTGTTTTCAATTTTGCATTTTATGGTTTTTGGAAGGAATTTTGCTTTCGTAGCTTTGTTCTGCTTCTTGTTCGATGTCCAGACTTTGTAAAGCGCTGGCACGATCTCCGTTGCGAACATAGTGTGCTGTTGAAGAATTTGAATACGCAGATGATCTACTTTAGTCGGCATATCAACACATTGAATACTTTATACGAGTAACATTAAAAAGTTAATGTTACCCTTTTATAGGGTTAAACGAATGTTTTTTACGAATTTGAAATAACACGAGATAGAAAGAAAATATAATTCCGTTTTTATAACATTTATGAACATTTTTTTTAACAATTCATAGATTATCAATATTCTATGCATTTTTCTCATGATTTTTTTTTTTTACATAGTAGTTTTGTTTTAGAAAACGAAAAAAAGTGCTAGTCGAGAATTTTTTAGGAGTTTGCCTGCGAAACACATTCCTACATCTTCCTTGTGTAAACATATATATCTGTACAAACATATGTATTGTACGGGTATGTGTGTACATATTTATAGTACAATAGAAATGCTGTAGGAAAAAGTCGACAGAGCAACGATGATACCGAATGATGACGAATTGCCGTCGGGAAATGTTAATCAGCTCACTCGGTTCTGTTAAGGCAGGCATCCACCAAAAATTCAGCACGCGTTCTGTTCGCGTTCTGACCGCGTTCTTTTGTATCCACCAAAAAGCAACACAAAAGCTGCTCGCGATCTGATCGCGCGCAGCACGCGCGCTGAACGCGAACAGCTTTCCGAAATGTTTTCGCGTCGTATCCACCAAAATACGAGTGCACGCATTAAAGCTGCACGTTGCTTTTTGTTTCGTTTTTCGGTGGATACAACCAAATTCTTGAAATTTTGTTCGCGTTCTGTTTGCGAGCTGCTTTTTTGCTATCCATTTGAAATGGAAAGCAAACGAACAACCGGCGAACAAATCAGTGCGATTTTGTTGGTATTTAATAATGGAGTAGGCAAATCAGCGCAAACTTGCACGTCTTCTTCTTCTTCAAATTCTTCTGAATTTGGTCCAACAACAAAATTTCAGAACGCGAACAGAAATGGAAAGCAAACGAGCAGTCGGAATTCAGAACGCGTGCAGAACGCGAACAGTACGCCAAGTATACTCACTAAAAAACATGTACGCGAACATCACGCATTTTATAGACGTGCAAATGTTTTTGGTGGATATGACACGCAAACAAAGTTCGCGTTCAGGACGCGCTCAGTTCGCGTTCATTTGCTCTTCCGTATCCACCAAGCTCGCGGTCAGAACGCGTTCAGCACGCGTGCCTTGGTGGATGCGCACCTTTAAGGCAGGCATCCACCAAAAATTCAGCACGCGTTCTGTTCGCGTTCTGACCGCGTTCTTTTGTATCCACCAAAAAGCAACACAAAAGCTGCTCGCGATCTGATCGCGCGCAGCACGCGCGCTGAACGCGAACAGCTTTCCGAAATGTTTTTGCGTCGTATCCACCAAAATACGAGTGCACGTTGCTTTTTGTTTCGTTTTTCGGTGGATACAACCAAATTCTTGAAATTTTGTTCGCGTTCTGTTTGCGAGCTGCTTTTTTGCTATCCATTTGAAATGGAAAGCAAACGAACAACCGGCGAACAAATCAGTGCGATTTTGTTGGTATTTAATAATGGAGTAGGCAAATCAGCGCAAACTTGCACGTCTTCTTCTTCTCCAAATTCTTCTGAATTTGGTCCAACAACAAAATTTCAGAACGCGAACAGAAATGGAAAGCAAACGAACAGTCGGAATTCAGAACGCGTGCAGAACGCGAACAGTACGCCAAGTATACTCACTAAAAAACATGTACGCGAACATCACGCATTTTATAGACGTGCAAATGTTTTTGGTGGATATGACACGCAAACAAAGTTCGCGTTCAGGACGCGCTCAGTTCGCGTTCATTTGCTCTTCCGTATCCACCAAGCTCGCGGTCAGAACGCGTTCAGCACGCGTGCCTTGGTGGATGCGCACCTTTAGAAACACCAAACGAGTTGAACTTTACAGAAACAAAGGCTGTTAAATGCTGGTCGTAATATTATTAACAGCGGACGTAATGTTAAGTTAACAGTGGTCGTAATATTGCGACCACGGAACAAAATTTTTTTTGTATGAGATGCGCATTCTGTATACTGTTTATTCTGTGGTTATATGCTATGTTTGCATATTCCTCCAGGGATATATTTCGTTGTAACGTTGTAAATGCAATCAATCATCCTGCTGCATGTTATAACTTTTATTATTATTTTGAATCGCTTAATTAATTCAACGTCCACTCCTGTAATGAAAGCTGCCGTCTCAGGATCTGAGAAAAATCTTCTAGCGGTGTTTCCATCAATCGTATTTCCCTCTCCTTGTTTTGGATGGTCAATTATTAGCCCTATTTCACGATATTGTTCCTGTATTTGGCTGTTTTTCAGTTTGCGTTTCTCCTTATTCACTGTATTTTCTCTAATCGTTCCTGTTGCTCCAAATTCTAAATCATAGCCAATTTTAGTATATGTTCCATGAAATGAATTCTATTGTGAAGAGGCGACAATCCGAATTCGTGTGCCTCCTCAGAATAATTGGCATCTGCTGGTGCTGGAGCTAGAGGATGCCTTAGTATCAGTTAAGGCTTGTCCGACTTTTCCAGCAATCATGATGAGCAGAAGTTTGAAATCTATTTGAATAATATGGCCATGATACTCAAATAGCCGCGGCTGAAGTTCATCAATTTGCCTCCTAATTTTATCAACTTCTTCGGTTATCACATCTTTTATCACATCACTTACAAAAGCCAAGACTTTTCACATAATTCTCTTCCAATGAAAGCAATAATCTCTTCACATTTACAGTAAGAGCTAATTACATGATAATTAAAAAAACCTAATTACTGCAAACTATCCCAGTACCTTTCCATACTTTGAAATATACATATAATTTGAAAGAAAAGTATAACACTAACGAAGAAAAAATAACGGAAAACATGTTAAAAACGTTTGCAGTGTGCGACTTTGACTCATATAATGGGCTCTAGCGCCCGGTGGGGCAAACCGATGCAAAAAAAATTGGTATGGGCTTTTAGAGGAAACTTTCAGTTTTACAATGGTGTAAAATTTGTTTTGGAGCATTTTGGAGCGCAAAAGTCGTGCTCCAAAATACGAAAAAATTTAACCAAATTTGGAGCATTTCTGGAATTCTTGTTACGTGATAACTATACCACAGTTTTACTCAATTGTAACAACATTTGACAACGAATATATCCAAGAATTTAATAAAAAAAAACGGAACTTAATATCTGAAATATTGAAAGATATGGATATCTAAATCTGTGAAAAGTTGAAACAATGTGTTTATTTTAGTTGAAAATAAAAAGTGCTGTCTTTTATTGCATAGTTACTAATGAAATAATCAAGATAAAGCTGTAATTTTTTGGCTCCCTAGGTTCTCAGGTTTCTACTTTCATATGACCTAACCCATTTTGCAATCGATGACATTAAAAAAAATGACTTTTGGCCGCTAAGTTGCAAACATCGTTGGAAAGAGGACGTCGAGGTCTTTCCAATGATATAGGTTTGATGCGTGCACTCGTGAAACTTTGGCGTCAGAGGTCACCTAGGTAAGTCTAAGCGCGATGCATATGAGAGCAAATTTGAATGCAAATTTCGATATATCCAAAATATAACTTCGATATATGCTATACATCGTTGGAAAGAGGACGTCGAGATCTTTCCAACGATATCGGCTTGATGCGTGCACTCGTAGAACTTTGGCGTCAGAGGTCACCTAAACTAAGTCTGTATCGAAGTTATATTTCGGATTGATTGACGCCAAAGTTCCACGAGTGCACGCATCAAGCCGATATCGTTGGAAAGATCTCGGCGTCCTCTTTTCAACGGTGTATAGCATATATCGAATTTATATTTCGGATTGATCGAAATTTGCATTCAATATTTGCTCTGATGTGAACAACGCATGTGTGAAAAACACGAATTTGAAATTCGTGTTTGTGGTTTGTGTCTCCGCTATTTACGAATTTAACTATCAAAAACGCGAATTTAACTTCACGCACTTGGCTATAACCGCCCCAACCATTTTCTTACAATTGGTGAATGTATTCATTGGTTTTCAGTCGGTGTTGGTTTCATCAACGCACAAAGTATCGTTTTCGAATAGTGGCATATCGGCAAACTTATCTCGCACACTCGCAGCGAAAAAGTCATTTACATTGAAGTTAACGGTTCTATGTTAAGATCACGAACTTTAACATTGTTCTGTTTAACATAAACGTTCGCGACGTATTTAACTTCACGCACTTACTTTGAAATGCGTATAAAATACGAATTCGTATTCGTGCTTAGGTTTCATATCTTTGCTAAGTTATCATCGCATTTACGAATTTATCTCCACGCACTTGTCGTTTTTTCTGCGTAATTCGCCAGAACTATTTTCAAAACTAGTAGAGAACTCCAGAACTCTTTGGGGTTCACCCAGAACACCAAACAAAAATTCACTTTTTAAAAAGTGAGGTGGTAACTTCACACCCATAATCGTGTCCCCCAGGTGGATCTACAATACATAATTTTCAAATAAACTGTCTCCAAACCAAATTTGACATGGGAATACGGAAAATCATTCCACAATACATGTCTCCAAACCAAATTTGACATGGGATGACGGAAAATTGTTCCACAATACATCAATTTTCAAATGCATTAGCGAACCCTTGAAAATATAAATTATAAATGAGAACATTCTGGTTTGTCCATGTTATGTTTTTCGTTGAACAAAAAGTTTGTCAAAGTGTATGAGAAGTGCTTCTGGAGATACATTCGGTAAACAAAAATTGGCCATTGACGCCACATTCTTGCCTGTGCACGGCTGAAATTTCAGTAGTAGGTAATAGGTGGATGGGTGATATAGTGACCTTTAGAGCAATATTCAAACCGTTTTCAGATTATATTATATCTTTTACTAAACGAATAAGTAAATCTGAGTGACCTTGGCACTGCTAATTATGTTCGAATTTATATTCGTATTTTGGTTTATATCTTTACTAAATTCGCGTCGGATTCACGAATTTAACTTCATGCATTTTGATTTTGTTGGGAGAAACGAATTCGCCTGGAAGGCGAATGTTCTATCCGTAAACTATTTCTGCATATGTGATAGCAATGTCTTCCTTGAAGCCTGTGGATGGTACGGAGAAGTGGTGGTTTTATGACACCAAACTAATTTACTTAATTCGCAAAAAAGTTTTGATGTGAATTGTGAACCTTTATCGGTCGTAATTTGAAGGGGTACGCCTAAATGCTATATATACTGGTTAAAAAATACCTCAGCTATTGTATCGGTATCGATTTCTCGTAAGGGGAAGGCTTTGGGCCAACGCGTGAATCTATCTATACTTAATGGTTAAAATATACTGATAAACATTGGAAGGAGGCAAAGGACCTACGATGCATATATATGCACATATATGTTTTCCTTTTGAACTTTGCATTTTCATCATTGTTTCGTATGCTTTCGATTTTTGCATTGTGTTCCTTGTTTAGTTCCTTGTTCATATTTGGACAAAAGTATGTATGTATTTGATATTAAACGGCGTGCTCTGAATGCGATATGCTATGTAATGTATCAAATATTTGTATCAATAAATGTATCAAACGAATTTGTCACATTCGGTCTAGTTAAATTGTTGATGGTTTCTCACCATATTTCTATAAAATTTTGCAATTTTTATCAACATTA
This sequence comes from Myopa testacea, assembly GCA_949629155.1. Classification (NCBI taxonomy): domain Eukaryota; kingdom Metazoa; phylum Arthropoda; class Insecta; order Diptera; family Conopidae; genus Myopa; species Myopa testacea. The sequence continues at coordinate 22,010,495 of OX451345.1, forward strand.
AATTTTGGTTACTGTTAAGAACAGGATTCTTAAGATTGTGTTGTTTTTTACCAAAATTTAAAGGTTGAAGTCCGTCTTTTGTAGAGTGTTTATTTCGAAGGCGAGTTATAGAGTGTCAGCCACGATATTTGTTTCATCACGTATATATTGCATATTTTGTGCAAATTGTACTACGTATTCAAGGTGTCTGGTCTACCGTTGGCATCGTTCTGGATTTCATGGCGAATGTCAATCGTTTGAGGTATGTGTATATTGGGAATTGCCAACTTTCCAAGTGATGTCTGAAATATTTAACATTTAAAAATGTCGCCAATAATGCGCGGTCAAATGTATTGTATTTGGTCTCAGTGGGTGAAAGTTTCTTTGGAAACTTATAATTTTTAATTAACTTATAAACTTTCTTTATAACTTAACTTAAAATTAATTTTCTTATTAGGACAATTATTATTGTCCTATTTCTTTAGGATACCGCTGACAGAGACAGTTTAGCAGCTTTGTTTAAATGATTCAACATTCTTTTGATGCGAAACTGTTCTTAATATCATCAAAGGCTTTATTAGTTTCTTCATTCCAAATTAGTGTTTTGTCTTGTTTTTTTTTTTGAAGTCTTGTTAATCATATATATGATGTTTGTTTTCTCTGTCTTCGGTAGTTCGTAATTTCTAATGGCTAAAATCTCTTTTATGAGGGTCCTAAGATGTCATAAATTGTGGTGCCAAAAGTACATTTTCTTGGTTTGGTATTCAAACCGTACTCTGTTGAGCTTTTAAAAAGTAATTTTAGGTGTTTCATCTGTTCTTCGTTTTCGCTACCTACAATACGTCACTACGTTTCACTAGCTAGCTACAATACGCTAGCTACAATACGAATACGTTTCGCTACGTCATCAATACACACGAAGAAAAAGTCAAGTTTTTTGACGACTTCGTTTATGAATCTCTGAAATGTTTGTGCAGATTCCGCGTGTGTTTTTCATAGACACCTGCCTTGATAGCTTCATTCCATGGAATGAAAAACATGCTTACGTAGTTAATTCAATCCTCAACCATTGACCAATGATAAGGCAGGTTTGAATCCAGATCACGTATGCTGTCCGGAAAACTCGGCGAACAGACTGGTACCAAATGATCCAACTTAGTTAGAATAAGTCTACACCACCTTTGTGGGGCGAGAGGCCCAGCTACCTCATATGTTTAAAGACTACCACAACCACCTTAAATCCTCCTCGAAGTGCCCACCACACTCACTGCGCCTAAAACCGAAGCTTTAGTGTACCCCAGTCCTGAGGTACAGAATTATGTCTCTGATACGACTTTGTAACGTAACTTGTCGCCACTAACTAGAATAGTTACTATCAATTCAGGTTCTTCTAACTTCTAGGATTTGTTCCCTCTGGGACAGCGTTCCCAATGTTTGTACAGCGTTTCTTAATCCGAATGGCATTCGAGTTATTGCAGTCTTTTGAAATGCATGTACTAAGTCTTATTTGGAAAAGCTGTGTTTGCCTCTGATACTTACATTCATGTCATGTCATGTATATCTAGCAAGGGAAATCGGTCTGCCTCTGTTACTGTGTTTAATCTCCTGACTTGGCCACAAGGACCCCAATCGTTTGTATCCTTTTAGACACTCCAGTGTACTGGAGATGAAACAGAGGAATTAGATGGTCTGGAAATGCCAGATTTTGCTAAAAATTTTAAATTTTATTGGGTCTAAGGAATCCCGGCTAAAGCTGATAAACTTACCATCACGTGCAAATCATCGTGGTATGTTAAACGCTATTTTTATCCTGAACATACTATTAGATCATTAAGTATGAAATGTCCAATTTTGAAACGAAAGTTTAGTTTATTTGATCTCCAATACGAAACAATATGATTAATCATGATATGCGCCTAAGTATCGGTGGTGTTTTGCCATTTTAACGGTAACTTTTTTTCCTGTAGTGAAGAAGTCTGCGGGGCAAGAGGCTGTGAAATCCGAAAAGGCATCTTTCACAGCTTCTTCAGAATTGAAGGATTTTCCTTGTAAGAACTGGTGCAATGCCTAGCTTAAGTGGTAGTTCGTTGGTGATAGGTCTGGTGAATACGGTGGGTGACAGAGAGTTTCTAAGCCTAGCTTCTGTAATTTGAGTAACGTTGTTCGAGCGACATGTGTATAAAATCTGCGCCAATAATTGGTTTTGCTATGTCTGTTATGAAGAATATGAATATGAATTCCTTTCGTAGTCCTAAGTTAATTTTTAGTAATTTTCATCCGGAAGTTTTTACTGTTGAACGGTTGGCCGCCGCATCCCATTAAACTATATATGTGAATTGTCTACTTTTGGAAAGTGTGTGTTTTGTAATATAGGAATTTCTGTACCACTATCTATTAAAAATTTTAATTTGTTTCGATTTTCTCCTAAGAAAACTGCATAATTAGCGTATAATTTTTATATTTATGTATATATCTTATCTTATCTAATTGTAAGAAAGTATAGACCATTAGCTTTGCAAGCGTATTTATTTCATCAGGATCGGTGCAGGATTTTAGGAGAAAACGCTCTATGAAACTTAAGAATTTACGTATCTTTCTCTTCCATGATTTTAGCGACCGGCGAATTCAGTTAACACCCGGCGAGTTTACCTCTGTTAACAAAATTGAATTCATCTCTGTTCATAATATAAATATCGAAAAAGTTCAGGGTATGTTAAAATTATGTTAAAAAGGCTTAAATTGGGTTAAAAATATTGAGTTAAATTTTATATAAGTACCTAATGCACTATGTAACTAAATTTTATATAACCTGTACCTTAACTTCTGGATATTTTGACAGTTCTGTTGTACACGTGAAAAAGGCATTGCTTTGGTGCTAACATTTAAATTTAATTAATAAAAACCTTTTTCTTTGTTATTAAAGAAATCTTGTTTTATTTCAACTCGAATAGGTTATGGGCCCAGTTCCACGCGAGTGATAAACAAAGAGAAGAGAAAACAAGAAAACGATATTCTCGAAAGGTTTAATAACCGAAATACACATTCATTATAATCTAGAAAAATGGATTTCGGAAATATCTTGAAAACTTTGCTGGAACAAATTTCAAGCAATGGAAATTCTAAATAAAATGCGCACTATAGTCTAAGGGGTTAGATATCAATATGCCAAAACCAGAAAGAAAAGGGAATCAGTGGAATAAATATGATAGCAATATTTATAATAACATCAGCTTTGGAACTGAAACAAGAAGCACTCATCGAGAATTGTGAATCAGCGCTTGAAGTGATGAATAAACTTGAGTCCATTTATGAAAAAAAATCTGGGGTGACTAAAATTATGTTACAAAAACGTTTTTATCAATATAAAATGTCAACGGGAGATAGAACTGTTCAGCACATACAAAAATCGAAAGTTTGGTTAAAGAATTGAAAGAAAATTATGAGAATATTGATACTGCAATAATAACTCAGATATTTAGTACACCGCCTCCCAATTATAGATCTCTTACTAGATTAGGAAGTCAGCTTGAATATAGCAGAAGAGAACGAAACGGTCTTATTAGTGGCAAAACAAAATACGAAGAAGAAACATTTTCAATCTAAGGACACAAATAAAGAGACAAGTAAAAAACACATCGTTTTGAATATTACAATTGTGGCAAACGTGAACATTTTGCAAGAGATTGTCGTGCTTCAAAAGACAAACAAGAAAAATATCATGGAGAGAAAAATATGTTAGCCTTCAATGTAACAAATAGTAATTTGAAAGACGATGACGAAAGTAGTAAATGGATACTAAACAGCGGTGCATCAGCTCACATGTTTTATAAACGCGAAAAGTTTGCAGAATTGTACGAATATACTAAAGGATTCCCACTAAAAGTAGGAAACGAAGAAGCTGTACAAGTGGTTGGTCAGGGAAATATTTTGATTGACAAGTGCGTCAATGGTCTGTGGGAGACAAGTATCCTAAAAATATTCGTTATGTCCCTAAAATAAGAAGAAACCTTTTCTCCGAAGGAGTGGTGACAAGACAAGGCTATAGTATTGTAAAGAAACAAGATTAAACTTTTATTTACAAAGACAAACAACATTGCAAAGATAAGATGTGATGTGCGCATCTTTGCAAAGTAACAATTTATACGAGTTGAAGTTATTTCAAGAATTATTTATTTATCCATGAATATCTCTTTTGTTCCCTTCAAAGTAATCCCAATCAGATATTATACACTTGTGCCAACGTTTTTTTTCAGTCCTGGAAGCCATTCAAGGATCCTTTTTAGTGATCTTGTTCAGCTGCTCCCTCGATGCCTTTATGTCCTCAATCATAGCGTAGCGTCGTCTTCAGTTTCGGGGACTAGAAAAACGGGGGGAGGGCCAGATCTGGGGAATTCATCACTGGATGCATTGCGGCATCATGATTGTGTTGTTTTTGGCCAAGAACTCGCGCACAAGCAGTGATGTGTGAGCAGGGGCATTATCATGGTGCAAAAGCCCATTTTTGTTCCACAAATCCGGGCGTTTCTGGCGGATGGGATGATTGAACTTTGGTTTCCACGTCATAACCATAAACTCATGGTTCGTCACCAGTTATGACCCTCTGGAGCAAATTTGTGTTGTCGCGGACAGAGTTCAACAGCTCCTTAGCAATGTTGATGTGATGTTGTCTTTGGTTGAAATTGAGCAATTTTGGTACGAATTCCGCTGCGACCCGTCTCATACCCAAATTATTGGTAAAAATCGAATGACACGAGCCAATCGATATGTTTAGGTCGTCAGCAACTTCTCTGACGGTGATTCGACGATTGGCCAATATTTTCTTCACTCCATAAATGTTGTTCTCTGTTGTTGACGTGCTCGGGCGTCCGGCACGCCATATGCAACAGTCAACATGCGGAATGCTTCCGTGCACTTAATTTTGTTTTTCACACAAAACTTTATACAGATCCATGAATAGGTAAAAATCAATCATTTGAACCATGGAATCGGTAAAAATCAAGACGAGCCAAAACAAAAAAAAAACAAAACCAAATCCAAGCAAAACACTCAGTCAAAGATTATATAAAATTCAAAGTGGCCGAACTTGGCAGCACAAGTGAGGGACATGAATACCAACATACCGCCACCAAAAAAATTGAAAATCGAATATACGTAAACAGCTGAACTAAAAAATTCAATTGAACAGACTTCGTAGTGCAAAAAGTTGTTCTTAAAACATGGCATGGGACACTTGAACGTCAAAGAAATACAGAAAAAGTTTAAAAACAATGTGATTAGACTTATCTGACTATGAAGAGTTTGTATGTGAAGGTTGTGCTTATGGTAAGCATACTCGTGAACCATCCCAGGAATCAAACAGCTGACCAATACAAGCAGGTAATATTGTTTATAGTGATGCCTGTGGACCTTTAAATGTGCTTTAAAGGCGCTGCTAAACGTTTTAGACATGTATATTTCATAAAGAGTAAATGTGATGTGTTAGATTGCTTTAAGAAATATAATGCACAACTCTTTCTTACTCATTCTTATGATGAAGAAATACTCGTGCACTAACAAATACACTAACAAAGGTTTCAAAGAATATCTAGCCAGTGGTTCTCATGAGCTCCATATACGCCTAAGCAAAATGCCTGGACTGAAAGAGAAATCAGGACAATTATGGAAAGTGCTGGATCCATGTACGTAGTGTGTCACTTATGCACGTAGTGTGTCACTTAAGCAATGGAAAGAAGCAGTAATTGTGCAGCTAATTTACTAAATCGCACAACTTCTAGTCAGGCATCAAATATTACACAAGCAACTACATATATGGTTTGAAACAAGCATCTCGCTGTTGGAACAAGAAGTTTACAAGAAGTACTAATTTTTTTTTTTTACCTTTGGTTTTGTTCAGTCACAAGCAGATAATTGCATATTTTTAGGTAACCTTCATGGCATTAAAGCTTTATTAATCTTGTATGAAGATAATGCGCTGATTATGACTCCATCTAATACAATATTACGTAAAATTATTTGTTATTGTAAAATAGAGATTTGATATCAAAGATATACGAGGGCGGTCCGATAGTACTTAGCCTCACCACCCGATGGTCGCTAAGATCGCAAGAGAAATTTACTACCATGTAGTACGTTGCTGTAGACAGCTACGGTAAATTTCAGCAGAATCGGACCCGCAGTTTTGTTTTGATCGCGTGTAGAAGCTGGTGTGGCCGCGTATTTTAGAAAAATTGAAAAAGCAATATTGGTCGGTCATTCGATTCTTGTTTTTGGAAGGGAAATCCAAGCACACAGCATCCAAGCGCTCTTTGATTTCGCTGCGCGATTCCCCTTCCAAAGACAAGAATCGAATCACCGTTTCACAGCCATTCATCGTTGTTTTTAGTGGAAATATGTATATTTGCAATCTGCTGTTGGTTTATTGGTTAAAAGCGGCACTTCGCACCTGTGAGCCAGTGAGTTAATTCCGTAGGTGAGTTGTCTATTTGACCATATGTATGTACATATCGTCATCCAATCGTAGGCAAGCCCTTAATTTCTTTCACGTCATTAGAAAATATTTATCCCGATGAGCATTGATCGTCATTATCTCCATGCTAGGCTTAATTCTCATGAGTGTTCCATTGCGGGAATGGGCACCAGATTAAATAGATGCCACCACGAAATTCTCGAAACCAATATTTGACGGTGTAATCTGACGGAGCATTAGCCTCATAATATTTATCCAACTTTTGTTTTGTTTCCTTCGCCGTTTTGCATCTCAAAAAGTAATGTTTCATGAGAGACCGAAAATCGTTTGTCAAACACGTCAACAACAATCAGCTGTCAAAACAAAACTAAATACAGTATCGCACTGAAATTTGGCATGTCTGCTTAAATATGAACGGACTTCAAGGCACCATAACCTTTTTTCAGTCGCAGCGCATTCTGGCGATCAAGGAGGTTCATCACCCCACCTAGTATATCAGCTAATCCTGAAAAATTCAGCCGTGCACAGACAAGGATGTGGCGTAAGTGGCCATGTTTGGTTACCCAGTGTATATCCAGAAGCTTCCGCTTCTCATACACTTCGACAAACTTTTTGGTTCAACAAAAAACATAACTTGGACAAACGTTATATACAGTTCGAAAGGATACTATACCAGCTACCTAATCCTGAAAAATTCAGCCGTGCACAGTCAGTTCTTGGCTGAAAGTCAAAATGTCCGACATGTTATTTTGTCCTTGTTAGGGACGTTTGCTGTTATGTTTCTGCTACATAGCAAACTTTTATTATAAAGGGTTTTCCAATAAGAGGTGTAATTTTGAATAGCTATGGTCCTGTAAGCATGGTCGTGGTGGCCATTTGGCTGATGTTGTTTTTCATTATTAACAGCATACCTTCCTCTTTATTACGAAATAAACATGCGATAATTTATCTCAAAAAATGGCATTTTTCTTTGAATATCAAAATTACACCTCTTATTGGAAAACCCTTTAGGGTGTTAGAATATAGAATAAGTCCATTTGGAGCTAAAAACAACATTTAACTTTTTCATAACTGAACAAACATAGGTAAAAACCTTATGATATAAATATATCACATTTTCTCCGTTTATTTCTCTTGTATTTGGGCCCATAATTCATTGTGTGGGCGCGAATGAAGAAATTTTCGAGTGCAGCGTCGTCGACACATTCTGACTGGTTACTTTCCGTAACAAACAACGGAAATGATTTACCCTTGAGACACTGATTTGAATTTAAATTTTTGCAACGCAAATGCTTATTATTTTTAGTTTCCTAGTGAAAAGTCCCAAAAAAGTAATACAAGTTTTAAAAATTATAGTCGAAGATCAAGATGATTTTGATTCGCAATGCGAATTACCTTCAATGGAAAGGTTTTCTGTGAGAGCTTTTCCTATTAAAGTTTCAATTATAACTTCTTTGTCGCTTTTATTAATTTTTTGCGAAATTTATTAAATGACTTCAGGTAACAATCGGCCACACAAATCAGCTGTTTGATTTTTTGAAAGTGTTGCATGGCGACCCAAAAAGTTCTGCTCACAAATGATAGGAAATATTTGCAATTGCATAATTGTTTTCGATATAAGTGCAGCTTTTTCACTCTTAAACATGCATACTGTGTTATTACACCACAAAAGAACGCTGTTTCGTTTACAGTTTGGCCTCGTCGAAAGCAATTTTTCTGATTTCTGAGGCAAGAGTTCATCCGCTCTTATTCTCTCACGGATAAACTTAGAGCTGACATGTTTGTACAGAAAACAAAAGTTTTTTTTTCATCAATCTTTGACCTCTTTCAAAGAGATCTTTCATCAATCTCTTTGATCAAATGCGGATATTGTACTACATACTTTATTCGACAAAACTGTGAAATTGTTATTGCTTTCTGCACAAAGTTGTCAACCTTAAGGTCTAAGGCCCATATTACATTGCAAACAGTTGTTCGGTCGAACAGTCACATTGTTTTTGTTTTCTGTATAAAGCTGTCAACTCTCAGTTCATCCGTGAGAGATGAACCCTACAAACAGAACAGGGTTGTTGTGTGGTGTAATAAAAAAGTATGCATATTTTGGAGTGAAAAAGCTGCACTTATATCGGAAAAAGGAGGATTGCGTGAAAATAATTGCACAAAGCAACTCGAACTATGTATATATATTACGGAAAGTGTTTGACTGTTGTGCTTGCAATGTAATATAGCAAGCAAACAGATTTGACGGGAGAGTGAAATAGTTCATTTCTTTGGACTGTTTGATCGAACAACTGTTTGCAATGTAATATGGGCCTAAGCTTTCAGAGTTAAGTTCATCGAGAGAAGATGAACTTCGGCGAGGCCAAACAAATTGTTTGCAGTCGACATGGCCACTCTTATATAAAGAGTATGAACCGTCAACTTGTTGTATTTGTAAATATTGCTCTATGTGCAATTGCAGAAAGCAAGGGCAAACAATGTTCGTAATGTAATATCCGCCAAGTTAATATCAAAAATTATTTGACAATTACAAACTTCGCCTCACATACACCAAAATTGAACGTCGATTTAAGCAGTGAGTTTGCATTAAAATTTATATTTGGCCTATTACAACTTTTGGTGAACGTTGTAAAAACAAATTCAGGCTTAACTTTACCGTTGTGCATTTATTCCAATTTTGTTGTTGTTGTAGTTTTTATACTGGTTAAACATCTTTTTGCTCTCGCATAGTTATGAAATTCTAGCCAATCGACAATTGAAATTTTTATCACTATATCTCCTATACTATTAAAGATATCCGGATTGCATGGATACCGTTATAAAGACATTTGTAATACCTCTTGTTTATATGCAACGAAATTTTGTCGAAAAACCATTTTCTCCACTTTTGGAGAAAAAATAATGGAATAAATTGATATCGGCAGGGGAGCTCCAATCCTGTTGTTGTTGCTGTTGGTGTTGTTGTTTTTGGCGGTGGTTACAACAACAACAACAACAACTCTTGCTCACTTCCGGTTCCGGTGTTATAGCCGTTTGAAATTTGACAGTCCATATCTCCTAAACAGTAAGACATATCCGATTAGTGTTAGTACCGTTATAAAGGTATTAAAAGATATCTTCCATTTATATTATATTATATTTCATCGAAAAACTTCCACTTTTCGAGAAAAACGAATTTAAGATTTTTCACTACTTTTTTTTTCAATTCATGTCTAATTTTCTAAGCAAAATGTATAATTAACCCATATATTTATCTCAATACTAAGAAACTAGATATTTTTTCCTTTTTTTGGATTTTTTTCCATCAGGATCGGTTCAGAATTTTAGAGAAAAACACGATTTTAAAGTTACAACGAACCTTTTATTGGAATTGCACAATTAAATTGTTTTCCATAATAGCAACCGTGGTACATTATATTACATCAGCGCTAGTTAACCAAACTTGGAATTTATACTGCGGCTGTAAGCAAATGAAAAATGTTTACCGCGCGATTTTTTTCATAAAAATTTTAAAACAAAAAAATTAAAAAAAGGTTTCGTACAATTTTTTTCGTAAACATTTTTCATCGATTTAGCCATGTCCGTCCGTCTGTCTGTCTGTTGAAATCACGATCACAGGAGAACCGGTGAAGATATGGTGATGAAATTTTACAGAAATATTCTTTCTTAGGGTTTGCAGGTTGGTATTGAAAATGGGCAAAACCGGTCCACGACCACGCCTATTTTTTAGTAAAAATGTGATATCAGCCGTTGTTGTTTAGTTATGACAACAAACTTGCGGGGTATAGAGTAACTTCATCCGTCGATATGCCAAATATGGGCGTGATCCTTTAGGTAATACCGCAAAAGAGAGTCTTAAATGGTTATATTGTTAAATATATAAACTTCCGGAATAAAACTTTAGATAACAATTTATTTTCTAATAACACATTATTAAAGTAAAACTGGGCGCGGCCCGCCCACTTTTACACTGCTTATACAGTATATAGCTCATGAAAGCAAATTTATTACCACGGAAATAAAGCTTAAATTTGAACACAATAATAAAACTACTAAGCCAATTATTTTGTTTTGAAAACGGGTAACGACCACGCCTACTATTTGTACCCGTTTGTGATTAAATATGATTATAAGATAGCTTTCCTTATAACCACATATTTCTTCTAGTTTTTAAGATATGACAATAAAATTTCAATATCGAGCGACATTATTACATTTTACGTTTTCAGAAAATGGGCGTGGCGCACATACTTTTAGATTACATGGACGGAAGGGTAATATGGCGCAATCGTCCTACATAAATCCTTATATAAGTCTGTAATTTCATGACATGTTATCAATTAATATGAAATTTTGTATAAATATTCTTTGTTCGGATTTGTAAACGAGCAACTAAAACGAATATACATAAGACATATAAATATAGAATCAATTAAAAAATTCATTGGTATAAAACCTTAATTCCTAAAATTCCTAAAAATTTCTAAAAACTTTTAGGTGTAGGGTATCTAAGATTCGGCCACGCCGAATATAGCTTTCTTACTAGTTTTAATACTCTTTGCTACCATTTGCATAGCTTTACCTACTATTTAAGAAGTTTTAATACTTTTTGACTTGTTTTATAAAGAAAAGTTGGAGGAAATACAAATAAATAATAAACTCTCTATAAACTATACATAATTGTTACAAACTAAAATTTAACCCAACCTTACCCACTCCTATTTATGTATTTGAAGCAATAATAATTTAAAATAAACTTTATAATCGATATTAATTGATTCGCTGAAACCATGAATAGTTTTGCAGTAGTTGGCGTTGATGTTATATTTCATGTCAATTTAGCAAAAAAATATACGAGTTGCTGAAGATCTCAAATTTTACTGCTGTTGTTGTTGTTTCTTATGCTAACTCAAACAACAACAACAGTTTTTGTCTCTCTCGTCTGGTTTCCGAGTTATAGTACATTGAAGTTGAAATATTTAAGTGCTATATGCAACTTTGTATATTACGCAACTGTTTTCTGGTGTCCCCAGAAATTTCGAGGGACATCTATTTCCCCAGGGGACACGTTCATTTGCATACAATACATAGTTCATTTTGCCGTTTGGCTGTGAAAACAACAACAAATGGTGTTCCCAGGGGACACATGTCCCACGTGTAAACATGGCATAAGAAAAATGTATAAGTAGCCTATATAAAATATTCGGAACAGATAGGTTACATGAAACAATGCTCTATATTGTCGTTGTTTTTGGCGTGGACTCTAACAACAATCACAAAAACGGGTGGTCACTTTGCATTTTAACCGCCTATATCTCTTAAACTACAGCACATATCGGTATTTCATATCTTAATAATAATTGTGCTTCGAAAAAAATTAATGAACTAGAAAGAAAAGTACTAAAAATTTTAAATTGCGCGTTTCTCGAAAACTATAAGATTTCCGATAATCTTATATAACATAAATGGAGGGTATTTTTAATCCCTTTCTAACGGTACCTAGGACTATTATATAATTGAAGTTTAGGAGATATAGGCGGTTCGAAGAGCTCTGAAATCAAAACCGAAGTGGCCACTCCTTTTTGGAGTTGCTGTTGGGGTTAGCGCTAAAAACATAACAAACAAAACAACATAGAGCATAGTGTCGTAAAACCTATGTAAGCAAACCAACAACAAAATTGAAGTTATTCCACAACTGTAAATTTCTTCGCGAATTCGGTTCAAAGTATTTTCTGCTTGAGTTTTTGCAACCATGGTTTCCATGTTTGATTTGTTTACTTCTTTTTCTTAAAATACGCCATTATGAATTCTCGTGAATTTCACTTTGAAGATGTTTTGCGATTGGGATTCGACTTTCAGCGTCATATTAAACTGATTTCAAATACATAAATTATACAGTGAATTGTGTCTTTCAAAAACATACGTAAAATATGTATCCATGTAGAAGAAAGTGCTAGTTGCTAAGACAAAATTGTTTACTTAATTCTGTTAGAAATGTGTCCATATTTCTGACGGGAAGGTTTTTTATTTTTGCGGCTTTAATACAAATAAAATAAATTTGGAAGTAACGAACAAACATTAGGTCAAATAAAGCATAGTATATTTAAAAAATATAAATAAAATTGAAATAATGTAGTAAATAAACATGACGTTTATTTGTGAAAATATATATATATGCATATTAAATACAACAGTTTCATTGTATATATTTATTTTCTATACAGAAGTATAAATCCTTATACGTAAGTATAAGAAAAATAAATAAAAAGTAAGAATGTAATGTGTGTTAGAGATATCTGTGTGTAATTACGTTGGCATAAGGTTCATACATATTCATGATTTATTCTTTTTGTATCTTGTTAGGCCTGGCTAGACGCAGTCTCTTTTGAAACCGTTTCACTACTGGTATATTGATATCATCGGTGGCTACATACTATAGTGTCTCATTGGCCTTGGCTATACGCAGTATCTTTTGAAACGGTTTCACTCAGTTCGTTGGAGAGAGAAATGAGGAAGAAATAGAAAAATCTACACTCTGGTATTAAGTGTAGAAAATTTGTGAAACAAAAATCGACCCTGCTTCTCAGTTTCTTTTCACATACACAAGTAATCATATATCAAACGAAAGAAGAGCAACGTAGTTTGCTGAACGCGTGTTCATATTTTCTCTCACTTTGGCCAACATTGAGATATTCAGTAAATTTCACACACATTGTCCTCACATGTTTACGACTTTTGAAAACAAATGAGAAACCACAATGTGTAGGCACCGATGGTATCGACATACCAGTAGTGAAACCGTTTCAAAAGATACTGCGTCCAGCCAAGCTGAATGTGTTTGTGAAATTTACTGAATATCCAAATGTTGGCCAGAGTGAAGTTCCTCATCTCTCTCTCCAACGAACTGAGTGAAACCGTTTCAAAAGGTACTGCGTCTAGCTAGGCTTATTGACACAATTCTAGGTCACAATTTATTGATAACTCGTGGACCAAGTACAAATTAGAAATATTAGACAGTCATACACGTCATTAGACCAAATTTCATAAAAGGTTTTAAAGAAAACGTAATTATTCATTAATGATTTCATTAATAAACATTCAATTTAAATGATCACATTTTCATAAATATTTTATAAAATAGGTACTATATAATTATTCATCCTTATATTTTTACCTTATCTGTTATGTTACATATACCCACCACCACTACTACGTCGACAACAAACTCAGCTTTGCTATATTCCTAAAATATAAAAACCAAAATCCAAACGGAAGAAAAATTGAAAGCTAGGCATCTATTACATACCTCAATACACCCGCCTTAAAAGAGCGAATGGATTGACTTCCTTTAATATTTCTGGGTAAGGAATTCAAAATTCTAGTGCTCCTTAGCATATAGAGGAGAGAGCTTTACTTTGTCAGCGAAGAAAAGTGGAAGTAATAAAATGCATGATCTAGTTGAATGATTTAATTTTAAGGTAATATTAAAAAAGCACTTGAAAATTCGATATTTCATAATTTGAAATAGCAATGATATTACACGATTCGGAGTGCAACTTCGCCGTATTCACAAGTGCAACTTTTTAACCCACTTTAGCACTCGTATCAAGCAGTGTTTCCTTGCTAAACTATGTACGAAATAATAATAAAACAGTGTTTCGCTGGTAACATGCACGAACCAAGCGTCACCGTGTAACCAGAAGAGAAGATCTAAAATTACGAGTGATGCCAATGCGTCAATCCAATCGTGTAATATCAGCCAATGGAACCGATTGCAATTTAAACAAAGACTAATGTCAGACCCAATCAGTCATTAAAGGTTGAAGGTATGTAATTTGGTCCTTGGTACGCAACGCAAAGATAAGAACTTCTGAATTTAAGCAAACTTTTCACTTACCAACTTATTCATAGTCAATATTACCACTTTAAACTTCACAGGTATAGAAAATATGAGATATAATCCGTAACTCTATTAATAATAAGATCGTTTCTTTAGGGTTTTTCTTTGCATATAGATTCTTAATAACTAAAAACCCTCCGTATTTGGATACATGTATTCACCACGAAAGATTTTCACTGAAAATAACCACAGATTTCTGGCATTAGCAACATTAGATAATTGACATTTATTTAGTATTATTGGTGGCAGTGAGCAGTGAGCTGATCCATTAGAAACAACCATAGCCAAAGTTTATCAAAAACTAGTAAGCTTGTAAGAATTCAGATGTTACCATTTACGAGTGAAAATGTATATGCTAGGTTTTAAAACATTCTATTTCTATTGAATAACTTTTATTTGTTTTAAGTAATTTTTACTATCTTATTTGATATATTTTAATTTTAATGGCAAAGTTAATATAAAAATAAAGTATTCACAAGCGAAACAAACGAATGTTCAAAAAAGTATTTCAATTTTTATTTTGTAATTTGTCCATTAAAATCCAATATTTTACTAAAGTTTTCAATCTGTGTTCTAGAACGGATATTAAAAGTGACACTACAACTGCAGTAACAAATAATTCATATCTACCAACGCAGCCGCTAAAAGATAACTCTAATATCAGAATTATAAAAAGCTTTCAGACTGAACAAACACATCAGGCGGAAAACACAACGGCTTCCAACCACAAGCAACAGCAACAAACACAGACCAAATCTAATGAACGTCCACTGAAGTGCTTGGAAACTTTAGCTCAAAAAGCCGGTATCACATTCGACGAAAAGTACGACTTCGCTAGCCCGCCTCATCCGGGAATCTCAGGTTCAAGCCAACATAGCGCCAGCTCCTCAGTTTCTGTAACTACATCTTATACCAATACTCTTGGTGCACAAAAGCAATTTATACACAAAATGGAAAAATCACAAAGCCCAGGCCAACAGGTGGCCACATCAGCGGTACCTCTACAAATTTCGCCAGAGCAATTGCAGCAATTGCAGCATCTTCAATTACAGCACGGTTCGCCTTTTGGAACTATTCAGGTGAAGCAGGAGTTTCCTACCCATCAGCTAGGTGGCACAGGCGGTCCTACTGATCTTAAGCATACGGGTATGTTGGATCAAACTCAACTCCAGCAAATGCAAATGCAACTGGATAACGGTGCACCTGGCAGTCCGGTTTCGCAGCACACGCCAAATAGTGCAGCAACGGCCATGCAACAACATTCTACTACTATCAGCACCATGTCCCCAATGCAACTAACTACGGCAGGGCAAGTACCAGGTGATTGGAGCCAGGGCCGAACCGTGCAACTAATGCAACCTCCTACAGCATCGTTAAATTCTGGGTTTCTCTATCATCCACAGATGTTAGTCTCTGGAAATCTAATTCACTCCACCGGACTTGGTCAACAACCCATACAAGTGAGTTCCAATATATAGGTCTATACAATAAATATATTCAGCAATAACGTTTTGTACATAATTTAAAAATTTCAGGTTATCGCTGCCGGCAAACCATTTCAAAGTGGTGCTCCACAAATGATCACTGCCACACAGAACACCAAGCAAATGCTAGGTGGTAACTCTGGTTTTCCGAGTGGAACATACGCTACGCTGCCAACGATACCATCATCCCAGTCGCCACAAACATTACTATTTTCTCCAGTAAACGTTATCTCACAGACGCAGCAGCAACAGCAACAGAATATTCTTCAAACAATGGCTGCGGCTGCAGCCCAGCAACAGCAACAACAAAAAGTAAATCACGAAACTCAAAAGAACCTACAACAGAAAGTGGTGCAAAAGGTGACCACAACAACGAACACTGTTCAATCCGCGACAGGCCCTGGTGGTGTTGCAGCCGTAGGACAGCAGCAGCAACAACAATCTACACAACAGTGTGTACAAGTTTCACAAGCAGCGATGCCAACTACACAAATTCTGCAGGGAACAGCAGGAGGACCACAACAAATGCAGATCTCAGCACCTTGGGTGCAGAGCGTGCCCTTTTGGGCAGCCAATGGGCTTCAACAGTTAACGCAGAATCCGATTATAATAAGAGGGACTCAAGCAGATGGTACGCAGGGTATGTTTATACAGCAACCGAGTACCCATCAGACGTTACAAACGCAGCAACCCAATCGTAAGTTTTAAAATACCAATTTGTCATGTACTTCTTAGGTTTATTAATTAATATTTATCTGTATGATTTGTTTAGAAATAACGTTGCAGTGCAATGTGACACAGACGCCTACGAAATCAAAACAACAGACGCAGCAGCAACAAACGCAGCAACAGCAAGTGACACCTCAGCAGCATACTGTAGTAGCAGCTGCTCCTCAACTACAGCAACATCAACAACAACGTTCCCAGCAATTAATGCCTCAAAACGGGACACAAATTCGACCAGCTAGCTCGGTGTCAACACAGACCGCACAGAATCAAAGCTTGCTGAAGCACAAGATCCGTAATAAGCAACAACCTGTTCGTCCTGCATTGCCAGCCATGAAGACCGAAATCGGGCAGCAGCACAGCAAGTCGGTAACAGCAACTACTACAGCTGGACTGCATCAGCAACTAGCAGCTATCGCACAGCAACAACAAACACCAACGATGCATCAAGTAGTAACCTCTGCAGGCAACAAGTAAGTTTGTAATCATTTGTAATCGGTTTGTTTGGGAGTCTTTATAAGCTTCCATACTAATTTAAAATGTAATTATCCATGATAATTAAACGTATAATGTTCACATGCTTTAACCCTTTCAATACGGATTCCATTAGGTGTTCTGATTTACTAAAAGGCAAATATTTCTATTTATTCGTGTGTATTTTCTTGTCTTATTCGTTTTTTAATGCAATGTTGAACATCAAAGCTTGCTTTGCTAACACATGTGCCCCACTTATTGTTATGTTTCATGTTCACACATAAAGAACTTTAAATTTTACAATTAATGGTGGCACGTGTTGGATTCAGTGATTGATAAAGTAGTTTTTTTTTGCAAATTACTTGGTATTTATTTAACAGTATAGTGAAAAAGGCAAGGTAAGGTGTTACCAATAAAAATAAAGAATTTGTACCTAAGAAAGTATAGGAATATATATGTCATATTGGGTCTGGGAAAAAATAAAAAAAATAAAATTCAACTGGTTTCCTTATAGTCTGAAAATGAATTTATTTAAACCAAATATGCTTCATTATTATCTACAATGTTTAGCCAGTTTTCGGGTAGAGCCATGATGCCGTCGGTGAAGAACTTCTGTGGTTTCTGGTTAAAAAACTGAATCAAGTGGTTTGCACAGGGTTCTTTTGAAAGCAGCTTAATTCCATTCAGAGAGTTCTGTAGAGTTCGGTACAAGGTGTAGTGTGAGGGTGCTATGTCTGGATATATGGTGGATGCATCAAAACTTCCCAATTAAACTCGACATTTTTTACTTGCAATTGCCTCACGTAATCTCTCTAGTTGTTTAAACTAGAGTTGAAAATCAATTTTACGATTCCCTTCCAGTCCCACCATACACACATCACCTTTTGCAGCGCCAATCCTATGCGCCAATGCCAATGGCTATGCTAACGTTTGTGATCGCTCTCCATCCCTTGCCCTCGATTTTTGACGCTTCCGATTATCATACGTGACCCATTTCTCCGCCAATGGCTATGCTAACGTTTGTGATCGCTCTCCATCCCTTGCCCTCGATTTTTGACGCTTCCGATTATCATACGTGACCCATTTCTCATCACCGATTATGACGCGATTCAAAAAAGGCTGTATTTCATTGCGTTTCAGCAGCGCATCGCAGATTTTAGTTCTGTCTATCATGTTTTTCTCGCTCATGTCATGAGGAACCCATATATCCAGCTTCTTTTGATGGTCAGCCTTTTGTAGATAGTTTAAAACAGTTTTGTGATCAATGCCTATCCCCATACCAATATCGACACTGCTGATATGCGTATCTTTCTGGACTTATTTAAGAGTTTCATTAACTTTTACAGTAATTGGACGACCAGAGCGTGACTCATTTTTTACATTAAAATGAGAAGAGCGAAAGCGAGCGAACCATTACCGCGCAACAGATTTTGATAAAGACGCATCATTATTTATATTAATATGAAATGCGTGGATTGAAAAGAACACTTTTTTCAAAAATACGAACGGCACAACCATTAAAGACGAATAAGAAATAAAAAAGAGCCTTGCAATGCCGTAAGTTCGGCTAGTAAGTTATAAAACCAAACAAGTCTCACAACTTGCTGTTTCAAAATATAGTTAGGCTTTGATTTGACAATATAATACGCTTTAATTTTTTTTTGTATTGTACGAATCACTTTTAATTAATTAGTTGACCTAAGATTTTAATCTGTTTATGCGCTATTTCTATTTAAGAATGGTGGTTATGAGTGCTGGCACTCCGATCACCATACAAAACGGCCAGTCCATACAGCAGGCGTCAGCAAATCATGTGGAAAAGCAGCAGCAACAAATCCAATTACAACATATAAAGCAGCAACAGCAGCAACAGGTTCTGCTTCAGCAGCAACTTTTACAGCAACAATTGGCGCAGATACAATTACAGCAACAACAGCAGCAAAATCAGCAAATCCATTTGCAAATGGCGCCGCAATCGTATATAACGCAACAACAACAGCATCAGATTCAAAACCATATAATGCAACAGCACCAACACCAACAACATCAACAAAACAACCAGCAGCATCATCAACAACAACAACTACAACAACAGCAACGTGAACTTCAGCAACAACAACCTAATACTGGCATCATACATCAAATTGTCGTACAGCAATCGCCACAACAACAACATCTACAACAGCAAATCACTGCCGTACCCTTTTCCGTTGCATCGTCGACACCGTCTAGTATTGCGACATCAAACAGCTCCTTACAGCAGCAGCATATCGCTTATCAATCTAAGACCACTGCAATGCCAACAACGTCTGTAGTTACCATCTCAAATCAAGTAGGTCCAGTTGTAACAAGTACGGTAGGCATAAATCAAGTCGCACACCTTCAACAACAGCAGAACATATTGGCCTCAACTATGGCAGTGTCTCAATCGCAACAGCACCAACAACAAATTGGACCACCGTCTACGCCCATAGTGCAAACGCAACAACCCCTACAACCAAGCATTACTTCATTGCCTTCTCAAAATCCAATCCATGCAATGGCTTCCATGACGAATGCTGCCATAAGTGGAGGCAACACCACTCCAAATGCTCTTTTGTCGCCTATGATTAGCTCTGTTTCATCACTGCCAAGCACACCAACAAAGCCAGTCGCTGTTGAGCAACAGCGCAAAATTGTTTCTCCTTCTACGTCAACATCTGTTGCCACAAAAGAATCGAAGCCGCATACTACACTAACGTGTACAGAAACATCTACAGAAACATTCACCAAACCAACTGAAATTAATACGTCAAGTTCACAACAACCTGCAGAGTCGTCTACCAATACTTCATCTACAACTCAAATAATGGTGGAGTCCACACTTCACACAGATATCAGCACCACTCTTGTATCACCTATCAAAAGTAACTCAGAAACTTCTCAAGCCAGCAGACCACCATCTCCAACAAACACAACCACTAGTAAGTTGCCCATAGTCATTTGCGGTGACTTTCATTTCATATATTTTCTTTTGAGAACAAAAAGTATTAAGTTTGCCAAATTACTTAATTTGTGTATCTGACCTTTATTCTTAAACTCTAGTCTTTATATACGAATTATAGTTCTTATTATAAAAAAGTCTTCAAAACTTCAACAACTTCCTCATTGTTTGATGTTAATAATTATAAAAAATGAATATTGCAATTAGAACACTTTCCAATTGATCTAATTTGCATCGACTGCATGTGTGTCAATAAGTATTTAAAGTTCATGTACTGAAAGTGATGGCATTTTCGAGTGTTGCTAAAAAAAGGCTTGAAATATCTGGAGATATTGTTGTTGTAGTAGTTTAGTGTAACACGCATTAAAAATTTCTTAAGAGATTAATGTTTACTTTTTCCAAACAGACAAGAGTTCCACTGTGTCACCTCTACAGGATGACAGTAAAAAATTAACCAATCCTGAGTCTAAGGCCACGTTAGCTTCATCCACACATGATGAAGGCGCATCCATTAAAACAACTATTGCCGCATCTCAAAAATCAACCCCCAGTACTACCACCGCAAAAACTGAGAAGGATTTGCCAAAAGCTATGATTAAGCCGAATGTGCTAACTCACGTCATAGACGGTTTCATAATTCAGGAAGCCAACGAACCATTTCCAGTCACACGCCAGCGCTATGCCGATAAAGATTCGGTTGACGAGCCCCCAAGTATGTTTATATACAGATACATACATATATATATACATATATTTAAATGCTTTTAGAATAATTTTGAATTAATTTCATTTTCATTTTGTCAACAGAAAAGAAAAAAGCACTGGACGACAGTAATTCTTCTTCACTGACCAACAGTTTAATTCCTCCGGATATGGTTCCTTGTGAAAACTGCGGCAAAAATGAACACAAGACCAAGTTGAAAAAGAAGCGGTTCTGCTCACTAACTTGTGCTCGACAAGCTAAAGCTTCAATAGGAGAGCAAAATGCAACGGAGGTTGTGTTTAACGATGGTGTTCTGAATAGTAACTCTAATATCGTAGAAAAAGACAATGCCTCAAAACTTAATCTTGCCGAGACCACCGCTAGTAATTCATATTCTGAAAAAATTCAAACAGACACTCCTGTTGCTAGTAATGTGTCAACCATAACTCAGCATCCATCTAACGTGGTACCCCAATCCTCTTTATCTATCATTTCTACAACACAAGAAGCAACTGCTATAGAAGCTTCTTCAATGGTTAACTGGACAGTTTCCGATGTATGCGATTTCATAAAGAATCTTCCTGGTTGCAGTGATTACGTTGAAGATTTTGAACAACAAGAAATCGATGGGCAGGCATTGTTATTGCTCAAAGAAAATCATTTGGTAAACGCTATGGGTATGAAGTTGGGACCTGCCTTAAAAATTGTTGCCAAGGTTGAGTCGATGAAAGAGGCTGCCACAGTGACAGCAGCGAACGCAAACGCAACATTAGAAAAAGAATACAATGATTAAAAAAATTATTTGCATAGAAATTATAACTTTATGTTTATCTAGTTTATGTGGCACAACTTTATGAAGCTATATGTTTCACAAAAATCAAATCCATACAAATTGTAAATATTCTTACATTTAAGAAATCAGTTAATACTCCTAACTAGATTTAAAACCGCAGATAAAGTATTTAGTTGTAATCATACCTTTAATCTTATTAAAATACTCGTGTTATATAAAAAATTACCTTTAATGAGACATAGTATGAGTATTAGTTTTAAGTATAGGGAGCTGATAAAAAAACCTCTCGAAAATTACGATTTGACGAAATATTGAAATTTGCTACACTAGGTGTTGTGAAAGGTATCTACATTTATTTGATTTTGTATCACCATAGTCTATACAGATCTATTCATTTATCACTTCATATTTCCTAGAGTTAGTTGGACATTTATTTTTTTACTACGGTTATATATCTACTTCTAAATTAGTTTGTAAGCAAGTGATAAAAATAAAGTTTGTAAGAAGACCTTTGTAAATTTTTGTAATAATTAATTCTTACATCTGAAATAAACATTACTTTTTAATAAAAAATGCTACAAACAAATTTTAATAAATGCTTTACTTAAAATTGACACGTGCGCAGACGTGTGCGAAAAAATTGCTTTAGCGCGCTCGTCCGGGGACGTGTGAAAACCAATTTTATGTGTGCTCGCGAAAAAAAACCAATTTTATAAGGATTTTATTAATTGAAATCAAGCACAATTATTACATTTTCACTTACCAACACAGAAATGTGTATCTTGTACGCAAACCCTTTTGACAAATAAAAATGGCTGTAAAATAAACGTAAAGTCCGGTGTCTGCGACGTAAAAGCAAGACGAGACAAGTTCAACTTTTTCTCTGACATCATTGGAAGATTTCAATGAAAGGAACTAGAACATTGAAACCCATATTAAGTATTAAAAATATGAAGCCAAATAGGAGCTATGCTATAAAAAAGGTCGCAAAACCAAGAGTAAATATGGTGAGCGAATTTTAATGGAGGTGGAAGACAGCATAGTTTTTCTGCCGCCAAGATTCAGGAGTATCAGTGACGAGACGATAAAAGAATTCTCCAACGAATCGTACTTTTTAGTGAAAGTAATGATGGAAAATGCAGTACTCTTTCGTCTGGAGGTAATGGCTTTCCTTTAGCGGAATCTGGAATATATTTTTAAGCTGTACTGTATATATGTATGCATACAAAATAAATTAGTTTAGTAAATAAATAAATCGAGTATAAATTTTAAATAATTATTTTATTTGGACATAATCTTATGTTTGGTTTAGATTTTATTCAATCTAGAATACAATAGCATTAATTTATTTATTCTAAAATAACACATTCCACTATGTAGCATTCACAAGTGTCTGGTCCATCGAAACATTCGTCTGAAGCCCAACAACAAGATTTGTAGTGATGTTCATGATTTGTTCGTACATATTAGTATTTCATGCTCACAATGACTAATTTTATCATCTCCCTTTAGAATTTCATTAAAATGCTCATCAAGCAAAGATTTCTTTTAAGTTACCAGAAACTCATCAACTTGTTTCAGAAAAGCGCAGATATTAATGTTAGGCAGTAAACAATCAACAATATAATGATCTATATTGATTTATTCTTATGAGCTGGGCCACAATACGGCAGCGACAGTGTCAGTGCAAAGAGTATAAATAGTAAAGAGATATTATGACTCAAAGAAGAACAAGATTTCATGTGCCATTATTAGACAAAAATACACACCACTCTGCCGCTATCGAAGGCAGCGCAGCATGGTGAATGTGGTCCAATATTTACACTAAAACATAATTTTCACCATATTATGATTGATAAATTGTTGGTAACTTTTGCTTCGCTTTCGGAGGAAAGCACGGAAACACTTCAACTTTGTTTTTGTTCTAGTAGAAAAGAAACAAAAAAGTGTACAACAAAATGCTTCTGTATGCCCTGAATCCCTTGTAGTTGTTGTTATAAAGCCCAACTCAGCGGTCTTCTCAGCGCTCGTAACAAAGCAAAATTGAATGATCTTCTAATGAGTGAAGGGTACGGAAGATCTTCTTAATGAGTATGAAGGGAGCGGAAGATCGACTTTGCTTTTGTTAGTTTGCACTAACAATGCAAGCGAATATGCGTAAGAAGAGATCGATCCAACACTCGCATGCTTAGTAAAGTGTGAAAGAAAGAAGCGATCAATTTGTGGAGTACAGCGGGCGATGAGAAGAACGGTGCGATTCGTCTGGATTTGTTTTAAATTTTGCATTTTAAGGTTTTTGAAAGAAATTTTGCTTTTCGTAGCTTTGTTCTGCTTCTTATTCGATGTCCAAGCTATGTAAAG